>VWZY01011396.1:1338814-1459455 GCA_013399075.1 Chloroceryle aenea | reverse complement strand
TAAATTAAAGGTGAAAGAAGTCCTTGCAGATACCAGATGAGTCAGTGAAGTGTTACAGGGAATCTTTTGTGTCTTGGCCACACAGCCAGTATCAATGACAGCCTCTTTCTGCCCATGAAAAGGGATCAGAGACATGGAGACACAAAAGATATCCAGTAATTTGAGCTGAAACTTTGCCTTGAATGTATTCGTAGTAATTATCAATTCCTCTGACCCTTAGGTTAGCAAAATTAAAGAGTTCCTTCCTTTTAAGGGGCAGGGTCAAACCTGTGTCTGAAGTTCACAAGGAAACCACAGAGGTTAAGAAAACAACAATCTGCTTCACACGGATGCTTGTCTAAAACGGTGACACTGAGATGTTAATCCCAGTTAGCTAAAGCCATCAATGTAAACCACTCCTGTTAAACTACCCAGGGGATAAAAAAAGAATTGCTTACCTGTTACAGTACAAGAAATAGTAAGAAATTGCTGTGACTTACGCCAGTATGGAGTGGCAGCTTTTCTGCAAACCTGTTGTTTGTCAGTTATATAAATTTTTGTCACATGGGACCCTCATCCAGGAGCAGAGCCTTTGTTGTGACACGTACCGTGTCTTCCCACAGGAAAGACATCTACCTGGTTTGAAGGTAACATCTGGGAGAGAATAAAGTGTTATTGTCACCTGCTCCTATCCTCATCTCTTTTTTAAGACACACAAATGACACAGGCAGGTCGAGCTGCATTTGTCTCCTATCAGGGGCACAGGCTTCTTCAAAGCCTCAGTCAAAAGGCCTAGCCTTCATTTCCAGGCTGGTTAACCTGTACTACAGAAATAGGACTAAACCCCTTGAGAGCTGCACAACAGTAACTGGCTGTTTTTCTGCTCACACAGGCAAAATGAACATTCAAGAGTATTTCGCAAGAATTTCTTACAATGAGTCCCTTAAGGATGCAGACTTGCAAACCTTAACAGTCATCTTCCAGCATCACATCCAGGCAATTCCTTTTGAAAACCTCAGCATGCATTGCGGGGAAGCCATCGAGCTGGATTTGCAATCTACTTACAATAAGATTGTGAGAAAGAAACGTGGTGGATGGTGTCTGGAAAGCAATCACCTTTTATTTTGGGCCTTGCAAGAATTAGGATATGATGTCTGTCTTCTTGGAGGAAACAGTTATGATCCAGCAGAGAAGGCATACACTGCTGCAATAAATCATATCTTGCTGAAGGTGGTGATCCAGGGCAACTCCTACATAGTAGATGCTGCTTTTGGTGGTGCCTACCAGGCGTGGCAGCCACTGATGTTGATTTCTGGGAAGGATCAAGCCCAGATCCCTGGCATCTTCCGCTTTATGGAAGACAATGGCTCTTGGTACTTTGAGAAAGTGAAAAGGAAGTATTATACTCCTGAGCAAAGTGTCCCTCTCCCTGATACTCCAGAACTGGGGAATGTCAGAAAAATATATACATTCACTCTTGAGCCACGAGATATAAATGACTTTCAGGAGCTGAACACATACCTACAAGTGTCTCCGGATAACATACTTCGGAAGAAGTCAATATGCAGTCTACAGACCCCTGAAGGGCTTTATGCCTTAGTTGGATGGACTTTCACTGAGGTGAAGTATAACTACATGGAGGATATGGACCTCCTGCAGATCACAACTCTCACAGATGAAGAAGTTGAGAAGACGCTCAAAGACAAATTCAATATAGTGCTGAAGAACAAACTTGTACCAGTAAACGTTCGTGGCCTGCCACCTAATATAGTGGATAAAATGTAATTCTAATGCTGTGCTAGGTGGGCATCTAAATATCTATAGAAGTTCCAAAATTAATAATAATAACATTAATCTGATTCTAAAGTTGAGCTAGTCAGATGAACACAAATCTTGACAAATTCAAATCTATAACTGCATAGACCAACTAAATAACTGCATAGACCAACCACGTAATTTTTCTTGAGTTTCTCTTTCTTTAGAAATGGAAACATCTCACCACCTCTAATTTGTTCATAGGGAAATTGCTTTTCGACTCCATAACATTTTGTTCCACCTCTCTGGATCTCACTTTATTTCAGATACATTCAGTGGTAAAGGAAACCAGAATGATAGAGAGGGAGATGTGCTACCATTTAACACAAAAGACCTCTAACCTTTTCAGGTATTATTTCCAATCTTTTCAAGTTTTACAATTATTCACTTCCTTTAACCAGCTGAAACAGAAAGTTGAGCTGAATTTGGCTTTCAAAGACCTCAAAAAAAAAAAAAAAAAAAAAAAGGAAAAAAANAAAAAAAGAGAGAGAGGGAAAAGGTTAAGACTTCCTCAAAACAAGCCACTACTAGGTGCTGATTAGCTTATGATGATGAAATTAGCTGAAAGACTTAAGTCCTATTCTCTTATCAGATGTTGCCTTAAAGTGAGCTATTTATTTAAGGGCACTTTAAAAACCCAAAAGCTCTCTAGTTTTGAGTGTGCAATTCTTCCAAGTCTGATTTTTCCGTGTCTGAAGTTTGAAACAAAATCAATAGGAGCTGAGACAATTCAACAGCTTTTAAGAATCAAGTTTTTGGTATCGAAATTGGAAACAGTCAAAGTTAGATCAACCTTTGCAAACTATAATCTAAACTTTTGGGGCCTAAACTTCATGTGATGTCAAGTGGGCATGACAGTATTCCAGGCAAAACTCTCCCTATTTATTACCAATGGTACTCTGCACAAAAGCCATGCTAAGTAATACTGCGGGTGCAGAACACCAGAAAATTAGGACACGCCACCAGTGTGGTCTCACAGCACGTTACAAACACCTTTTCACTTCATGATACCTGTGGCAGGTACTGTCCAGGATTTGTCACAAAAGACAGTGACAGAAAAGCATCTGTCTTCAGCCAAGGAAAAGACTGTGTCAGTCACCACAGGCTCCCAGGGCACCTGATGCGCGTAACACTCGCGTGTTCCCCAGATCCAGTCTAATGGCTCTTTGCCTTCTCAAAAGGGACCTCTGACTTTCCACCTCTGTCAAATGAAGAGGAGACATGCTTGACAGGGAGAAAATTAAATAAGCAGCCCTGAAGCACTTTGAAGATACAGAAGGCCAAGTTTTAGAGAAGAAATGCATTGCTTTGCTCTCACAGGCAATAGTGCCAGTAAATATTTGTCACAGTATTCGTTAGGTGCGGCAGCTCCCAAGTAAATACCTGATGCAGTTGAAGCTTTGAACAGATCCAAGGAGTTCCTTTGCAGGCAAATGAAGGGTCATTTTAAGCATCTGTGGAGCATGGGAACATGCAGCCTGCAGTACCTTGGCCATTCAGTGCACCCACAAGGAAGCAGGTGACTGTCATCCTCTGGAAAGTGCTGGCATAGAAAATCCCAATCACTTAATTTTAAAGAGTTATGGAGCCATTTGCAACTGTCTACTGTAATTATTTTACATGGAAAACAAGTTCAGTCTGGTCTTAACCAGGGGAAAACACAAACATCTACTAATAGAGAAGAAACAAAGTTTAATTTGCTCATGGATCAGTGAAGTCCAAAAATGTGCATTCATTTTCAGTGGACTCTGCCCTTTCTTGGCATTTAAGATTCAGGAGTGAGGGCTGGTGGAGCTCAGAAAGGAAGACAAGCCTCACAATTTATATCTACACTCCTGGCTTTACTGACTGCTGCCCTAGGAATAAACCACCCAGAAGCTGAACACATCCATCAATAAATAAGGTTATCTTAAGAGGTAAGTTTATTTTCTTAAAAACCTCCAAAGAAACAGAAAACCTGGTTTCTTTATGATGATAAAGGTCATGGGCAATACCATAAGAAATATTCTCATTAGGAAAAATGTTATAAAAATGTGTGGATATAAAGCTAAAATATCACCTGCTAAACATGGGCTCTTAAAGAGGGCAAAACAGTGATAATGCAATTTCTATTCTTCTCTCTTTTGCTCTCCAGGAGAATATTCACTTGACTATGAGAGAGCTGCTTTTGCTTAGAAACAGCAGTAGATATAAATTGAGATGTACAGCCTCTTGCTGCAAGTTATTCTTTTAGATTTTTAACTTTATTTACAAATATTGCAAGTGCAAAGGAAGCGAAAGAGCAATCTAATAATCAATAGATTCTGGTTTATGGGAATACAATTACTGTGCTTTAAAAACAACTTAAAGGAAATTACAAACTGTGGTTTGTGTACCCCAGAAAGTCTATGGGCTGATGCATTAGGATAAAGGTACATGGACAATATATTTTAACAGTAGATTTGCTAATATTGTGCACATTCCTGGTAAGGAATACTTTTGTGTGAGCACCTTCATTTGCACATTTAGAAACAGTCCTTTAAAGTTCTGCTGCTGCTCTCTGCATAAATCATAGCTACATTTGTGGGACCACCGTTTCAGTTTCTAGCTTTTCATCTGCCCTGCTCATAATTGAATAAAAAGGTAGCTTTCATCTCCCATAGTTGAGATCTAATGCTGCTCAGTCATCTTGTGGAGCTGCAGAGAGAAATTACAAATAACACAGCCTTAAGAAACAGGTTTATGCTGATGTGAGCTATTTAGCACATTTTGAGTGGGTAGGATCAGATAGATTTGGATTCTGCAAATCAACAGAAAAAAGTGCCAGAAATCTTATTTTCTACTTAACAAATATTATATGGAGAACATCCTCCAACAATATGCTTAAATGTCACTGGCAGTTAAACTCCCTCCTGCAGAAGGTAACACGTGGTTTTTCATGGGGGTCTCCATTCCCTTTGGACAGCTGCTTCTATACCATGCATATGCACATCGTGAATCTGTCACTGAAAAGCATCTTGAGAAATTCTAGTTTGCAGTAAACTTTCAACAGTTCACTGCTGAATTTATCTGAATACAACAGTCTTTCTGAGTCACTAATACTAAGTGTCGAAACCTTAGCTTACTGTATCCACAAAATATTACCAAGTAGCTTTGTGGGTTGTCAAGAAGCTAAATATTTGCAGTAACTCTAGACTGCTGAAACACTTAGTGATTTGTTTGCAAAGGTTCAAGCCTTCAAATCATTTTGTACCCAGCTCCATAACCAAGCAGATGATCTACAGCATATTTTGCAAACAGTATCCATCAGATACCTGCAGAGCACCAGGCTCGTAGCTGTAGCCAGCGGACTGCGGCGAGCCGTTGTGACAACCAGATGACTGGTATTGTAAGGCATAAAATGAGTAGCTCCTCACCCAGCAGTCTTGCTCATGAGGAGTCCTACCAAGGCTGGCCAGGAGGTGGGTACCGCTGGAGGCAGGGATGCACTGTATGAGGATTTGGTTTCTCTGTTATGCCTCCCTGGAAGGAATAAAGGGAATTTTGAGAAAGGCCAGAACTAGAGAGATGAAAAGCAGCCCCTGTCCATTTTCAGGGCACTCTGCAAGGCACAGGTCACAGTGGAGAATAAAGATGTGCTCCTTGTTTTTCATGTCCCTCACCTCCATTCAGACTTATTATTCCGACACCAAAATGATTTTGTGCAAATCTCAGAGCCGCCAAAAGACTCCATGGTCTGTGACTCTTGCAAAGGTCAGAGGTTTTTTTCAGTTACAATTACCCGAATAAAACTTGTCACTTTACAAAATACACAGGGAGTATCATTTTCACTTTTTGTAAGTGGTGAGAGAAGGATGTGTACTGAACGAGCAATTCATTTACCATCACACAGATCAGTGGCAGACCCATGAAAAGAACTTGTGAATCCTGGCTCAAATTATCCTCCCTCCAACTGGCAGATGACACCACTTCCCCCACTGACAGTCCTTTCACTGAACACTGGATTTAGACCAGTTTTCATGAACCCTCCTGAACACTCCCTACTGTGATCTTACAATTCCTCTTAACCCCACCGTTACAATGTAAATACAGCAAATCCTCATTTCACAGCCACCACATATCAAGCTGAAACTGCAGCAGCCGTTTGCCATAGGGATGACTCTAAGCAAAGTAAACCTTTGAGTGCATGGCTCTTCTTGACTCAGGGGGCCATGTGACATGAATACTCATTTCCTCTAAAAATTGCTCAGATGAGGTTCAGTAGATTAAACTATCGTTGCCAGCAGCAGCCTGGGCAGTTTTTCACAGCATCAGAAATCATTGTTGTAAGGAACGGAACCAAAATGCAATTCCTCCCTTTACAGGTGACATGAACCTTGAAGAGTATTTTGCAAGAACTGGCTATAAAGGTTCCCTTGAAAAACAAGATTTGGAAACCTTAACTGATATATTCCAGCACCACATCCGTGCTGTTCCCTTTGAAAACCTCAGCATCCATTGCGGGGAGAAAATTACTTTGGAGTTGGAGCACGTTTATAACAAAATCGTGCGGAGGAAGCGAGGTGGCTGGTGCATGGAGAACAACCAGCTCTTGGGCTGGGTCCTGAAACGCCTGGGGTACGACGCCAGCTTTCTGGGAGCACACGTATTCAATCCACATCAAAATGCCTACGCCACCATCATGACCCACCTCCTTGTAAAGGTAGTTATTGATGGCAAAGCCTATATTGTTGATGGAGGCTTTGGCGTATCCTATCAGATGTGGCAGCCGATGGAGCTTGTGTCAGGGAAAGACCAGCCCCAGGCTCCCGGCATCTTTCGCTTCACGGAAAAAAATGCCATCTGGTACCTTGAGAAAATGAGGCGGAAACAATATATCCCAAATCAAAGCTTCTCTAACTCTGACCTTCTGGAGAAAAAGGAGTGTCGGAAAGTTTATATGTTCAGCCTGGAGCCACGGACAGTGGAAGATTTCCGTTCCCAGTGCACGTACCTTCAGACGTCTCCAGATTCCCTCTTTACAAAGAAGTCCATTTGCACCCTCCAGACCACCGACGGCTTTCGAGCGCTAATTGGGTGGACGCTCACCGAGACCACGTACAACTACAAGGAGAACATGGATCTGGTGGAATTCGTAACTCTTGAGGATGAAGAGGTGGAAAAAACACTCAAAGAGAAATTCAACGTAAACCTAGATAGAAAACTTGTCCCAATTAACGTCAAAGGATTTTATACAATCTAGCTGACCACAAAAACCTAATAATGCTGGGTATGTACAGTACCTTCCCCTGTCTGCACAACCACTACTCTAAGATTATGGGATTGTTTTGCAGGCAGTATGAGGAAAAACACATTAAAACCAGATTAAAGTGAATTTGAGTCTGGGAAAAATCAGGAATTTAAGACTCTTCTGTCAGGTAGACAGAATTATTTGCCGTGAGATGACTGCAGTTCAATTTTTTTGGTACAAATATAGGATCTGAGTTGAATCTGGTTATAAGCTTGGGTAATAAATATGTCTGGGGAATTTTGGAGTGCCTGTAGCACATAAACAGGAGTAGGAATTATTAATTGTGATATGCTGCCAACACATTTGCTGTGGTTATTATAGGGAGAAAAGTAATCTGTGAACAATTAGACAACAAAGTACACATTTAAAACTTCATTTTTTACAAGATCTAACTGCTTGCAGCTCATCTCATTTCTCTACCTTTAATGCAAGTAAAACAATGCCATCTTTGAAAGAAGCATTAGGAAGTTTCCACTCTCATCCTTAAAGAAAACACAGCACAAAATGACAATTATCATCATACACATCCCTTTTGTCATTGCTGCAGTGAAGCACCCAAGGTAATCTTTGGTGTGTACGTATTTCCTGGCATTCCAAATTGTCTATATTGCAGCAGTACTGTGGCTGACAGGCTCTAAGGAGATACTCACAACAGTGATTAAACATCACAACTGGCTTACATTTACTTCTACCCCAAAAAGGGTAGAAATTTTGTATTTTTAGCATTAGCATTTCTGTAACAAAGGCAGAACAATGAAGCTAACCACACCATACCCTTAATTTTACCCTCTTGGTGTAGTGCAAATCTGGGAGATGTCCTAAATGAGAACCTCTTAGCACAGGAGCTTTAGTGTCTCAAGTGAGTTTTCTGTATAAAAGTGAAAAAAAAAAATCAAGGAGCCAACCAAATCTAAAGGAATCTCTATCTTTAGAATTATTTCACAATCACATTTCCCCTTTTTTTTTAAATTTCTTTTTTTTTTTTTCAAAAAGCCCAAAGATGGAAACCACTGAGAAAGGGGAAACATTCTCAAATGCATTAAAAAAAAAGCACTAACACTGAAAAATTCCCTTTCCCTCCAGTCTATGATAATCCTCAGTACTGGTCAAATGTCAATTCCTTGCACCGATGGTGTATCCTTTTGCTCAGAGACATCATCTGATCATAAATCTCACAAATGCTGTAAGTGTACACCTGAAAATAAATAAAGGAAAATAAAACCATAAAGAGCTGCTGTAAATACAGCCTCAGCCCCCAGCTCCTGGCTTCTGCACACACCATTTGCAGAGTAAATGATGTCTGTTCAGTCATGCTGTCAATCTGGTGGCCAACCCTCCCCACCATGAACTTTTTGAGCCAAACAGGCCAATACTGAACTAATTTGACAGCAGTGTTGGAGATGGTTAAATTTCTACAGGTTTCTGGAAAAAGAGCTTGTAGGCTGAGGGAGAACGTGATCACCGAAGAGAAGACCCAGCAGTGACCTCCTCTGCTGGGCTCAGTAGCCAACAGCTCTGGGCTGGCCACGGCACCTGCTGGCTCTTCCCTGCTCACCAGCTGATGGCCTGGGTGCATGAAAAGGGGACACTGAAAGATCTTACTGAGGTGGGGACACAGGTTTTCTATAAATAATGAAACTAATGACTTAGATTTGTGTTCATATTATTCTCTCATACTAAGGTCCCATTAAGGGGTTTTACCCCTTTCTAAATGATTGATCAAACCAAGGCATTCCCTGAGACCCCAAGGAACATTACGAGCTTCAAAACACTTCCCACCTCCATTCTCCCTGACAGAAATTCCCATCTGCATTCACCCAGCTCTCCAAACCATATTGCCCTACACAATGAACTACAGCTGTTTTCTGGTGCTGCTGCCTCTGGAGGGCAGCCATTAGCAGACTGATTATTTTGCCTCCACACTTCCCTAAAGATTTTCCCACTGTTGCTCCCAGGCAATTGCTCAGGTTCTGGTGTGCAAGGATCTCTCAGGCACAAGTCTACAGACTCAGGTTGGCATTTTTAAGAGCGCCTGCAGTGATGGGATTCAACCCAGATACTCCCTTCTACTACTCAGCTCTTACTAAAGATCTACAGGGCTGCCAATGACTGAAGCTTCAAACCTCTCCATCTGTTCCTAATCACTGAATGGGGTTTTTCCTCTCCACGTGACAACTATAACCAGGTCCTCTCTGTGCAACATCAGATCACACAAAGAAATGTCAACAGGTACAGCCGAGGAACAGTTTCACAGTTTAACTAAAGCTGCCCAAAAGCTGACAAAAGCAGGTTATTGAGGTATAAATGTCAGAGCTAACAAGTCTCTAAGGTTTGTGATGCGAATGGCGTGAAAACAAACAAAACCAAACAAATGCAGAGTCCTCATGCTGGGGTTCTATTAACAAGGTGTTATTGTAGAAGGCTCTGCTGGTTTTGGCTGGGGTGGAATTAATTTTCTTCCCAGTAGCTGATAGGGGGCTATGTTCTGGATTTGTGCTGCAAATAGATGTGATAATTCAGGGATGTTTTTGTTATTACTGAGCAGGGTTTACACGGTCAAGGCCTTTTCTGCTCCTTACCCCACCAGAGAGTAGGCTGGGGGTGCACAAGAAGTTGGGAGGGTACACAGCCAGGACAGCTGACCCCAGGTGACCGAAGGGATGTTCCAGACCAGATGATTTCATGCTCACCGTGTAATGTTGGGGGAAGAAGAAAGAAGAGGTGAGGAGGCACATTTGGAGTGATGACATTTGTCTTCCCAAGTCACCATTACATGGGATGGAGCCTGGCTTTCCAGGAGGTGGCTGAGCACCTGCCTGCCCTGGGAAGTGGTTAATGGATTCCTTGTCTAGCTTTGCTTGCATGTGCAGTTAAACCATGACGAAGGCAGCCCACCTCCCAGACTCAAAAGAAAAGAAACAACAAAGTCCCTAAAGCTCTCAGAGAAGCTTGCATTCACATGTAGAAGGGAGGCACAGGATGTCTGACACCCTTCACCACCACTGTGCTTTAACACTCTCTGAGAAAAGTTTAATGAGAGCCTAAGCTATTGTGCAGTTTTAGTTGCTGGCTGCTGCTGAAATGAAGCAGAATCCTTACAACCCCCCCACCCAGGACTTGTCTAATTCCAAATACAATTTGAAAGTATGGTTTTCCAATTAGCAGAAAGATGAGACAATTTCTTTTTAAGTCTGAAGGCTGGATTAGGTCCCAGAATCCCAGCCCAGCTGCCCATTACACACAGGCAATGCCCAATGGCAACGACAACCACCCACGACTGTGGAACTGGATAATGGAGTGCCTTATTAGGAAACAAGACACATAACAGAAGCAACACAGTTCAAACTCCATAGCACCACAGAATATCCTCCCCCCTCCCCAAAGAATCAAAGTTTAATCAGCTCATGCATTACTAAAGAGAAGTACAGGATGGCTCACTTCAGTTGGACTCTGGTCCCAGACTTTATAAAAGCCAATATACTAAGCAGAATAAAAGTAACAAAACAAGAAACATCAGCAAGAAAGATGAAGTTGTTCAATACTTTCACGATTCCAACATCAGCAGTTATTACAGCAGTGAACAGTCAGCCTGTCAAAGGGAGGGACAAAACTTCACCTGATGAGAGACTTGCTTAAGCTTGCACGGCGAGCTGTCAGTGAGCACCAACTACAACACACCCTTGGCTTTGTTCGCTTTAATAGGTACCTTAGAGCAACAGGCAGAAACACTCTGGTGTCTGGTAACTCTTTATCAATTAAATTTTGCAAGTAGCTATTTTCTTTAACAAAAATGCTTACTCCCTACCCCAACTTGCTTTTGTTCTCAAAGAAATGCTTTTCATTTAGAAACACGACCACGTGTGAGAGTTCTACAGCTCAGCAAGTCGCACATGAAAATGCATCCGCATTCGAGACGGTGTCAGAGCCAAGAAAGCTTGAATTAATGTAGGTTTGTGTTATGAATATTTCACTGCTACACTTACATCTCTGTCAAGAGCAGTTCAAGCACAAATTTTATGCAGCAGACTATTTCTACCCTGGCTAGGAAGGCAGAGTCAGATTTAAAATACATACATATATATGCATTGCTAAAGTTGCTAATAGAGATGGGTATTTCAGAAGACCTCACCCTAAAATGCCTGCTTGTAACTTCAGGCACTTAAAATGTATTTTAAATGTGACACAGGGCTGATTTTTAGTTTTGTCTTGCTCATAACAATGCACTGTGAATGGTGCTTTTAAAGGTGCACTTTGCAAACTCCCTGTGAGTAAGATTGTGCTAAAAATCAGTAGCTGGTCTTACTGCAGCTTTTCAATGGCTGACCTGGCCACTGGCTACACGTGAACACCAGAGCAACTGAATGTCAAGACAATCAACTGAAGTTTCTTCACAGTTGCTGTTGGGCATGTTTAGGAAATAGAACCACCAGCCTTCCCCATTCCCAAGTTCCAAAATCATGGATTTTCTAGGAAGTTTCACTCATGCTCTTACCCACACACTACATCACTCACCTTTCCAGCCATCCCCTGACAAAATGACATAAAATTAAGGACCAACACCCTTCAACTGTACGAATTTACCCCTCATTGGACTGAGGAAACTCTGCAAGAGCACTTCTCTGCATACAGCCTTGGTAAAGAAAGACTTCACACTGTCTTCATCTGAGCTAAGAGTCATTATCAAAATTATCCAAAAGATCCTTTACATAACACCCTGGAACCTCCTCCAATCCACTACCTCTTGATGCACAATTGCAGTGACATCTCCTGGCTGCTGGTGGTTTACTGGAACTCACTTTACTTCCCACAACTATCCAGCATAGCTATGCAGAAAACCTCTCTCCATTGAAGAAATGTGTTCAGACACAGGGGAATCATATTCCTACTAATAAGCAAGCAGGAATAATGGGATATATTCTGAGTTTTTCTTGTGATGACCAACAATAAATCATTTCTTAGCTCAGGTCACACCTTCCATAGGAAGAAAAATGTCTTGCCATCATTAACTTCTTTTCAGCTAGCAATAATATATGATCAGGTTTTAAGTAATTGAACCAGTAGCATTTAATTAGCTCTGAAAAACTCTCTCAGATCATGAATCACAGACTTTCCACCTGTATGAGGTCCCCCTATGAGGTTAAAAGTGTATTCTTCTTTCCATGTGTGAACATCTAATTCCATCTAGCTATCTATTCCATCTTGAATATCTAATGAAGTGCTCTTGATATATGGATTATAGTTCATATATCACATGCAAAATACAGCAGACAGGCTCTTTCTTTATCTGAGCTTCAGGTCTTGCTTCACTTGAGTTGTTAAAGAAAAAAAAAAAAATATGAAAAAAAGCCTCTTGTGTCCATGACAGAAAGCTCACTACTTGCTTCAGTTCACCAAATCCCTCTTTCTCCAGAGGGTCAGCATTAAGGATGAGTAGCTCAGACACCTAGCTGGAGAAAGCAGGTAGTAGAAGGAAACACTTCTTGTTGAAAGGCAGGATACAGAGAACCACTATGACTTTTAAGACAAGACCGCACTGGCATTTTTTCAAGAGGCTCACAGCACTGAGTGACCAAAGAACACAATGTTTCTGTCCTAAGGTTCCTCCAGATGGCTTCATTGCACACTGAACGGTCAGTGCAGTCAGCAAACATCTGGGGGTATCTATGGCCTGCACCAAACACGATCACTTCTTACAGCAGACTCTATTAAGCATAATTTTTTTTTTCCAGTAAATTAACTAAACTGCAATCATTAACCACAAAAAAAAACAGTTTTTATTCAGCTTTCAAACAGGTTTCTGAAGCCATTCTTATGCTTTTATGACAAGACCTAGATAACTGCAAGATTGGATTTTGCTGACAAAGAGGCAAGATTACCAAACTTCTTTTGAAAGACAGAAATTAAAATTCACAATCTGCTCAAGTGTCAAACTGGAAACATTGCCCAATATTTGGCTTGCCCTGTGAAAAAAGAACTTTTACTACAAACACCTCTATTTTTAAATAATCTTTTAAAACCAAAATTCAACAAAATGGATTTCATCTCTCTGTTCTTTTCTTATCTTATTTTTAGCACAGTAAAACACAAAACAAAACAACAAAACCCAATATGGTTTTTTTCTGCCTTTTTTCAATTTGAAAAAGGTTTTCATTTTCATAATAAAAAAACAAAAAACAATGAAAGCTGAACTGTCTTACTGGATTGGACTAAGCTTGTCTTTACTCCTAATACTTCTTTCAGATGTTATCATAAATTGTAAATAGTGTTGCTCTTGATTGCAGGTGACACTCCATCTAGTTACGTGCAACGTTTAAGAAGACTGATGGGATTAGTGCCCCACACATTAAGAGCTGCTGAGAGGAAAGGATGTATGACATCCATTATAGACACATCCACTTTGAAAAATGCTTCTCATGTGGATGGTAGAAATTTCAGTGAGAGCAGACTCAGACTTACAAATCTGCTCTTTACATTAAATAGCAAAACCTCCAAACAATCTCCAGTCTGTGGCACTACATTTGGTAGATAACATTACTATCAGCTCCAGCTGTGCAGCTGATGTTAATCCTGAGGTTTTAAGAACTTTTTCTTAGCTTTTTTGGTAGGTTTTGTGTTACTATTCCCATCTTCATCTTCATCCTGGAGTACACGCTGGTCTCTTTTCCTCAAGAATTTCTTCCCTATTGTTCCCACTAATGTTTCATATCTGTAAAGAAGATAAAAAAATTACATCTTTTACTAAAACCAGAGAAAACTTCAATGGATTAAATCATAAATCTAATTAACAATTTAAATGGTGTAAAAAAGCTGGTGATCAGAAGCTCAAGAAGCACAAGTTCTATAGGATCACTTATGCCATCATTAGTCATTCTGATAGGTTGGGTTTGTTAGGAGCAAGGAGGGAATTAGCATGGAATACCTTGATATCAAAGGGCAGAAAACACCTGCAAGTTCTTTTACTGCTCAAAGTGATGAAGATTCCACTGAATACACACTAGAATTCCTGGAATATCAGTTCAGTAAAGTACCATATCTGTTGGGGTTCTTCATTGGGATTTTCTGTTTCCTTTTTGGGTTTCTTTTCCCCCCATAATGCAGTAATGTATCATATTCCCAGGTAGTACTGATTATGTCATAAACTAGAACTTGCCTTCTGGCCATTTCTTCATCTGATACATCAGCCTCCATTTTATCATCCACTTCAATTTCTTCTTCCTTGCACCTGGAGTTCATTTGGATCATTAACTTCTAAAAATGAAGTAAGAAATAGCTCAAACAGACACCCCTGACACAATGGCAACTAGGCTGAAATTCACTGGTAGGAGAAATGCATAAAAGGTAAGAATCAAGCTTAATAACGATTTGCTGTTCCTGGTCAGGCTAGAGTATACTGTTACAAAAACTGATGAAGAAGAGCCAACAAGCCTGCCTGTTCCTAAGCTGAGCTTAGAGTTTGCCTTTGGGAAAAGGGGCAACCCAGAGAAAAGGTTTTCAGTGAACTGTACTATTCAGACATCTTCAGAGGCACATCAGACATCTTCAGAAGACCAGAGAATTACATCAGAATTAATTGGAACAGATTGTCCAGAGAGGTTGTGGATGCCCCCCTCTCAGGAACTGTTCAAGGCCAGGCTGGATAGGGCTTTAAGAGACCTGGTCTAGTGCAAAGTGATCCTGCCCATGGCAGGGAGGTTGGAACGAGGTGATCTTTAAGATGCCTTCCAAACCCAACCGTTCTGTGATTCTAATTTTTCATTGTCACGTTAGCTTATAGCCCTTGAAATAGTTCTGTTAAGAAGGAAACATATCTGCAAGGATTTATAGTAAACTACTACTAGTAAAAACCATGAAGCAATAATATGACAAGTTACAGTGAGAACAAGTTCAAAGTAACTCCAAGAATCCCCTAGTAAATCAGCTTGCATAGCCTTTTGCATACCTCTTAGTCTTTACACCTTCATCCCCTTGCTTCAGTTCACTGGTAACATTTTTATTGCTATCTCAATGTAGTTCTAGCAGCATGAATCATGCCATAAAGAAATGAAAGACTCTCTTGCCCAGAATTTTTACTTTGGAACTTTATGCTCCTACTTACACAAGTAAGTGTTGAATAAATAGGGTTGAATGATTGTAGGATTGGACTCTAAATTAAATGGCAGGAGGCAAAATGAGCTATTGTTTTGGTGAGCAGCATGTGGGATAGTTTCAGGGAAGGAAAATCTGCAGGAGTCGTGCAATTTCTGACCATCAACACAAGGAAATAAAAAGCTTCTATTTACCAGATGCTGCATTGATCAATGTTTTGGTTCGAATCCCAAATTTCCTGTGCACGGGAGGATTTATGGAAGGTGCTGCAAAGGCCAAATAGCATGCAGTGTAAACACTCCAATCCCCATCCCCAAGGGCTTCAGTCCTAATGCCAGACCACATCAAAACAGAACATTTAAACAGTACCTCTACTTCTGGATTGAATCCTTTGAAGGACATTCTGCCATAAAGTAGATCCTCACATGGCATAAAGCTCCTCTCTTCTATTATAAAGCTCCTGTGTGAAACCCCAAACCCAGCATTTTGTCAAACAGCACACTTTAAAACAATCAAATTAAACAAATGCAAAAAGCATTTGCTGTCTTCCCCCCACACAAATAAACAAAACCACAGTGTATTTTAAACCATCAACTACTTTCTGAAGCTTAATTGCTCTGATAAATCTTTCAATGCAAGGAGCTTGGAGTGCAGAGGAATACTTTTTGCCAGTAAAGCTGTGCCAGTTCCACGAGCAAAATTAACTCTCCTGACAAAAAGCACTCTTTGCTGGTATGATTCCACCTACATTAATGCTTTTGCCAGAATAAAAATACCACATAAATATCACTCTCCAGGTGGCATTACTATACCAGCAAAAGCTTCTAATTAATTTTTCATTGTGATGTTAGACCTGGCATTAGTTGAGTCTGTCAGGATATAAAACACTGTCTAATTCTCTGTTCAGCAAAGATTTCCCCTTTCTCTCTCCTTTTTTCCCCCTCTTTTAATGAGCATGGAGTGAGAAAAGAAACATGACCCTGAGGCGTTCATAATACACACGTTAGATAAAAGTACTTCCGAGAATCGTTCCATCCTTCTTTTCCTCACACACATATGCACCTCTTCTCTTACCCCTTCCACCACGTAGAACAAACTTCTACAATCATAGCAAGTTAGGCTAAAGAGATCAAGCTCACTCTCCTACCTCAAGGTAGGATCAGTTAGTTAAACACATACCATGAACAGCAGAGGTCCATCTAACCTGTCCTCAAAAGCTTTCCAATGATGAAGAATCCAGTCCTTAGGCAATCTGTTCCAGTGCTTCAATAGCCTTATTGTTAGAAAAATTCTCCCAATGTCCAGCTTGAACCTTCCTTGTTACAACTGGAGCTCAAATATCTTTTTGTCACATCCAGCAGCAGTAATGGAAACTGGTTTATCAACGACCTTATTCAACTACTGTTAATTCCTTGGATCCCAGCTTGTAAAAAATTATGTATGTTAACCCTCCATGGAATTTTTGTCCTCTTCTGAAAGGACCAAAATCAAGCAATTTTAGAAGTATTTCTCTTGCTATTTAAAGCACGTTTCTAAATAGCAGGAATGGACATTTTCTCCCTTATTAGCTAAGCCTTTCTTTATTTTTGCCATTATTTCTCCTCATTCAAATCCAGGATTTGAAGTGAGCTGGACTCCAGAACTGTCCTGAATGGGTCTAACACTGTGACTGGAGCTGCATTTACGAACATAAGGTTTCAAACTTCTTTTTTTCAAATAAAGGGAAAAAGCAGCAGTGAATGAGTTGGTCCCTGCCTGAAAGAAACTAATTACATGCATCTAGAATAATGTGTGAATGAAAGAAAACAACACGCACAAGAAATAAAAAGTAGGTCAAACTGCACTAGGCAACCTTGAGAATGCCCCTGAAAATAAGTAAGAAAAAAGCTGTAATGCCAGTCTGTCACTATTTTTGCTTCTGTTAATTGGTTATTAATAACATTGCTTTTATAGGGGAAAAAAAGTATATTCTATTCCCATTCCACAACAATGCAACGATGGTAACAAGTACAAAAGGGTATGAGCTTACTCTTTCTCCTTTAGATCTGGTAAGTCAAGATACCAGTGTTCTTCGCTAATGATCTTCTTTTCTTCCTCTTCTAGCTGCTTTTTAGTTTGTGAATCCAAACCCCTTTGCATGAACTAAAAAGAAACACACATAAAGACACAGCTTGATTTTTTTGCATCATGGGTATGTTCTGAATGTTCAATAATTGCATGGTGAGAATTCTCCATCAGGTAATATTTAGCAGCTGATAATAAGTAAAGGCTTTCTGTGATTTTTCTCTGGGTTTGGTCTAAGTTTCATCGAACAGGCAATGGAAAGGTAAACAACTTCTGCTCAGAGCTATCTACCAGAAATCAAACAGCTGGACATATCTGTACTTACACACAAAGAAGCAGACCTTTCCTGGTTAGTTTTGATGGATTTGAGTTGTCACAACTCCGTTACTTTGCCAAGATTTCTCTAATGTTTCAACAAAGGCCAGAGGGTACGTAATGGTGTTAAAGTTATTGCTGTGTATCAAAAACCAACACCACCCATACAAACGGCACTGGAGCCCAGAGCCAAAGGCAGTCCCCACCAGGTAGGCCTTTTTTTGAAACTTCTGTACTTTCAACCATTCTCTTCTTTTCTCAGATTTAATTTAATGAACTGGCTTGTGTTTGTAGCACTGAAGGCTGGAACCTGCCGTTGGAAGTCAAAAAACCCCTATCTGAGTCTATGAAAGGAAGTCTTCTGTATCCAGCTGTGTTAAAGGAAGCTGTTGCCAGCTCTCGGCTTCTCCCTGATGACACATCAAAGCACCAGTCAAGCGTTATGTGTATATAAGCACCTGTTAACTCACTGCAGGAAGAGCCTGCGATATGAGTTAAGACCAATCATTCAGTTTAGGGTAAAATTGTGATTTTTGCCTAATACGAGGACATTCCTGTAAATTATTCCTTGGTGATACCCTCTGGGAGAGAGTGGGAACAGGCAGACAGGACCAGGAGCCTCTCTCACAGCTGGGAGTAAAAGAGGACATCAGTCACAGCCTAAGAAAAATTGCTGAAAGAACAAAACTACAGATGTGACATAAGTGAAACATCCCTTTTATTTCCATTTGTCTCAAGTCTGGTGCCTGAAGTGAGTGGCAATTTAAGTATCAACAACGTTAACCAAACGTGCTGGAATAAAACAGAACTCATCACAATTTGATGGTAATAATCCTTACATTCTCACATCCCTAGGAGCTGGGACCTCCCTTAGGGTCTACAGAAAGCGTCTAAGTAACTGTTATCTGTCAGAGGTGTATTGTGTATACCAATGTAATTCCCAGCTAAAGACAAGTCTACCAGCATAGTTTATATGCACTCCTGCACAAAAATGGCTTTATGGCTATCAAAGCATACATGTATGTGCAACACTGCAGAGGAATTTTTATCTACCCCTCTCATTTAGAGCAGCAGCATTTTTGTGTTTAGATAAGCCTGCAGGCTGGCAGGAAATGTGCCAGTGGGGAAAGCTGGTCTTGGACTTAGTATAGGTCCCAGCTAAAATAGGCTTGATATGGGATAATGCCCAAAAAAGCATAGAAAACACCGCCCTCTCACAACAAAAAACCCCACAACATCCCACCAAACTGCATTATTGAGCTTGTTAAAAAGATACACATAATATAGAGGTGTAATATACGTATTATCTACACCCCACACACCTTTCAGTCTTTACAAAATGCCCAAGAAAACCAAACTAAGCTCTGAAGTAAAAGCCAATATAGTGCTAGTGCTTTATTCTCCATTTATATTTCCATTTGCTGTACAAGATCTTTAATGAAAGAAAAATTGACTTTTGTTTTCTGAGTCAATCCAAAATATGTCAAAGCTTTCCAATTAAAATTACAGTATCTTCTTGGGGAAAATAAGGGAATCTATCATGTGGAAAACCATACTGCTCAAGGAAATTGGTTAGCCAGTCAGAAATCTCAACGGGAGAAATTTTGCTACAAGCACCCAATTTAATAAGCATTTCACATTGCATTTTAAAGATTATGTTCCCAAAGATCACTACAGAAATAACTAAATAAAAAAATATGTGATCACTTTTACCTCAAATGTAAACACACACGGATGAATTAAATCTACCCACTGTGGCAAACACAGAGTAAGTCAGTAAGTGTGCAGTTACGTGGATTATTTTCCCCTAGCGATGGGACCTGGATCAAATGGTTCAAGATCTTAAGAGCAAGTGGTCTACACAATGCTACCACTGCCCACATGTCACCCTTGGGTGCCTCTTCACCTGCCTGCTGAATTGTGACAGCACATCTTATCAGTACCTGCAGAGGCAGCTGCTAGAGGATTAATTAAAACATTTGTAAACAAGAAGATCTGCAGAAGGAAAGTGCTAAATACAAGATCTGTGTATGACCTTTTCAAAACCTACTCATCCCTTCAAAGCTGGTTACTGCCTGGACTTTAAAGCTGCAAATGTCACTGCAGCACATTCACAGGCTGGTTCTCCACAAGGAAAAAAATAGAAAACCTGGGTTTTTTTTAAATCTCCCGGGGATCAATAAATTGGCAAACCACGGGAACAGAAATTTCACTTTAAAAGACAGTATTATGTAAAAATAAGAAAAAATAATGATGATGCAATCCAGGTTGTGGGATTCTT
The DNA here is from genome assembly GCA_013399075.1 of Chloroceryle aenea. NCBI lineage: Eukaryota > Metazoa > Chordata > Aves > Coraciiformes > Cerylidae > Chloroceryle > Chloroceryle aenea. Next base: position 1,439,647 of record VWZY01011396.1, on the reverse strand, counting down.
ACTCTGTGACACGCTTCTGGCTAACGAAGCTCAGCATCTACTCCCTTCTGAGAGCAAGGCAAGATGCATTCCTTTCCTTCTGTGCTTGTTTTAGTCTTTAACAGCCTCTGTGAATTGGGGGAAATATTCCACCATCTTACTGTCAATGAGTAAACTTTACGTGAAAGACTGAAGTCAGCTACACGCCTTTCAGCCAGTGCTGAAATATAGTCCCAAATAAATATGGGGGGGAAAAAAATGGTTAAATAAAACACCACAAGCAAGAAGCCACAAAGGCCCCGTCACATTCAGTTATAAATGGATAACAACATTTTAAAAAAAAATAATGGCAACTCAACTTTTACTGGATGTTTTCCAGCAATAAAGAAGCATCAATCACAGGAGAAGGTACTCTACTGAATTAGGTGTTGTAGTGCATGATGTGAAGCAGAATCCATTAGCTGGTAAACAGAGACTAATTTCACATTAGTGTTGACATGAGATTCCCCATTCCAAGGGTATCAGGCACTTCACGATGTTACTAACAGCCCCTGTATTTACGAGTTGGGGAATGTGGTTAACACTGCCATTCAGGTTGGGTATTTTATTAGCCATCAGTGTAAGTAAAAAGGCAAAAAGATGGATACAATAAAACCCCAACCATTCTTTTCAAGATTATAAGCCGCTCCAAGTAAGGCAAGTAACACAAATATTTTAATTTTCGCATATGTGTGCGTGATGGGGAAAGAAGTCTCCTAATTTTAAAGGAACATAACTGCACAGAAAACAAGAGGTGAGATTAAAAGACTCTCGAATGGTGTCCAAAAGTTGGTTCTTAGCAAAGTGAGACTTTTGCTGCAGTCACAAACAAGTCCTTTCCTGGATCAAACCCTCCAGCACCCTACAGTTTATAAACCCACCGAGACACCTCGCCAGGGTTTAAGGAGCCCACTATTCCATCACAGCTCCATGAGATCGCCTCTTGCTGGCGAAGGTGGAAGGGAGAAGCCCAAAGAGCTGCAGGCTTGAGTGAAAGGGCAAGCGAAGCTGAAGGGAAAGATCTGTACCATGCGTTAGGATGGCACAGATGCCCACGTGTCAGCCCGGGACACACGCTGCGGGCCCAGGTGTAGACACGGAAAATGCCCCGAACTANAGGGACCAGCCCCTGCCCACACGGCGGGGAGCTCAGGGGCTAGGGGTTGCGAGACTGGTGCAAAAACGGCTTTAAAAAAACCTTTCCTCTACAAAGCTGGTTATGAGGGGGATCGGGGATCGGGTGTGTGAGTTGGAGATAAGTCTGACTCGGTATGAAATGGTAAATTAGTAGGGGAACCGGAGATTTCTTATCATGGCTTGTGCATTCTGTAGTGCTGCTGGCTTACAGTTTCATCCATAATTTTCTGATACTTCAAAGAGAGAAGGAACGAGAGTATAAAATCTATCTCATGTTGGCATTTGGAGACTGCTTGACTCGTTTAGCTTTCATTTTTTTTAATCAGCACTGACTTTTACTTGGAAAAAAAAACCCAAAACAACAAAATACCACAAAATAGCGAAATGTGATTAAAACTGGGAAGCACATAAATTCAAAGATATTACAAAAAGCTTCAAAGCTTTCTTAGTCCTGAATCATGATCTTTGAATTCCATCTTGGCAGTGCTGTCTTTGGGCTGCCAGGCTGGGGGCTCTGGTAGCTGAGGAAGAAATCCTGATAGGAAATTGCCAGCTGCCTCCCAGTCACAAGCAGGTACCACAATTTCTGTATATATCCTTATAAATCAGATTTCTGATGCCTGTTTCGACATTCAGCACATAAACCAGGTGATAAAGCTATAAGACTGAGGGTTCCATGTTCAAAACTTTAATGAACTGGTATGCTCCAAAAGACAATCTAGGGAGAAAAGTTCACATATATGCAAGATGTAGGTCAAAGCTCGAAGAACTCTGTAAAGATTTATGCTCTGATAGAGTCCACAAACACATATAATGAAGGGCAAAACCTGATTGCAGTGGGAAAGGAGGAAGAAGAATTATCCACATCCAGGAGTCCTTATTACACAGTTAAGCTCAGTGGGTTAAAATGACCACAAACGTGAGTGAAACATGGAGCCACAACCACTTCAAGGCAAAGTCATAACACTACTTGCAGGGTTTAATTTTCATACAGGCAAGGCACCTTCACCTCCAGGCTCCATAAATGAGCTGAAGCTGCTCTGAAATTCAAGGCCCCCTCAAGAAAGTCTCTGTGTGTGCATGAGCTATCCTGCTTCTTTTAGCTCCATCATGTTTAGCTCCTTCTCTGTTCACTTCCTCATTAACAGCTATCAACCATTCCCAACAAAAGAAAGCTGGGAAGAAATTTGCAGTTTTATGAATACAAATGTGCATCAAAGAATAGAATATGTTTGATCCTTACTGAACAAACCAATAGGGGAAAGCTGTTAATTAATATAATACAGCCATAATCTGACCATTTTTGGTGTATTTTCTTTTGGCCGTGCATTCTAATAACACATTTGCTTTTTGTTGATGATTGCAAATCAGAGCGCTGCATTTAATTGCATGGCCTTCATTGTCACTCAGGGCTTTTTCTGAGCAGCTTCAGTTAATTTACAGTCCAGGAACGTACTTTGAATGATTCCATCTAAATACGTTACTGCTCACTCATCAGCACTTCTCCAGCCACCGAGCTATGGCAGCGCCTGGATTTGCTTGGTGCCCTTTGCGAGAGCTGTTGCCATCCCCGTCCCTGCCCCATCCTGCCCAGAGAGCAATCCAGCTGAGCATTTCCCTGGGGTCTGCAGTCCTGCGGACTCTGCCTACAGCCTGTTTTGGCTGCAGCCACGGCATGTTTCAGCTGCCTGGCACCTTTGATGTAAAGGAGGCAACCAACCCTTTAATCTGTGGGAGCTGAGTCTAAGAATTTACACCGTGTGGTGTCTGAGAGGGGAATGGTGCAAGGGCTTGTCAGCTTGTCTAACCACAAAGATTATTCCCAGTGCTCCCCGGTGAGCGAGCACTCAGGATCCTGAGCCCCATTGCACCCCATGTTTTGGTGCCACACCACAGGCCTGTGGGGAGATGCTGCCGCTGCTTGCCGTGTGTGTCAGCCTCAGCAGGGAGGGAGCAGCGTTTTGCAGTAAAGGCAGTACCGGCTGGGTGACATTTATTTAGAAAAGTGGAGATTGTAAAAAGGCTGCCACAGAATTTGATCTATTTTGGCAGTAAAAAAGTCTGAAGGAAATTTTTGGATTACATCTCCCATCTGTTGAATTGGATGGGGAGGTTATAGATAACAATCAGCTGTCTCATGGACCAGATTATACTGTCTGCTAAATCTGAAGACACTCCATTGATTATAGGAGAAATTTTTATGATTTACTGGTGGTGGTGGCAGTAGCTCAGAGAAGAATCCGAGCCTGTAAATAGGCCTGCTTGTAAGATGGAGCAAGGGTGAGGAGACAAGGTAGGAGAGATGCTCTATTTAGAGAAGAATCGAGGGTCATTGTACCTGACAATTAGACACGTCTCCCACAGCTCTGAAAGCTGCACAGCAGCTCCGCTTTCAACCTGGAAATCCATTTCTTTTTCAAAACAAAAATACTCAGGGAAATAACTCGGGGGAAAGGAGCTCCATCTCATCAAAGAGTGTACATTAAACAAGGAGATAAAAGATTTTTCTTCCTAGGAAGTGTGGTCCCTTCTCCCTCTAGTAATTACAGAAGTCAAATCAAAGTTGTCATTAACATTATTTAAGAACTAATCTCTCTTGGAGCAACACAAGTGACAGCTGTGAACTAATTTCACGCCAGTGGGATCTAATTTGAGAGAACTCTTGGGTTACTTTCCCTGTAACATTTTCGTTATTCATGTTCTCACAGTATTGTGATTTTAGTGCAAAACAGGTGCCTCAAACCTACACCAACCCATCACTTGATTTGATTTTTTCATGAACTGTCTTTGAATTCTGAAGTAGCTTTTTACAGCTCTCAAAATACTTGAAACCTTTTTTTTTCCCCCCTGCAAATATCAGAATTCTTATGGTATGACAGGTGAGTCATTAATTTGTGTCAAACTCCTCAAGTATATTTTAAGTGAGTATATTATGTGTTTTTCTCTATGAATGAGGAGAAGAAAATGAGAAGTATTGCTGCCAGAGGTCTGTTTGCAAACCTAAAAAGAAGGTGTGAAGTGCTGTGTATGATGGGTGGGATCAGAAAGGCAGTTTCATACCCTACGCTCTGTGCAGCAATAGCGTAAAATTCTCCAAGTGGCAGAGGTGGGGTTTTGAAGTGGAGGACTCTGTTTTTATCTTCCTCGCTCCCACCAAGCTCTGAGCTTTTAATGCATGCAGCGTATTGACAGCTGCTAAGGTCCTAGGTGACAGGGGATTTGTTACAATATTCATTACCCTTTGATGCATGCATGTATAACCCACCGGCCCGCGTGCGTTGTTCAGCCTGCTTTGTACCTAATCCACAGAGGATACGGGTGAGCTACAGCGCTCAGCTTCAGCGTGCAGCGTGTCAGCTCAGGCTGCACTGACTCATCCTCTTAGCTTTTGAAGTCCCCTTTTCTGGTGTTGGCACTGGCTTAGGTGGCAGCCGACACACGCAGAGTGTTTTAAATCCCTACCCCGTGTTTCTCGGTTGACCCCAAGGTTTTGTGTGGATGGGGAATGATACAGAAAGAATGAAGCAGAAGCCAAACTGCTGTAATTAAGACAGATCCGTAAGCACAGTTCACGTTGCTGATGCTTTCCTTTTAATAGCCCTGTGTGGTTGGCAATTTATGCAGCGTGAAAAGGTGCACCTTATAAACCTGCTCGCAGCAAAATAGAGTTACAAAATCTCCAAAACAACCAGGACGTGTCTTTGGAGAAAGTGCCTTTTGTCACTTTGGGAGAAGACAATTCATTCTAAGTGCTTTTGGCCCCGATGGCAGGGTGACCTTTATGTGAATAAATACAGTAATTCCTTTTTGATTACAGAAAGAAGCAGCTTCATAATGGTAGCTCCCTATCTTCTGCCATCACCTAAAGTGGCGGGGGGAACACACACCAGTCCGTCATTCTGGCATGCAGCTAAGCCTAAAAATTTGATCCCATGTCGCAATGATTTGATATATCCCAGTGCTAGGAGTCAGAGCAGAGAGAATGACCAAGGAACAGTGTGGAGAGTCCTTCTCTTTGCCTTCCTTTAAAAATCGAGAGGCTTTTAACTTTTTGGATTTGATGGAATCACAATTAAAAGAGAAAAGGAAAATATCACCTTCCATTTGTTAACTATAAAAATGCAATCCAGCAGTGCTGCGGGTGCTTTGCTATTTCCCAGGTCAATAAATGGCTCCCCTGACTTTAATAAACATTGATGCTGCAGGCTTGTTCTACAGTGATTGAACCTTTTTATAGTTTCAACCACTCGCGTTGCATGAAAGCTTGAAGATTGGGGTTGTTTTATTTTTTTTTATTTCTTTTTCAGGAGAGTTGGTTCTGATTGATTAAATTGTCATTTTCTGAGTTAGTTGCTGAATTATAACTTGGCATTTTTAACCGTGTGATTTGTTTAAAGAGACAGCTTTTTGATATAGCAAACCAGCTGAGAATTTTTAAGCAGTAAAAGGAAATTTTGCTCACTTTGTTCTCAGCCTTTCATCACTGCCTGACAAAAGTGCTCCTGAAAACAATGTAGAGGCTGTGATATGAGAAGAAGGTACTTAGTTTCATGCTCACTTCTTTATTCCATCATGGAGCTGATCTGTGCAGTATTATATTGCTTCCGATTAGTAGTTGGACACCTTGCTGTTGTTAACATGTTTATCTTTCCAAGGAGAAAGGAAGGGAGGAGGAGTTAGAGACATAAATGCGACTGCTACCCAAGCTGATATTAAGAGTAAGTGGCAGAACTATTCTTTGGACCAACTGATTCACCCCTAATACACACAGTGGATTTCTTTGCCCTAAAATGATGGTCTTTGAACACACCTAAGTCACAGAACTGCAAGGTTTTTGCCTAAATCCAGACTGGGCCTGGTTCAAAGGGGGAAAGACCTTCTAATTCTTCAGAAATGGATCGGTGTGATGATGCATTGATTTTTTTTTATTTAACCATCTGCCACATTCTTTATCTGTGGATAGCTGCTTGGTTTCAAGGTCTGATTTACTTTTTCTTTTTTTTTTTTTTGTTTTTTTTTTTCTTTTCTTCTTTCTTTCTTTTCCCTCTCTTTCCCCAATTTAAATCTGTATTTGAGACAGTAAGGCTGAAGTGAATGAGACTCACATAAAAAACATGTGTGTTCAGAATGTGTTTGGAAAGAAAGGCCAACAAAACTGTCTTGTAGCACGTAACAGAGTGTCTTTTGCTTTTGATTTACAGCACCTGCAGGGGAAATGGAATAATCTAATGGTCTGAGTATGGGAGATCTTACGTTTGTTCACTGCAGTGTTAACCCTGGTCAGACTCTGAAACAGTGCTTAGCAGTGGGAGTCTCAGGGTATCAATATGAAATACTGAAGTCCAATTATACTTCTGCTTGTACACTTTCACCTCTCTGGCCATTTCAGCTTCTGCTCTGAAATAATAACTTATGACAGCACAAAGCTGAATTTCAGCAGTGAATTATATCCCTGGCCTCTAAATTTAATTGCACGATACTACAACGAACCCACTATCCATCTCAGCTCCTTGAATTCTTTTCCCCTCTGTTTCCATACCTCATTCAAGACGTTTAAAAAGTACAAAATAGATGCCCAGGAAGAAGGCAAATTACAAAATGAACCCGCAGACAATTCCTGAAGGTCTTTCACTAGAAAGACAGGGGTAGAGTTCACCAGCACTGGGGGCAGGATGAAGTGCTGCAGGGTTTTCGTGCAGTGCTTCTAGTGCTGGTTACGTGAAAGAGGGGTCAGGAGGACCCTTTGCAATCACCAGTCTGGATAGGATCCAGCCAGCCAGCCGCTGGGCGGGATGTCCATTTTCCCCCTATAATGCCGAACTAAAGGTGACTGCTGGAAATGGAGCCCAGGTAGATGACAGATTAGTGCTCTGATTCAGCATGGCAAATCTAGTGTTCCTAACTCCTGTGTTTTAATCAGCTGAAGATTTCACAGCAAGATGTTGATACAGGAGCAAACTTTTAATGACAAAAGGAAAAAGTAAGGTATTGTGCAATCCTTGAAAATACAAAATGATTAACATTTTGAGGAGAGTTGCTCGTGTTTGTTTCAGAATCATCTTGAGGCCATTTTATAGGGTGTGAAATAAGCTGTAACATGGAAAAGAGTAAAATATTCATTAAAGCTGTAATGATTTATATCATAACATTATGAGGTAGCACACTTTAGCTCAGTACAGTTCCTCAATGAATATTTTTCTAATTTCCATAAGTAACTGACCTCTCATTAGCAGCTCATTAGAAAAATTGAGGTGATGTGACAAACACAAACCCACTGCGACAGAAACTCTGCATGTGAATAAATTATTGAAAACTCTAATGTGTTCAAAATGAAGGACCACACGAACTGTGTTTTCTAAAATACTGAAAAAGTGTTTCCTTTACATCTGCAAAGTTAAACACTTTCTCTGAATATACATATATACCTATGGCTGTACACTCAGCAGTCCTTAAATCCATAGTCACGGCTGATTTTCAAACATGGTGAACATTTGATTATTCTTCTTGCAAGTAACTGCATAAGAAAAAAAATGGGCCAAATAAGTCAGATACATATGAAAGACCCTGGTGCAACTATAGACTCCAAAGCTGGAAAAAAATGAGTACAAATTTTGGAACATGGACCAAGTACATGGCTTAGTTTTTGAAGGAACAAAACATAACTAACACTTCTCAGTGACTCCAGCCTAGATGAGATACCTACCAGAAAAGGTAGTGCTGAAGTCTTGTCCATGAGCAGTTGTTTCAGAAGGGAGGTGTCTGCCTTACCTTCTTTATAGCCACTCTTAACCAACACATGAATGATAACAGATTCAAATAATATATTTTGCACATATTGAAGTTTAACTTTAATAACCTTATATAACTGTCTTTTTAGGGATCAATAAATCAATTTCGAGCTAGTTCTTCAACACTGCACTATTGTGAAAAGTAAGGCAAATATTTAACGTAAAGTTTTATGAGTCCTGAATGCTCCCGGACAAACCCAGGAAAAAAACCTCATTTATTTTTTAATATGTCCCTTAAAGTCCTGATGCCTATCTGAAACTTATTTGAAAGTAACTAGATTTATGGGTTCCAAGTTAGTGTTTCATTACAAAGCTACATGAGGATAAGATAGAAAAAAAAAAACCTGTCTGAAAGTCTTGTACGAGAGAAAAGATGAACTGATAAACTTCCCTGACCTTCTGCACTTCTGGCTAGGAAACTGCAGGGTCTAAAAGGAGGATAAAACCAATTGAGTAATAATGTAAAACAATGGGAAAATCTACTGGTTTAGGGCTGCCCTGGGAAAAAAAACAGTGAGAATCTCACTTTTCCTCATTTGAGAAGTGTATCTGTTATCTGATTACCCTTCTCACAAGCTGTTTTTCAAATTTTCTTCCTGAATTCTCCTGCAACGGGGCACCACATAGCACTGTTTGAATGCAGGTGAATATCTGTTTTGTTTTGCCAACTAAATTGTAGAAGAAAGGAAGCACAGAAGTGATTGCGAGGAATTTCCTGCTATGGAAGAAAAATGTATCTTTGAAAGCTTGATCAGAAAAATCAGGCTGCTTAGTTTACCATGACATTGAAAAAGAAAAGATTGAAAAGAGTGTTAGATAAACAGTGAAGTTTCATGGTATATCAATTGCATCATGCCATGGTGCATGCCACTATACCAAGTGATTAGTTTTGTGACACTGCTCCTGTGTCTTTTTTTCTGCATGGCTGCAGAAATCACATCACAGTTGTCTGGTTAATCCCTGATGGTTTCAGTCCAAATTTGGAGTAAAACCTGCTCTCTAATGGCTTTTAGCACCAGAGAGCACCTCTTCCTAGAGCCATGACTGATCTGAGTTGTAGGGCTAGTTAGGAAACCAAACACTGTACAAAACCAGAAAGCTGAGATTATATTACCCAAACATCTGTCTTATGTTCAGCATCTCCTCCAGGATTTTCAGGACTGCTATAGAAACAAAGCTTTTAAAGTCCTGGACAATCATTAAATTGGTATAAACCATCATAATCAAGTTTATTACCATCTCTCTCTGAATAGTGCTATATGCTCTTCATTAGAGCCCACCCTTTCCCACACGGTTACACACTCCTACACTGCACTACCAGCATGACTCACGGGGAGAATTTCTTTAGGATTTGGGAATACATTTGGATTTCAGCCAGTTGTGGAAAATATATATACTTCCTCTGATACCCACGCACATACTCAATATATTTCTTTACATATGGGATCCAAATCAGTAATACTAAAAGCCCGAAGCTGAAGGAAGAACAAAATGCATGCATTTATAACCATGTTCTGTCGTAAGAGTTTGATTTATTCAATCATTTTGTGAGAGTGAAATACCTGATACATTGCAAGGTGGAAATAACACACCCAAAAAGGAGTAATTCTTATACAGCTTGACTTTAAAGATGTCATAGTGCTAGGTATAAAAGTAATAATTTAACTGCAGTAATTAAAAACACTTCCCCTCCTTCCCTTGAAGAGAGGAGAAAAAGCTCACGTGTAATAACTGTGTATTTGTGCAAGACCATGGGGGTCACCTGTACCACTCCTCAGTGGGCCCTAAGAGTAGCTATGTCTTGCTTCTCTATGCCAGAAGATGCTAACAGGCTGTTACGATCAGGGGTCCAAACCTGCAGTATCACCCAGCACCCCATGGGGTTATCAAAACTGCAGAGACTCAGGTACTCACCACAGCAGCCAGGAGGGGCACCCTTAATGACACCAACCAAAGAAAACAGGCGGGTTTTTGTTCCAGCATGCTTTTGGTCGTTGTACGCAAAATGGTTTAATATCACCTTAATCCCAGGTTTCCGAGTGAAAAATGGTCCTGTCAATTTGATACAGAAGGAGAATATTGAGAAGTGGAACGTTTTGTCCAGTAGGGAAGAGCTGACAAAGACAGCCTGAATAATGCTTAATTGGCTAAAACTGACTTGATTGTGATTTCCAAACAAAATCAGAAAGATTGCACTAACATTTATAGGGTTCGTTTTCTGGTGGGTTTGTTTTGTTTTAGTTTCTTTTCCTTTCTGTTTGCTGGGCTTTGCTTGTGTCATCAATATTTCAGTTTAGCAGCAGCGTTATTTTCTTTATTGATAAAAGCCAAAGGCTAAATATTGCAAGACATTTGGCCATGCCAATATAAATGGGAACTCTCAGTTGTGCGCAGTCCAGTTATTGATGTTTTTATTAGCAAGCCTTATAAGGGCACATTCTGTCTTCCTCCTCACTGCTACAATGTGGAAATGAGGACAACGGGAAAATGCCCTTTGCGCTTACCTAACTCGAAGGCAGTTCTCACCAAACACGTCTCTGGCCTGGGAGTAGCCACATCCATGATGTAAAACGTTTGAGCACAGTGACAAGATGGCTTTTTGCATCTTTGCCCATCCATGACTCTTCTATCCTGGCTACGGAATGGAGCAGACTAATCTTTATTGAAGCAGCTTCGGTGAACGAAATCTGATGTAGGAACTACCATCCCTTATTTCTGCAGCTGCTTAAAATAGCTCTCCAGTATATGAACCATAACCCTGCCGAGTTCCTGCAATATGTGTTATCATTTCTATTCAGGGCAAGGCTTATGCATGAGGACACTATAGGGAAATTCTTTGTGAAATTATTTTCTTAGAATTTTCAGTAGCCACTATAAAACGTCTGAACTTTTATCTGTGTTATTTTTTCTCCTGCTCTGCTTTATCAACAAACATGACACTTTATTTTGCAAAGTGATTTCTTTCTTGAGTTATAGAACCACAGAAAAAGCATATAAAACCCACAAACCTTATTATTTTTGGATTCTTGAAACTCAAAATTGATTTAAACTGAGTTCAGCCAGCAATATTTCCTCCCTGTCTGAGAAACTATATCCTGGGTTTCAGACTAAAGTAAATTTTTATAGGCATGTTGTAATTATAAACCCTTGAGAAACTGATTTTGTAACGGGGACACTGGCACAAAGCTTCTCTGTAGTTACTCTGCCGAGCGCTGATGCGAAGAGGCTGAAAATCCATTCTCCCAAGAAGGAGCTTATTAAAAGACTGCAGTAGTTTTAATGACATTTCTTGTGACATCAAAATTATTTCTTTTTGAATCGGAGAGCATCTCTGCTTCTGCATTTTTGAAGGTTCAGGGGAAAAATACTGCTGCAGCCTCACAGCTATGAGCAGTGACTGAGGGAAGCAATCCAGAGAGAGAAATCTGCGCTGGTGCTCGTATCCTCTCACAATGGGAGACGTAAATGAACCTGTTTAATTAGAGCAGCATATAATAATCATCACCAGGAAGGCAGGAGAAGTGTCTAGAAATACCATATAGGTTTTGCAAATGATCTGGGTTCAGCTTTTCCTCTAAACTGATGAATAATAGCTGAAATGTCAGTGATAACTGAACTCAAGATGAGGTTTGACTCACATCAGATGTATTTGGTGACTTATTTTCTTATTCAATTCTGTAGAGATGCTGGATTGATTTTCCTGCAATATTTCAAGCCAAATGGGTATTTTCAAGCACTATCCATTTTTGATTGGACTGATCTTTGTACTATTTATCTCCTGCCATTTGTACACATGGATTCAAATTAAATGATGGCAGGGTGCTTGGCCCAGATATATTGCACCATACAGGATTATGTCCCGCTCTCTTGATCAACCTTAAATTACACTTCTCAGCTATACAGGTATGCAGATACTTCACAGAGATGGAGAAATAGCTTCATCATCATTTTAGAGGTGTTCAAAGACAACAGTTAGCCCCAAGGCACATACTAGCTCAGAGTGAGAGGTCCGAGCTGCAGCCTCATCCTACAACCACGGAAGCCAATAGCAAAATTTTCACTTACATCAAAGCAGAACATCCAGCCTCTGGCAGCAGGTTCAATTGCCTTTCTTCTGATCTCCCTAGGTTTACTCGCAGGTGGAAGGGGCTAAAAACTTACACGGCCTCAAATGAAATGTCCAAGACAGCAAGTGGTGGCAGCAGCCTATAGCGAAGGGAGAAGAGTTCAGACAGACTATTGCAGGCTGTTCAATATGCAGACCTTGATTTTTAATTTTTTTTTTTTAGGGATTTTTGGCTTTGGTTATTTAATCAGCCAGACAATAAAGTGGGAAATGGAAAGCCACAGAAAACTCAACCTCTCCCACAATCTAGGTAGCCAAAAATAGCTGCATGAATTGAATAGTGGAGCTGGGGAAGATTTCCAAAGTTTTTCAGAATCTCCTAGGAATTTTTGGCCCATATTCTGAGAGAAAAATCGTGTTAGTATTCCCTTCTCTGAGCCAGTTCACTCATACAAGCATAGCTAACGCAGGCACTGGGGACTGAGCCCAGCTCCTTCTGAAGTCAATGGCAAAGCTCCTACTGGCTTCAGTGGAGGCAGGATTTGTCCCTTTGTGAGATGATCATATTTATATTCAATACCCTGCAACTTAAAATGAGGATTAGCAGAATTAAACTCTCCTAATTTGTATATCTCAGACTGCCAAACTGCAATTAACTTTTGTGCGTTTGAATTAACAGAGAAAATTATTAACCACCCTTTCCTCATGCAATTATCATTTTACACTTCTGGAAATTTTTTCCTAAATATGAAAAGTAGCCTACACCCCTGTGAACCCATCCCTCTTAATATCCTTTAGTTATTAGAGCAGGAAACAATTTTTCACCCCATTGCTTCCATATGCAAGTGATGCTTGCTGAACAGCACTGCCATGCTGTGCACTCCGACAATTCGCTTTGCTTTGTATTGGCCTAAGGCGGGCTGGGACTCAAAGCTTTAAATTTACCCAAGGATAACACCCATGTGCATAGCCCTTGGCAAATATTACACCCAGCTGCTATTTGATGCTGGTTTTAACTGCAATGTGCAGGCTCAAAATTACCCCTTTTCCTTCTCGTGCAAATCTAAGGAGGACACTCTGGTTTTCCCTGGGCACAGTGCTACAGGTTGGCACAGCAGAGTAAAGGCAGCATAAAGCAACCAGAGGTTTCACTCCTCTTCTCTTGCATGTACTGGCTGGACTCTGCCTTGCGAGGGTGCAGCTGGTGCCAAAAGTTTGCAGAGCTTCCTTTTCCCATGGAGGTTTTCCTCTTGCTGTAGCACTGTATGAAGAGAGATGGTATTTTTTTCTAAATCCTTTACTTTCCTGGGAAAAGTACGCTCAAAATCTTTTTGCTTGGTTATTTTTTACTTGGAGGCCATGGGAAGATATGCAAGAACAGATAGCTTTTAATTTACGTATCACGCTTTTATAATATATACGTTTGTAACAGCATAATGAAATTGTTGAACAAAAGTTCTTTTCCAGAAGAATAATCTTTAACTGGTGCAATATGCCTCACTGGGATTTTGTCAGGTTTTAATTTCAGTTTGAATAAATAGTGCGAGACACCAGGCTAGGGAAGATAAAGGTGAATTTCATCTGCTTCCAGCTTGTCATAATGGAAATAATAACTACTTTAGCCAAAAACAAGCTTCCAATTAGTTTCTCTAAAATAATATTATCCCCTTTTTTAATAGATACTGCAGCTCATTTTGGAACCTAATTTTGATAATATGTAAACATTTCTAAAACCCCGAAAGAATGACAAGTACAGACTTTGGCAGCACATGCTGGGAGCCTGTCTGTACTGAAAAGCAGTCTTTGCTGTTCTTGTACTGAATCTTAACCAAGGAAAAATAGAAAGATCAATATAAAATCTTCTTTAAAATAAAGACATCTTTCCTGAAAGACTTTGTTTTAAATGGCTGGATAGTAATCATTAAACAAGACATTTGGAAATTTTAAAGCACATGTTTTCTGGAAAAGAGATGCTGTTGGGTTTGGGTTTTTTTTGTAATAATAATTGAAAGAAAAAAACAACCAAACAACCCTGTGCTTTATGGTGGGTTTCAAGACACAGGAAAAGGGAAATAGTGCTGGCTCTTAAATGCAGCTGAAATTGGCTGATTTATATACCACATTACATTCAGAAGCCAACACTAATGTGGTTCAGAGAAAAATAATCTCAAGACTAGGTTAATGTGTTTGAAAGGGTCCTTTGGAGGGATGCAACAGGACTATATTCTGTTCAGACTCACTTGGTGACCTCTTCTGTGAGAGCTGTCATCTAATATTCCTATACAGTGTAAAATAATGGACTCTTACTATTTAGGAAGATGCTTTTTTTTACCCAAGAAGAAAAATCTAAGCCCTGGTATCATATGCAATATACTATACTCACTGAAATAATGTTCATGCAATGGCACAGTTTGTTTCAGGACTGATTTGGCACTCCCACCAAGCCCCTCTGGTGCCTCCTGCTGATAAATTCATTGGTCAAACATGCCCCTGGCAAAGGCCAAGTTGGTGCTGAGCAAATCTCCAGGGTTGTCCTGAATCTTACCTGGCTGCACATTCCCCCAAACATTCCGTGCCTCTGTGCTGCAACCACATTTCCCTGGAACAAACTTAGTCCAAAGAGAAGCTTTTAAAGACCCTGAAAAGAAGAGCAGCTTGGTCAAAACACAGCACCTGGGGGGCTCACCAAGGGCTTTCAGCTGCTTGAAGCAGGGGGCCTGAGGCACATGCCATGACATTAGCAATTGAAATAAGCATGGTATCAGCACAGCCTTACTTCCTTAGCTGTTCTGACTAATCCAAAGTCAGAGCGGTTGTTTCTGCCCCCACAGTGGTTAATAATAGCAACAGTACAAGCATGGCTTGAGCTCTGACCCTGTATCAGGGAAGCTGAGATGTGTGGCCCTGTTGCTTTATCCATCCCTGTCTAAGCAAAGAAAAAAGGGATAATATTACACAGAATTTCAAAGACTCAGTGCAACAAGACATCATGAAGTAAAATGTGTTAAAAAACCCTCCTCACTTAACTTAAAAAGTGTATTTCATAATGTATACATCTCTCACAATCACACTTTGTGTGCAAAACCACGGGGGAACAGATCTTCCAGGAGCCACTAATAGTTTCAGTGGTGTTTTTCTAATGTTGACATTTTACAGTGTACTTTGGCTGTAATTATGGAGCTACACGTAGAGAATAATGGAAAATTATCTCCTGATGAGAGACTGGACAAGTAGCCGGTTATCCATTTTTTATGACTGGGATCATGTTGGCTGTCATACTGGCTTGGATGTGGAGCCCTTCTAATCCAGTATGTTGTTTCTGCCAGCAGCCAACATGAGATATGGCAGATGAAAGATCGTGCAGGAAGCAACTGTAAAATAATTAAATAATTAATCCTTCACATCTCAGCCTTCCTTATTTCTTTTTTTTGTAAATTCATGCCACCCAAGTTTTATATGAGTAAATTATTACAGCAAGTAAACTTCAGGCTTCTGGTGTGACATGGTGTTAACAAGAGACTTTTTCAACTTTTGGGATGATAGAAAAAAGTCTGTCATAAACTGCCACAAAAGAAGCTGCTTATCAACAACCAGGCTGGCGTTTGCCTGCAAAGCCATTCAAATAATTCTGAAATAAAATATTTCTAAACATCATGTGCTGTTCAGTGATGTAGATCTCTGAGAAAAAAAAAAACCACTGCCACACAAATTACAATAAGTAATTAGATGATTGCAGGTAG
Organism: Chloroceryle aenea; assembly: GCA_013399075.1. Taxonomy (NCBI): domain Eukaryota; kingdom Metazoa; phylum Chordata; class Aves; order Coraciiformes; family Cerylidae; genus Chloroceryle; species Chloroceryle aenea. Next base: position 1,423,898 of record VWZY01011396.1, on the reverse strand, counting down.
TTTTTCATGAAAAGAGAACAAGTAAACAAAGCAAAGCAGGGCAAAAGTTGGAAGTAGCAGTTGCGTTTTGTACAGTACGCAAAGTGTTCCTAGAGAAAACCTAGAGTTAACCTAGAGCAAAAAACATTTGCATTTGCTTCATCCTCTGTTCAGTAAAAAGAAGAGACACTGTATGTGTGATTTACAGGAGTGAGGTCTCACACAAAGGAAAATGAGCACTAATCATGGTCATGTTTGCAATAAAGAAGAGAAGGTGGAGAAGACAATACTTACAGTGCCTAAACTTGTGTGAAACTTCCTCTGCGCTGCTCAGTCATTCATAGTTAAGCCAGATGTTGACCTTATTGGAGCTGGTTTGATTTTTACTACGGGAGTAAATGGGCATTGTAGGGGAATTATGTAATGCAGTTAGCAGAAGCTGATGCAAAGTGGTGTTGCAAGAGGCATGAAGGAGGACTGTATGGAGGCTTTTGACACCTAATCAGCTTTAGTCACAAACCTGAACTTATTCCCTAGAAATAAAAAGGGACCAAACTCAGCAAGAGCAGCAGCTTTCCTCAAATGAGATTAGCTCATCAGTGTGGTATGTTAAAATCTCACCTTGCCCAGCAGGAAAAGGTGTTTTTTTTCACAGACCTGTGTATTACACAGTAGAAGGTAAAAGAAACCCTTTACTTGAGAGCTGGAATATGGAGTCTGTATTCCATGAAAACTGTCTCATGAAACTGTGCATTAAATGGGTTCTTAGAAATGTGCAACCCAATAAATAAAAGTGGTAATTCTACTCATACAATAAGGAAACGAGTCCGTGATGGTGGAAAAAATAAAGGAATGGCAGGGAAGGTTCATCATGGCTACGCTGAGGGTATTCCCCACTTTGGGCAGGGAAGGGGACCTGTCATTTTGTAAAGCTTACAAGTAGAAATCATTGGCTGGAGAAGCGTTAAAATTTATGCTTGATGAAATGGAAACTTAAAACCAGCATAAACAGAGCTGCTCAAAAATAATGAAACGAAGTTTTAAAAGCCTTTAACACATTCCAGGTTCAGCACCAGCAGCTGGATTTACATACTGCAGAAAAGCAGCCACAGAGGTGGAAACTAAGAAAATGCCATTAGAAGTGTGAGTGCTGAGCCAAAAGTGTCCCAGGAGAGCGATTGCACATTCAGAGTTGCTGAATGCTTCAGGATAATCCTTGAGAATTTTGAGTTTCTCTCAGTCCCCTCCATGTGGAAAGAAAAGAGTTAATAAATATTGTTAGTGCCTGGGGAATTGTTCACAGGGGATCTTTTGGAAGAGTAATCTTCATATTTAGAAGTATTTTCTCATTATGGGTAATAGGATGATGAACTGAGAAATGATCTCAGCCACTTACGATTCTAAAAGCCCGTAGCCTGAATAATCTATGCTGATTTAGAGATAATAGCATCAAAGACATAACTCATTTAGCACAATGTCCATTTACTTACTCTGAAGACTTTTACCATCCTGCACCTATTTTACAGACACTTATAAAAAGTTGATAATGATATAAAAAGAATAACATAATAATAATAATAGAAAGACAAGTATGCAGTGAGAACTGGTCTGTTCAGGACTGTACAACAGACATACCAAACCTGCTCCTAATGAAGGGCAGTGCAAATGCTAAGAGAGAGTAAAAATAGAGAGCACTCCCACTGTGCTGGCTTGACCTTGGTTGGACACCAGGTGCCCACCAAAGGTGCTCTGTCACTCCTCTCCTCAGTTGGACAGGGAGGAGAAAATATAATGAAAGGCTCAAGGGTTGAGCTAAGGAGAGGGAGGTCACTCAGAAATTACTGTCACAGGCAAAATAGACTCAGCTTGGGGAAACTAATTTAATTTACTACCAATCAAATCAGAGCAGGATAATGAAATATAAAAGCTAAATCTTAAAACACTTACGCCCCACCCTTCCCTTCTTCCTGAGCCTAACTTTAGCCTCCATTTCTCTACCTCTTCCCATTACAGGGTCACAAGTCCTGCCAGGAAGCCTGCTCCAGCGTGGGCTTCCTGTGGGGTCACAACCTCCTTTAGGCACCACCACATACTGCAGCGTGCCCTGACACCTGGAGCTCCTCCTCCCCCTTCGTCTTCACTAACACTGGTGTCTGCAGAATCATTTCACATATTCTCACTCCTCTCTCCCAGCCACAATTGCTGTTACACAGGGTTTTTTTTCCCTTCTTAAATATGTTATCCCAGAGGTGCCACCACCATTGCTGATGGGCTTGGCCTTGGCCAGCATCAGGGCTGTTTTGGAGCCGGCTGGCATTGGCTCTGTTGGACATAGGGGAACCTTCTCTCAGCTTCTCCCAGAAGCTACTTCTGCAGANCACCAGGTGCCCACCAAATGTGCTCTGTCACTCCTCTCCTCAGTTGGACAGGGAGGAGAAAATATAATGAAAGGCTCAAGGGTTGAGCTAAGGAGAGGGAGGTCACTCAGAAATTACTGTCACAGGCAAAATAGACTCAGCTTGGGGAAACTAATTTAATTTACTACCAATCAAATCAGAGCAGGATAATGAAATATAAAAGCTAAATCTTAAAACACTTACGCCCCACCCTTCCCTTCTTCCTGAGCCTAACTTTAGCCTCCATTTCTCTACCTCTTCCCATTACAGGGTCACAAGTCCTGCCAGGAAGCCTGCTCCAGCGTGGGCTTCCTGTGGGGTCACAACCTCCTTTAGGCACCACCACATACTGCAGCGTGCCCTGACACCTGGAGCTCCTCCTCCCCCTTCGTCTTCACTAACACTGGTGTCTGCAGAATCATTTCACATATTCTCACTCCTCTCTCCCAGCCACAATTGCTGTTACACAGGTTTTTTTTTCCCTTCTTAAATATGTTATCCCAGAGGTGCCACCACCATTGCTGCTGGGCTTGGCCTTGGCCAGCATCGGGGCTGTTTTGGAGCTGGCTGGCATTGGCTCTGTTGGACATAGGGGAACCTTCTCTCAGCTTCTCCCAGAAGCTACTTCTGCAGACCCAACCACTACCACAGTGCAAACCCAATATGCCCATTCTGCATTCATTAAACACTGATGTAGAGGGTGGTTTTGTGTGCAAGGTGCTACAGCAGCACTTGGAAGATGAGTCACCCACTTCCTGTGCCAGTGAGAGCACTTGCTACATCACTGTTGGGTTTCTCTTGGTAAGGAAGTAATGCTAAGCCTTGATTTCATTGCTGCACCTGCTTAAAATCTACACTTTTGGAGGCAGAAGTCATCTTGCCTCACAACTCTGTGCAGGGTCCAAAAGAGCTGCATCTCTGCTGTGGGCTCTGCGTTCTCCTATGCCACATGTGCTAGCTCACTAGCAGAGGCAGCTGTCCCTAATTGCTCAGGATCACAGCCAACAGTTTCCCCATTTTGCTTCCAAGTCCTCATGACTGTAACATTTTGTTTTCAGTGGAAGTCTTTTCCCACGCATGGGACAACAAATGTCAGGCTGACCTGAGGAGCACTCTGTTCCTACATTCCCCATGGGTTCTCTCCTCTCCAAAAGGTGATGATGAGCTCTCTCAAATGCCAATTACATCATCATAAAAAATATTTCACTTTTTTTTTCCCCCCACATTATAGAGATTGTACTTCATATGTCCCATTGGTTTTAGGTGGTTTTCATAACTCCTGAGATGATCACTGCAGGGGTTACTTATAAACTGCGTCGTCCTGGGTGGTTTGGGTTCAGGCATACAGACGATGGAGTGAACACTTGCATTTTTGGCTATGTCTTTCCTCTAACCAAATCTTCTGTCTTATGAATGCAGTCTTACTCTTGCAGATCAGAGGTGAAGAGCGGGCTGGTGGAGCGAGGTGTGTACGAGCAGCTGTTGATCTCCCTCTCACTAAATACCCTGAGGCTTTGCATTCTTCCACTTCATTTTTCCTATGCTGAGGCCTTCTGCAGTTAGATTCCTGTTTGATTATGTAATAAACCCATGAATTATTAACAATATATAAAATATTGACAAACTGTTCTCTGAAGTAGAACAGCTTTAAAGTATTGATTATGAATCCAGAGAATTATAATTAGTTTCTGTGTAGGAGATAATTAAGTTATTATTGTTTCTCTTTTTTCTAATATGGTGATGGATAGAAGGTATTTATGCTGAACTCTATGAAATCTTATTAAAATGAAGGCAAGAGGTTTACGAGCACTCAAGATAATGGGAAAATAAAGAATGATGGGGAAGTGTTTGCATTTTCAAAGAGCTCAACTGGCAACGTCCCCTTCTTGTGGAAAGAAATCATTTCAGGTTTGCTCTGAGGAGGTGCCTGGGCACAGAGATGCAATCAACTTCAGCAGAGTCGGAATCTTTTTTCAGCTTGGTTTTACCAGAAATCAAAGCAACACCGCTGTGCTTTGTGTACTTGTGCACATTTTGAACTTAGGGGCTGACTTTGCTGAGGGGGGACAGTCTTAGAGATACTTAGCTTCTACAGGTTTCACACAAGCTTGCTGGTAAAACCACTGCAGTGTCAGTTTAGCTCTCCTTAGGCATCATAAAATTCATGCCAGGGCTCAATTTCAAGCCAGCATGACACTGGTAACTAGTTTTTTATGAATTCTGCTGCTGCAAAGTGATTTGTGCATCCTTAACGTTAGATGTTTTTCCCAGAAGGCTATGCCTTATGAAAACCTAATTTTATTCAGTGGGACTTACCATATGGGTAGAGCATTCCCCGGCAGAACTGGGCAGCAGGAACTCATCCTGCCTGACTTACTGTGTCTCCCAGTGCTCTACCACAGAGCCCTTGGCTATACTCCCTCCACAATAAACAGGGAGAAGGTTTTCTTCTGAAGTGTAATTCATCTGAGTAACTTTGGGTAGAGACAAATCACTGTAGGCATTTAAAGTTAGGAATGGTGAATTCCATCCTCAGAGTGCAGTGTTGCAGTGGAGCTAATATAAATGTCAAGTTTGAGAAGCAGCAGGCTCTGCCAGAGCACTGTCTGCCTCTCAATCGATCCAGTTTTGCTCACCCACCTGCTGCTACTCTCTCTGCCTTTTGTAAGGAAAGAACAAGCTCCAAAGACATGCCATAGGTCAAATACAAGAATTGGATGAGAACAAATATAATAGTTGCTGGGATGTATTCACTTTATTGAGGATCTCCTGGTGCTCTTTAAAGACATATTACCTATTCCTGGGAAGTCCCCTCTTTAGGCTGGTGCATGACTGGCCACCAAAAGAAAACAGGGTAGAAAGAGAATTTAAGAAGATGACTGCTCCACCCTTGTGCACCAGGGCAGGAACAGTGATGCCAAAAACCTTTCTCATTAGGCTGTTTGTTCCTGAGACCCCTGGAGATGGAGGTACCCCAGCATCCCCTAAATCATGAATTTCATGAGTTATCCTCATGATTACATTTCCTAATGTATAACATTTTACAGCCAGGAACCTGAATCAAAGAGAAATTAAGGACAAGTTAAATTTACAAGGTGAATGAGTTCTACAGTTTATCTTATGAGGAAGCAGAAAGGATTGTATAACTTATCAGGATACTTGCTGCTTCACTTTGGACAACGCTTGCAATTTCTGGAACTTTTGTAGAGTTTCATTTGCTTTTCACCATCGCAGGTTATGAGCTACTTGGCATTTCTGTATTCGTGCATAACACAGTTGGACCATTCCCATCACCCAAGACCTTCTCCCCTGCCGGGTTGGAGCTCTGAACCATCCTAAAATAGCTACTTTTAATGGTTCCTCATCTTCAAGACTTTCCTTGTAGCATCTGGAGGGGGGAAACTGCTTTATTAGGCTCTGTGACCTAGAAGGAAATGCATCGCCAAAGCGATGTGAGTGACAAAGCCCATAGTATATCCCAACAAACTGTTCCACCATATTGTCCATAGACATCCTGTGGTGGAAATTTAATCCAAAGAAATACTCTGTTGAAGAAACTGTGGATAGAAGTTCATAAGGAATATATACACAGGTCTCAAGAGCTGTATTCAATGACTCAGAAAATACACGAGGTCTGTGAGGGAACATGCTGTTAGAATTTCCACCAAATTTGTTAAGAACAGACTCTTAAATCCCACCCTCTAGGCCCAATCTACTCTAAATCTCTGAAAACTACCTGGCAAACAAGCCTCGGATCCAGGTCTTGCTAATGTAAGAGGAGTCCAGGGGCACGGCAGAGCCATGCATGCGATGAATATCTCCTGTATTGTGAAATGAAGTTGAAAGTGCAGCTATCTGTCAGGAAAGCAGATGCGATGGTGCTCCGTCAGCCGTTAATAGGCATGTGTGGCTGCTTTCATTATTTAACATTTGTTTGAAAGTACCTCTCTCTTTTGCTTTCGTGCAGAGATATGAGCATCCTTGCAGAAGGCACCGGTCCTGCGCAATCACTGTCTGCCTACAAACCAGTTCAGATTAAAATGTCTCCCCACACTTCTGAAGAAAATAGGACACCTAATTGAAAGCCACGCTATGAGTGCTTCAACATCCCCCTCCCTCCCCAGCACTACATCTTCATCGCATCTTTTGTTGGCTCTACATCAGATGCACCTTCCTTTCTTGCTCTGAATAAAAACAATCCCTGCTTCCCTGCAGCGAGCATGAAAACCTCTTCATGGGGCATGAGCACTAAATGAGAGCTGTGCTCTCTCTGTATACTTTAGAAGGCAAGAATATTTAAAGGGACTAAATTAATCCCTTACATTTTCAAAGTGCATGGCACAGATTTGAACTTCAGCTCCTACAGCGGTTAAAGCAAGGGAGGGGAGATGTGGGGTCCTGGGTTCAATTCCCACTGAGTCCTGGTGCGATGCCCAGCACAGTTCAGCTCTGCCGTGTTCAGTGCCACAGGCAGGGGTGGCAGTTGTCCATCCTGCAGGATCCATCCTCCAGCTATTGCTTTGGAGAAAGCTTTTTTCCAGTCCCCCATCTGGAAACATCCAAGCTGTTGTGAAAAAGGATTACAGGAGGAAAAAAACATCTGCACAATGTGATGTTTTGTGAGGCCACACTGCCTCTCGCTCCTCCAAAATGCGTCGCATGGGCGAAGAGTGCAGCTGTGCTGGGTTGAAATTTGCCTCTTGGTGCTCTTGCCTTTGAGCCAGCGGTGTTTATGAGCTCAGAGGACCAAAGAGGCAGGGTCTGCCATGGCTCTGGGAGAGTGGTGGCCAAGAGATAGAGACGTGACTGCAAAAAGCAGCTGTGTCCCAGCTTTGCCAGGCAGTAGGTGCCCTTGCAGAGGCTGGGAGCGAGCTGGAAAGCCCTGACACAGAAGAGCAGGGCTTGCCAGGCTGCCTCTTATGCAGGCGCCGTTTGCAGGTGTGCCAGCCTGGCTCCCACCCTCCCGGCCCTGAGCAGAGCCAAGAGTCCTCGCCCCCAGTTTGGTGCCATCTGGGGCTGCATGGTGACTGATTGCAGTGCCCAGCTCAAACACACAGCCCCGAGGAGAACCCGTGTTTAGAGTTCCTCCCTAGCTTTGCTTTCTCCAGCAACTTTTTCTTACACGATATTTCCCTGCCCCTTCTTTTGCAGCAGAGAAATGTCAAACCTCTGGCCACATAACTGGCCACATAATTAGATCAAAAAATTCCAGCTCCCCACTCCCAAATAGGTTGAGGGTAATGAATCCATTGAAAATCAATGCCCCCTATCAGCAGCAAAATTGTTGTTGCAGGAAGAAAGTCACTCACAGCTGCTGGGTCTGATGAGTCCCGCTTCCTTGGTGTTCACCTGTGGGGCTCAGCCTCCCACTAAGGGGGAACAATTTTATCTGAAATGGAGGTGAGAGCACAACGTGACAGTTCCAAGAAGGTTACCTTGAAAAAGAGAGGGAGATCCTTCTTCTCCAAAGACAAAGAGGGAGTTTTTCATCCAATGCAGACTTCTCCCTAGGCTGTGACAACAAACTGCTTCTAATTGAGGTTACCCTTGCAGAGTGCAACGCCTCTCGATAGCAAAAAGGCAGAGAGATGAGCTGCTTCACAACAGCTGTTATTTGAATGCAACAAGTAACTGCGTGTCTTGCTGTATTTTTCTCAGTTTGGATACAAGTACAGTATCTTCTGTGTCTATAGGCAGAGGACACAGCTGAACAGAAAACCTGGCATCTCACAGTGCTGCATGATACACTGTACATCATTGTTAAACCCCTGCCAGGTCTCAGGCTAATTGCAATTGTCTGCCTGGGTGTTAATGATGAAGATAGGATCAGCAAACATATACATCAGTAATATTTTTTTGAAGGCTATAGTATGTGACTGGGGGAGGGGATGTAAACGTACTCACTTTAGTTCCAGAATTGAAATTCCACTGTGCTACTTGCACTTTGGGCGAGAAAAATAATTGTCCCTATTGTTGAGGGGGTGGACTTTGCTACATTGGCATAAACAAGGTTTTCAGCCACACTGCTTTCAGACACATTATGGAAATTAATTTCTTTCTATCTTCCCCTTCCTTCTTGGAGATACACAGGTGCATTTGTCTTGATGCCATAAAGCCACAGCTCAGTTAATCACTATGCCCAATATATCACGCATTTTTGATAGGCTGATTTTTATTAAATTACTTACCTTGCAGAGCTTCACCATGCCTAAAGTCTTTAAAAATCCCTCCTGTGTTCTTCGTTTACGCAGAATTCAACAGCAACAGTTGCCACCTGCTTTTTACCACACAGTCTTTTTCCTCTCTCCTTTTCAAATGCTTGACACAACTGGGCAGAGTCGACTTTCCATTTTCTCCATGTGTGACATTGCTCAGTGGCAGCTGCTAAAAGAAAAGCCCCATCATAATCAGTGTGTTTTGCCTGTAGCATAAGGCATTTCGGAAACATTGAAAAGCTGAAAGGAAATAGAAGATAAGTTGGAAATCATGAGCTGAAATGTGCACTTCCATTTTAGAGATTAAATTAGAAAAATATATTATCGTGAATTTAAAGCAGTATCATCAGCCAGCTTGACAGCTCATCTGGGCTCATGCAGGGCTGTTATTGAGGGAATGTGGGCTAGTGTTCAGCCTTAGGATCCTGGTACCTCTGATATTCAAAGGCTGGATCAAGCTTTGGGGCAGTGCTGCCCAGGGGGGAAGCAGAAGAGGTTTCTGCTGGAACAACCTGCTGACTGCAGCACTTTGTATACTTGGTGACAGGCCAGCATTACCATGGTAAAGTGCTGCTGACCCATCAGTAGCAAGATGGAAAAGGGACATAAAGCTGTTCCACAGTGGGAACAACTGAGAGCAAATAAAACAGTCCCATGGAAACTATAACAGGTGGGTACATGTAAATGAACAACCATTTCCTGGTGGTTGGGAGCACTTCAGTCCCATTGCACAGGGGTTGCAGCTGCAGTTCCATGGGTTTAGATGACATTCAGACAATCTCCCAAGTGACAGCCTGGAGAGTATCTTAGATATCTCAGCCCATGTGTGCTCAGAATTAAACCAAGAATCAAACTCAAGATTCCCTGAGGAACATGTGCACCGCTGCGCTGGGTTTGGACCTGTCTGATATGTTTCTCCTAGCTTTGTTCCTTTGGTGGCCACATGGAAGTTGGAGTCTCTCAAAACAGCTTTACAGAGAAGCTAATAACATTTGGGAAACTTTCTGTGTTCCCTCCTGATAGTGTAAGATGAAGAGTGAATCTGTTTCTTCTTGTTCCTGCAGGCTATTCCACTGCCCATGTTAGAGCAGGAATTCCTCTATGGATTATCTTTTCTGTTTTCCCCCTTTTGGCCATTTTCTCCATGTAGATAATGGAATAGGTGAATAGACTGCTGTAAGATACCAACCTCAACACCTCATTTTGGTTAAAGTTGGAGAAAGTGGAAGCAGACCATCTCTTTTTTGAGACAGATTAGGGAGATTGCTTAATTTCATCATTTCTCCAATGTGGAAAAGGGCCTGGCCGTGACTGATAGGGCATCTCACCTATGCAGAGCTGTTTCACTGGACCTTTCAAGATGCTCAGCGTTCATGTGGAGAGTTTCAAGTCCTCAGGAAAAGTTCACTTATACATTGATGAAACAATCAAGCTGCAAGGCTGTACAAAGAAGGAACACCGCATCTTCAAAGGTAGTTGAAGCACCAGATTGAAAGGTTAGAAACACAATCGATATACCATGGCTCAACAGGTAGCTATTGTGCATCAGCAGATAGCTGGGCCAACCGACTCTTTGACTACACTATGTGTAAAGTAAAATATGTAAGCTTAAACCTCTTCATTCCTCAGAGTCTTTTTCTATAAGTAGAGAATTAGTTCTTTGCAGGATATGAAAATAGCTTCTAGAAGTTGTGCCAGACCAAAGAAGTGTTACACGGGGAAGAGGCTGCTTCACAGCCTTCTTGGAATGAGACAGATGATGTTCAAGATGGTTTAATGAAGAGAAAAAAAAAGATGTCAGCATGCTGTGCATATGGAATAGGGTTAGTTGTCTTCAGAAAAATTAAAAATAGGTAGCTTACTGTGCCACATTTTTCTGGCTTCTATCATAAATGGTCTCAATATCTAGCTAGGAAACCACTGGGGAGATACCCAAACTGGAGGAGCAAAGCAGCACAAAATGTACAAACAGGATCCCTGAGCGAAAGTCGTACTGAAGATCTGAACCTCTGACCACTGCTAGGGACCAGAGCCTGGTCAGAGAATATCCAGGGCTCAAACTTCATTTCTTTCTTAAAACATAGCTGAAGAAAATCCTTTCTCCATTAGTTGTATGACTTTCAGCACTGACTCTACAGTACATAACCATGAGAGGAATGTTCTAGTCCCAGCAGGACTGCAGGGGTGGTAGTACCTCAGACCAGCATTCCTGGGGACAGTGACATGTCACAGGGGGAGCTTGGCACCTGCAAATTGCACAAAGCTGAAACAGGTACAAGTGCTGATGTGAGGTGTCTGTGTGTAGGATGCAGGCTCAGATACCAGCTCCTGGATAATAAATTGAGGTTCAGCTCTCACAGAAGCAGGAAGTGAGAATGTGAGATTTACGTGTTGTGTGAAGAAAGAGATGAGTCTGCCTGAGTGGCATTCTGCAGTGCTGTAAGATCATTGCCATAGCCAGAAAGGGAAATGCATTCCTACAGACTTACCCTTCCAGAGCTCATTCTGTTTTTATTGAGCCCACCAAAGACAACGTCAAGACTTTCTGTGATGACAGCTGCAAAAGTTGTGATGCCATATTAGCATCATATTAGCATATGAACATCTGAGTTTTGGCTTCTCACAACCAATAGGAAAAGTCACTGAAGGTCTTTCCTCGTCAAGAAAAAAACACGGAAAGTTCAGAGAACACTTAATCAGTATCAAGACCCACAGAAAGAAATACGTAGGAGAAGACTCTCAACTTGCTGGCCTGTCAGTCAAAAGCCTGTATTGATTGACTTCATCACTAAACATGATGAGAGACTGCTGGGGATCATAAGTTTGCATCTGGAAAATATCACTGACTCTTGCCCATTTGCACTCTGTCCAGGACACATCCTTTTGGGCACAGTTAGAATCAAGATGATGGGGGAAGTGGAGCTTGGATGAACTTCCCTCCTGTGTCAGAATAAAGACACGGTTTGCATTAATATGTGCTGATCTATTCATGTGTTCATTATGCAGTTGTATACAACTGTAATTATTTCCTACAGAAATTAATGAAGGGACATTTATTTCAGAATTGTATGTTGCTTGTCATCAAGATGATCTTAGCTGGAACCACACACAGAGCCCAGAAACAAAGTGTTTTCTCCTGTCATCTGTCTCCTAAGTAAACCCCAAGACAACATCTTTACCACTTTACACAACAACTGATACAAGTTGGGGGGGCTGTCGTTCAAAAGAGAGAAGATTAAACCAAAGGACTGGCTATAGGCTTGATTTCACCAGTTTATTTCTCCAGAACAAGGAAGCTGTTCTCTGATGGGCTGTTGAGCAAGGCATCATGAGGAGAGTGAGCAGAGCTGGCACCAGCTCAGTATTGTATACACTGGGCATACAGCGTGGTCCTTCTTGCAAGGAGCTTACACGGACTAATTACAGCTTCCATCTCATTGATTTTTCCTTTGTCCATTTCATATTTTTCCAGTTGTGCTTTTAATTTTATAAAGCCCCCTGGCTCTTTGACTTTCTGATTTCAGATGCATCTTGGGCTCTGTTTGAAATTATGATACAATCCCCAAACCTTGAACGTAAGCCAGGCTCTCTCTTTCCCAAACTGGCAGACTGCATGGGAAGCAATGAACATATTTTTCACAGTTATGCATCTTGCGTCTGAGTCAGGTTGTTGTTATTATGCAGTAAGTGTTTCAGTCTGAACATTAAAGAAAAGAAAAAAATGTTCAGGTCCTAAGGGGCAAATAAATCCACTAATCCAACACAGGCTTTATTTGCTTGTTGACTACCAATTGGTGTTGAGAATGGTGGGACTCCCAGGGCTTCAAACAAGATTAGAGAGTAGGAAATAGGACATTTATTTCAACTCAGATTCTTATTTAAGTCTTCATTCTAGCTGCACAGCTAGGTATTTGGGCATCCGGTAAAAACTCTTGGCCGTACACAAGCTCTGAAAATGTTGTTAATCTTTAAAATCAATATTGCATTTAGGAAATTGCTCGCCTACCTGTGTGATTGTGACTGCTAATTCAGCCATATGCCATTTCACGAGTCCTTAGCTACGCAGGAAAAGGTGTTACTTTCTCTTTATCACCCTTGGACAACTTCAACCACCTCTACATTCATTAATGCATAAACCACATTATCACTATTTACTCATATCAATTGCAATATGGAAACAAAGTTTTGTAAGTGGTTTCCATAAATGGGACCCAAGTGCTGTTTAAAAAGTACTTGAACACACCCATCTGATTATATGGAGTGTGCAGGGCATTGGCAAGATGCAGTGCAGTCTTGCTGACCTCAGTTGTCCCAGCCATAATCGAGGCCCTGAATCTCATACTGTTAAAATGCAAAGCTGAATCTCGCCTTGCTTAAGAATCAGAAGGCTTGAAATAGAGATTGTGGAAGTCAAACAATGGGGCGGTTGCTGTAATTTACTAAAGCTGCTGCATTTGATTTGCCTTTAATTCAGTTAAGTATCTTGGCAAACCTTTAGTTTGAAATCTGTAGAGGCTGAGCATCACACCCTGCTAGGCCTATCAACAGATGGAGGAATTACTAGAGGCAAAATGTATATCTTTATGCTACTTTTTTTTAAATGATTATATTAATCACGCCTTGAAATTATTAGTAACCTCAAAGACTGACAGATTTGTTTGCAGTGGAGGGTGCCCCTGGAAAAACGTGGGACTAACAGACACTGGTGGTAGGGGTTTTCCCAGCACGGCCTGACTTTTGTTGTGGGAAACTTAAAAGCTGGTGGTTAACAAGGAAATCAGGTTTGTGTCCCAGAGAGAAGAGAGTTTGGGAAGTATGAAGGTGTTTGAATTGCACATATGCAGTTGTGCATGTGGTGGGAGGTGAGACCTGAGCTCTACCCTGTCTCTGGAGTTCAGATGAGATCAGGCAGCTCCATGTGCTGGGTGTGGAGGTCTCAGCACGGAAGTTGCAGGGACATCATGTACAGTCCATGCCCTTTCTGAAGGAGATGAAACCTGTCATTATCCTTGCAATGCTTTGACCCTGAGCCCTCCAAGCCTGAGCCACTGTGGCAGCCCCCTTCATTCACACTACTGCAGTTAGCTCTTAAAGAAGACCCTGAATACAGCAGGTTCTATTCAAGGCCTGGCAAAGCCAAAGGAAAAAACAAAACAAAACAGGCAACACCTTAAATTCAGTCTGCTTGCCTCCCGTGTGCATGTACTGCCCAGACAAACTGTAAGGAAATTAAATAAAGAAGTCCTTGCATTTTCTCTTTACTTAGCTTGCTAAACTTTTCTTCCTTAAGTGTTAATCTTGGCTCTAAGTTACTGTGGGAGTAAGCTTGTATTATTTTTTTCCCCCTAAATAATGCTGCCTTGTGCAAGTGCCCACACACTGCTGGAGGATCCAGTGATGGCACTAGCTGAGGTTTGCTCCAGCACTCTCAGGTAAGCTGTAAGGACTGTAGACCACTTACATCCCAGAGCAAACTTCTCTGGTTTCCCTCTCACATATTGCATTTCATGCACCCTCCCCAAAAGGACAATTCTCTTTGCCAGCAAAGCTCCTTAACAGAAGGCACACCCCAGAGAACTATTTGCTCTGGTTGCACTCTGTGCTGGTAGCGTATTATTTAAAAAAGCCAGAATTTTCCAAAATAGTCTGTGGACTAAAAGAACTTAACAAGTGCAGATGAACCTTAATATACAAGATAGATATGAAATTAAATTCAGTCATGCAGAAAGCACCAACAACTTATTACAGATGAATGGGATAAGAAGTACATTTTGTCTAATCCCAAGGCATTTAAAAATAACTATTCAGCATCTTCTCACCTGAAATGTATCATCTTATTGATTCTGAGCTGACTTTTGCAGACTGACTCCATATGCCTATTTGGCTTTCATGCTTTCGAGTCCTCAACTGCCCAGAAAATGGTACCACTACCATTCTAAAAGTGTTCTTAGTGTAACTGGTTTAAGGTGAACTAGAACAATAGCCTGGAATGAGAACAGCTGAATATTAACACCAGCCAGCTGGGAATAATGAGCCAAACAGCTACATCTGCTATGGGATGGAAAATCTGGGTCTTTTTAAGGATTAACCAGCTCCAAGCTGGTTCTCCAACAAGCAGGAGAAAAAAATTTCAGTTGGAACAGGATTTTGTCGATTTTCACCGTGTGACATGGTCAAACACGGAAGAAATGTCAGGTCACTTATTACAACAATTTATCTGCCAGCTAAATTGTTCCTCCTCAGGCCTTCTGACAACATTCAAGACATCCTAAGGGATCTTTCAGACTGTCCCCAGATTTTCTTTTATCAAGTATATAATTCTTTGCAATGAAGAGCAAGACCCATCAGGGCAAAAAAACAGGGCAGGAAAAAAACCCAACAACCTAAAACACAACAAAAAGAGTAAAACTCTGTAGATATGGGAGTAAAATGAGAGCATATCTCACTTTCAGGACTGGAATTGCATTTCAGGGTTGGTTCACTGAATCATGAACTTGGGTTGAAAGGGTTCCTTGTCTATGCACTTAGCAACTCTATTGGAGTGTGAGTGGGGGGGAAGGAAGGCTGGCTGTGTGATTTCCCTGTGCGAGCTTATGTTTAACATCAAACATAGCAAACTCGAATGCTATCCAAATACCTCGCTGTTCTACAAACATCGTGGACAGAGTTCAAATATATCTTGGAGAAACATAGAGGTTTGAGCATCACACACCTGAGCTGGTCCAGCAGGTCCCTGGTGCACGCCTGCCCTGGTGTGGGAAGCTTCTGCAACTGCTTGGAGTGTCTGAGTAACGTGAAAATGCGATTGAAGAGATGGATGCAGAAACTCACACTCATTCTTGCAACATCCTTTGCTTAGGCACTTACTGGGGTACCTGCATGCCTCGGGGAGAACACTCAGCAAAAGGCCATATTTCACTTTCAGTCTGAAAGGTGAAAACTGCCCCCAAATGCTTACTCATCTGGAAATATCCAGAGCAGAATTTAACTCTCAGAAAGCTAAGTGTTAGAGCAAGATCCCTTCAAAATTTAGCATATCTGGGATTAGAATTGATATTCCAGCCTTACTGGCTAATGGTGCATTAGATAAGCGAGGGGTTAAGATTTGTGACCCCAATATGCTGTGCACACTGGGGCATAAAGACACAAGAAATGGCAGTTCAGATTTGTAAAAATGTGATGATAGCATCTCTTGTTGTTTTGCCAAGAATTATTCTTTTTTCTTAGAGAAAAGCATCCAAAAGTCTTTACAATTCCCTTCCCCCCAGTAAACAATTTCTGGATTTCCAGGGGAGAATGACAAACTGCAGCATTACATGGGCTGGAAGGAGGACACTTCTCAGCATAGCCCCTTGTAAGGGTTTCAAAGCTGAATGAAAGTCTCAACATCCAGCTTCTGTGGACTGGGGTGGTTTCAGTCATTTCTTGTACTCTTATTCTAGAAGTTATTATGCCAGTGGAAATTCACATCTTCCCGTCCATCAGAAGGATGCCTTCCTTGTGCTGCTGTGCTATTGCACCCATTTGTTTCCGTGGCGCATGCTCATGACCCACACACGGGGTGCAGATGGAGCCCCTTGCTCTGAGCACAGACCTCTGTCAGCCCTCAGCCATCTTCCTGCTCAACAGCTTGATGGCTGGAGGGAAAAGAGATGGGTTCAGCAGCTTAGGGTGACAGTGTGGGTAAATCAATTTTAGCTGACCCGGCCATTCCCTCTCATCTGTAAGCTCTCTGCAAATACCTTCACAATAGAGGATGAGGCAGAAATTATTCTAGTGCCTGGCAAAATGAAGCAGGTGACTCCGAGAGCACAGATTCCCCAATTTTAGCTCGCCTGATACTTTCTTTCATCTCTGTTGGAGAGGATCCAGCGCTGCCCAGCAGCTCCTGTAGCTCAGCAAAATGAGCAGAACAGCATGCCAGCAATTCTGACATAACAGGAATGACACATTAATCTCACAGCTGGGCATAACCAGCAATGGCCCAAACTCTGCTCAGACAGAAATCAAAAGAGTGTTGCACCGTGTATAGTTCGTGCCATTCAAGGGAACCCAGGGTATCAGTCCCCCAAAGGAGACTGGTGGTTTTGAACACAAGGTGGTTCATGTGAAGCAGAGATAAAAAATGGAGAATTTCTTTAGTTTAAATTGTAGCTTTGATTTTTGAAAATTAATCACAGCAGGTTAGAGGGCCCAACACATTTTTTAAAAAGATACAAAAGCATAGTAATCTTTCTAAAAAAGAAAATAGCATGTGGTAACAGTAATACTGCCAGCTTTACATCTAATGGGGAACGACAGGGGCTCTGCTAAGCAGGCATCACTTCACCTTAAGTATTAAGCTAATTCCCCCATACCATCAGGAGACATCTTTCCTGTCAATCAATTCTGGGTGCATGACAGCTTATGGCTTAACTGCTCCTATCTTGTATCACTTAACCAGATAGTAACTGTTTTGACATTCATGACTAAGATACTTGGCTTGTAATTGGGAATAAGTACAACAGAGCAGAACAGAGTGATTCTGTTTCCCAAGGATGGTGGTAAGGGTGACGAGGCACTGCAGCACTTAACTCACTGTACGACAGAACCCCTCTAGTGCTGCTGCAGAACAGGGCAAAGCAAAGACTCCTGTGCGATTGTAAACTCCTTGGGAAAAAGGGACATGCCCAGGAGGTACACAACCAAGGTAACACTGACCAGGTGTCCGTGGCCTCATATGACCATACTCAGGCATCGGGCTCTGCATCATCAGGATCCAGAAATCTGCACAGCCCTTGCACAAAGCCAAGGAACACATGGATGCTGGGGGGCAGGCAGGATCCTGCTGTGGAGATAAAGCCCTAAGCATCAGTGCCCCATGGGCCCTGAGCTGCATTCTCTGCTTGAACAGTGTGTTATCTGGGTTTGGTTTATAATATTTAGGAAAATTTCTGGATTATGAAAGTGAGTTATCTCCTGCCTTGGTTGTTATTTGACCTACTCCATTTATTTAATGGAGAGTAATGTGCAGACACCATGATGAAGTCTGCTGTGGTGGTTTCTGCTTTCAACTGAAAGGGAAAAATGGTTGATGTCCGAACAAGATGAGCCAAGACTCCTCTATTTCACACACACCAGGCTTCTGGATTTGTCCATAATTCAAATAAGCCAACACAAAAACTGATGCTGAATATTTGTTTATCACTTCAATCAGAACCAAGATGGAGAAAGAAAGGATTTTACACTTGCATGTCAGAACAACACTATAGTTCTTCCTGAATATGTATAAGAAAACTGATAAAGCTATTGACAGCACAAACCAGAAAGAATTATGAGACCAGAGGAGGAGATTGAGTTCTTTGAGCTGTTTAATGTAACCATTACTGTCAGGTGAGCATCCTAATGAATGCAGGTATCTCATTCTAATTGCATGGATCAGGCCGCTTTGTCTTTTCAATAATCTATAGAGCTGTACTTAGCATTAATCTTATTAATGGAACTATTAGACTGCTTACAAATTAATTTCCAGCATAAGATTATCTACTGGATGTGCTTGTGTGCAGAGGGATTTCTTTCCTCTGAACTGTAAGAATTGGACACCTCCCCCCCTCCCCTCAAACTCTCTATATTTAAAGATTTACACTGTCAAAGTTGACCACTGATGCTGAGGCTTTGAATGTAGATTTTGAATGTCCAGTTACAGGAATTGTAGTCTTTCATTTCTGCTCTTTAAAACAGTACTGCTGTTTCTATCACACAGCACGTTGTACTGGGAACAATACTGCTGATTACAGTGTGATTATTTCAGATTAAATGAAATAGTGCTGCTTGGTGAAAAGGTTTTGCAGCCTTCTGTCCTGAGAAGGGGAAAACAGTCTGTGAGACCACTCACTGAAGCCCAGGAAGAGTTTTGGGTTTTTTTACTCCAAGAAAAGGAGTCCAAATGGGAGCAAAAAGATGGGCTTCCAACCCCAGTTTACCCACCTCCATAAATGAGCTGCTCTGTAGGTCTCCATGAAGTCCCCCGTTGTCAAAATTCCTGCCCTTGATGAGGTTTCCTCCCTTCTCAAAAGGAGACTCATGCATTGTAAAGTTTAAGTGACTCTGCCAAGGTGCTAGGAAGCAGATGGAGAAACTGCTCTGGATCTGAATGTCACAGCCAGGAAGGAATGGACAACTGAAAATAAAATGAAGAGTATGAAGGAATACTCAGCACTGATGATACCTCCTTAGCATGTTTGGATGTAGGCACCCAGTTAACCTTCCTTTAAAAAACAGAGAAAAAAAAAAAAAGAGAAAGATATTTATTATTGAAAAAGAAAAAAACTCCAAACAAATCAAACCAGGACCTGCCATGTACATTCCTCGATTTTTGCAAGTAGGTGTTTAGATAGGCCATGTATTTTTTCAGGATTTATTACAAAATTTCCAAATGAATACTATATGGGAGAAAGCTATCGTTCTGAAGGTGATTACACTTCAGATGCTGGTTTTCTTTGTGGATATGTGTCTACCTTGCACACATGGTGGCACCCTGTTCCCACAGGAATGAAGCATCCCAGGTAACCCCAGGAATCTCACCTTTGTCTCTCCATCTCCTGGAAATAAAGGTTACAATGGGCTCTCTGACATGTAACTTGGGGTGTTAACTTTAAGAAGTCCTTTTTCTTATAGCTTCTTTACTCATGAGCCTGCAAGATGAATAGCAAAGCAATCATTAGGATGTAAATTCACTCAGAGGCATTTGTAGCTGCTTAGTCTCGGTGACAGCAACACTCAGGGATGGGATGCACAAGGGCACACAGCTACAGTGCTGCCACGAGCTGAATATTCACCCCTAAACAAAATAATAATCCAACCTTCCCTCTCTGGAGATAATCTGCTCAGTGAATGGGAGGCCTCTCTCAGCCAGGGAGAGACAAATGAAGTCATATAACCCAACAGCTGAACAAAATCCTTGCTCAAAAAATACTATTTCCAGAGCTTTAGACCATAATATAGGCGATTGTTTGTTTGGGGATTTTTTTGCCTCACTGATGGTGGAGCATGAAAATGTAACACCTAATCATTTAGGTTACTATTAGAAACACAAGCAAAAACTGAAGGGACCGTAAGATAATAGTACTATGTTTCAACCACTATTGCCACTGATGACTGGAACTTGGAGCTGTCAGGAAGTCCAATAAAATTGAAGTGAGAGAAAGAAACAATTTCTTGTTTAAAGCATTTATTTTCTGCACACCTCCTCAGCTGTAGCTGCTGCTTGTCAAAAATAAGCAGAGATGGGAAATACGTGCTGAGACCCTTGTGCCTGAGGCAACTTGTGACTCTGCTTGACCAAAAGATGTGCAGGAGCCTGGCTGCAGTACAACCCACAGAGCAAATCCATATGTCTCCATGCCACGACGTGGAGGTGGACACAGCCTGAGTAAGTGAAGGCACTTAATTTCAGCCTGAAAGTCACTGTGTGTTTAAGACGTGTATTGATTTCCGTACTGTGCTAGTACTTTATGAGTGATTTCTTATGTAAGTGTCAGGTAAGAGACATGAATGGAGACCTAATTAAAGTGTATACAAAGTACAGGCAGTAAATCTCTTTGGCAATGTCAGCCTGCTTTAGAGCAGCCCAGGAGAGCAAACAAGATGGCATAAATGAAAGATAAAGAAATACTAATAGTCTGCGACGTTCCCAGAACAGCTTAGCTTGAGAGACACTAACATGAAGCAGCTGGAGATACTGAAGGAGAAAAAGTGCTATTCCTGGGACACAGGAACAAAAAGCACAGCCCTAAAACACATAACAATGGGAATTCTGCTCTTAAATACAGTTCTGTGTTTCTCCTCGGTGTCATAGCCATTATTCCATCAGTGGTTTAAATTAATGCTGTCTCTCCATCTGCGATACATCCCAGTAGATTTTTATACCCACAAGAACATCACGGAGACAGAGAGTGCAGAAAATACTAGGGAAGTGAAAAAATAATTATCTTAATATTAGAGAACCATCAGTATTAGGACAATGAGCTATTGTTTGGTTTATGACAGTCCCCAGCAAAGCCAGTGCTACCATCCTTCGAGGAGGAGCGGACCTGGCTCACAATGAACTGGGTAAGATACCAGGAGCCTCACATTCAGCTTTTGGATGGGTTGAAAGGCTCATGGCTACAATGAATTAACAGCTTAATGACAACATTTTCAAAAGCAAAATGATTTTGGATGTGTCTGTCAGGATGGATGAAAACAGATGCAAGATCTCTTTGCCTTCAGTCCTGTTTTGTTGGAAATTCCAGTGTGGAGGTTATACACAGCTGCTTTCTGCTTTTGGGAAATACCATGGCCAAGGTAATAAATGCTAGTGGAAATAAATGCCATGGTATATTGGCTTGGGCATAGCACTGCACTACCTTATCTCTACAGCTTTTTGGACTGGAGCCATCTTGTGTTTCTGAAGAAAGGATCTAAGGTCCAGGTAAAGGTATTAAACACCTAACTCCCCCAAATGACTATCCAGAACTGAACTACAGCAGGATTTGAGTTGTTCTTTCCTTAGCTTCTGTTGAAAATGGGACTTGGGAGTTTTTATAAATTGTACCACTTCCCTGTTATCAAAGACTGGTCCAGAATCTGCACCGTATTCCCTCTAAACTGCTGCAGTGGTCCTTGGACAAGGAGAAAGCTATTCCCAACCTTTTATCTTGGCTGTGTGGCCTGAGACCTATTTAAATTTTACTTATCCATTCTCTTCATTAAGTCTGCATCGGGGTGAAATTTTTCTCTTTTAACCTCTGGGTTTCCTTACATCGTGCCCGTGCCCCTCCTGGATAATGTGATGGAGTGGTGCATGCTAAGAAAATCTGCTCATTTGTGAAGCCAGTCATTAATAAGAAGCAAGATGGTTTTACCACAGGGATGCCAGCATTACTTGGCTGACAATGTCCCTTACGATCCTGGAGAGATTTTAATGGATTGAACAGGTTGATGTTGTCATTTTCAATTTGCTGAACCATCTGACAGTGTTCCCAACAATTAGCACGTACAAAATATGGAAATATGTTACCTTTTACATTAAAAAAAGAATATAGGAAGCTGCCTGGTCTCTGGAGTTGTAGAACAACTCGTTATTCTGAAGTGCTTGCTTTGACTTTAAATAGATTTCAGTACAGCAGAGTCACCCTAACCTTGGGATAAATTTAGCTGTCGCCTGAGTCAGTAGAGGGGTTTGGGATCATTAAAAGCCTATCATGAATTAGCACATGCCTCCTGCAACTGGGGCTGTGGGATGTGGTGGTTGCAGTCGTGCAGCCCAGTGATGGGCAGCAGTGGCAGACATGAGGGGATGGGGGAGCTGGGGGGGAGGTTGGAGGGATCACTGCTGAGACCCCTGTGCACAGTTCCCGTTGCTTCACCTCCTCCACTTCTGTGACTCCTGCCCGTTGTTAGACAGCAAAGCATGGGAGGGAGCAAAATGACTCACCCAAGGTCATGCAGAGGGATGGACCTAAGCTCTGGTCACCTTGTCCCTGGCTCCTGCATTGTAACTGAGAGAGGAGAGGAAAACTAGGACAAATAAACTCTCATGAAGCAGGATGTGATGCAAGAGCGGTCAGTCACCCTGGTTTGCTGGGATGAAAAGGTTGCTTTTGTTTCCAGAGTGGACATGAGACCATGAAATGCAGCTGTCAACTAAGGAGAGATTGAAAGGAACGTCTGATGTCAAAAACCTGAAGGCAGCAGACATATATTTTTTAGTGCAATGGCAGCTGCAGTCATTTTAGACCCTCCACATTTTATATTAAAAAGAAATATGTCTTCTGGCTCCTGACAGTGGGGCTGGTGCTTGCACTGCCTGTGACATGGGGTGACCTTCTCTGAGAGCAGGGTGTGTTGAGGAGAAATCTGAGCTCTCTGACAAGCTGAGGGTTTCTCGTTCAATGTCTAGTGCAACGTGGCAGGAGGTTCCACTTCTGAGAGGCAGGGTTCGGCCCCATGATTTCCTTTCCTGACCATCAGTGAGCATCTTGTGCAGCCACGTGTTGGGTTGTGCTTGTGATTTTGGGTTCATTTTCTTCTTCCATCTCGCTTTTTAACTTTCTACACCATCTGAGAAGGAGAAGGGATTTGGGAGCAGAGAAGGGATTTGGGAGCTACAGGAGACTCATTCAGAGTGCACGTGGCTTTTGTGGGATCTGCAGACTGAAATCTTCCTTTAAATAAAGCAGCCAGGCCAGCTCTGTGACGTGTCCCCACCGAGGACGAGGGCAGGAGTAAGACCTTCTCTCACAAACCCTTGTCAGCAGGGAAGTGACACCTATTTTTCACTGTAGAGCAATAGAGGATGAATAATGGCTCAGGTTTTGCTACCTGTGGTAAGGCAGGTCCTGTAACCTGGCGGGTCAAAGCTGTGCTTGGCAGGCTGCATCCGTCTCAGTGCTGAGAGCAGCATGCAGAAACCACCAGCCAAATACCTCTTCCACTGCCTATGTGTAGCCAGCGTGGCTTGCAACCAGGAGAGCATAACAGAAAGGGCAGAGGGGAGCCCCAAAACTTCCATCTGAATTCCATCTGCAAATTCAGTGATGCTCTGATAGCTGAAGTTTTCCATGCTTCAGATTTCTATATTTTTCACCTCTCGGGACTCCTCCAAGACTTTGGTGCAACTGCTTGTTGGAAAAGACAAGCATAGCCAGAAGTGCTGCGCTGAGCCTGTCAAACATTTGAGCCTTTGAGCATCAGCCTCGCGTGCATGTAGGAAATAAAAGTCGCCTCCTCGAGCATCCAAACCCTGAGCCAGAAGTGTAGGAAGCTTTTTGTTTCTTTGCGCGTTTTCATGCTGCTTTCCTAGAGACAGTTTTGAGAAAGACTGTCAGAATATCTTCAACAAAATACTAAAGAAACACACTGGGAACTGTGAAAGCTCAGATTATAATATAAATATGAACTGACAAGCTGCTTCATGTGGTATCATTAAACTTCACAGTTAGACTTTTTTGAAAACCAAATTATCATATAAAAATATGCCTGTAACGTTAAACTCAAGATGAAAACTGCTTATTTTTATGTTTAGTGTAATAATCAATACAACGAAAAGTTTCTGTGGTCTAATCTTTGATAAAGTTTTGATTTATTTTTACATTTATAGCTTCTTAATTATTAATAATATTCACGATGCTGCAAACACATGGGGGTTACTGACGAAAACCAGGATGATTTTAAGATTATTTTATATTCAGAGTTTTAAAACAGAAGCTGAAGGCACATTCTCTTGTGGCTGCCAGTCTGGAAGCAGCGGAACTTCTGTTAGGGCAGCCCGAGCAATTGTGAAAGGTTTGCACCCAGGTCACCTACTTCTGATGCCCAAATAAATCAGAAAAGGGACTTCGAGCATTTTTCCGGTCAGACTGATGTCAGAGGGACCTCGGTGACCGCTGGATGTCACTGTTAAGTCACACAAAGTGCCCCTGTGCCTGGGCTTTCTGCTCCCCTAACCCCCGGGCTGTGGGGGCTCAGCCTGCGTGGAGTCAGCAGCACCAAGGGCTGCTCCTGGTTTGGGTCCAAGAAAACTGCACTTCTGTTATTATTTTCTCCTTATCTTTAAGAGTTGGGCAAAGTTCAAAGGCAGAATTATTCGAAGGCAGGGTGAAATTTAGGACAGCAGGAAAACAAAGTGAGATTTGGGCTTTATCCTTGCTTTCAGACCAATCTCTGTACCCAACTCACCGTAGCATGGCAACGTCTGGGACGCGGGTTCGTTTGGATACACAAGGTGGGGGGATTTGTAGGCGACTTGATTTTGCAGCTATTAGTGATGCAGGAGTGAAAAAGAAAAGTAGAAAAGTGCCTTAATTCATTGGCACATACAAATGAGCTTAATACTAAACCAGAGCAATGAATCCTGCTGTGACCTGGATGTAGTCCTCCGGACTTTTCTTCCCTGATGCACGGTTATGTGGTTAAGTTCTTTCCATGTCTTAAACACACAGTCAATATTAAGCAGATGCTTAGGTAGTGTTCTCCAAAAGGACAATATAAATGTCTTTCTCCAAGTGTCTCCTATTTATCTTCATTCACAGCTTGGACAACATACCTGTTTTTTACAGAGACTTTGGACAGAGTGCACTTCTTGTGTTTTTAATTCCAAAGCCATGGAAAATGGGCTCATATTATCAAAGCCTCACTCAGGAGCAGTCCTGCTTGCTGGCCATTTTTACTAGAAAGTGGCCTGTTTTTTCTTAATATGCCATCACAGAAATTTCCTTTGAAAGAAGGCCTGGTCTTGAATTCACAATAGGCTGTGACAAACTGTGAATTTCAAGCAGTTCCACATTCTGTTGAGGAAATTTCTTGCCTTTTTTCACACCAGCAAGTCACTGTAGATGTTTGCTCCAGCCCCATTATAACTCCTTGTTGGGGCTGGGGGGCCAGTTCCTATGTCATGCCCACTGAGGCCATCCCAGGGGAGTTCTCCTGATGGCAGGGGCTTCGCTGCTCCATAACCAAGTTCAGCCTCCAACTCACCTTGGTTTAAAATTTCCCTGACTGGTGACACCTCAATCGTGGAGGACTGGTGTGTCATGACCCCATTTTTGCTATCCATCAGGTTCAATCACTGATGCCTTGCAATGTTTTCTTCTAGCTTAATGCCCACGAGGGCATTCAGAGCGGTAGGAGCTGGGATTGGAGCTGCTGAAAGGACAAGAGTTTCTCTTACCTTTGGATAGCATCTTTGTGCCAGCTCTCTGTTGTTGTGTACTAGTTAGTCCAGGGGGGTAATGACTCACTGTGGACCATGGGTGCTACCTCAGAGCAAACATACTATAATTTCATCCTTTTAGGACCAGGCTCATAAGTGCTCAATCTTTTATGAGAGACAAGGTCATGATTTCTTCTCCCTGCCAATTTCTTCTCCCTGCCAAGATTTCTTCTCCCTTCTCCCTTCCTCCCAAAGCACAAGGTGTTGATAAGATAAACATTTTCCTGGGACTTACTTACCCCTTCGTTTGAACTGTGAGTCCAGATTTGCTTCACTTTATTGCCTTTGTTTCACGGATCCCAAATCAAAATTCTCACTTTTGTCTATTTGCCTTGATTGGTGTCAGCTGTAATAAAACATTGCCGTGTTTCAACCTAACTTTGCAAGGGGTTTGAGGCTAACCAAAGTATTTCATTCTCCCCCACAGCTGTCAGCTAAAGTAATGACAAAATAGATCTCCAGAAAGGAGAAAACACTCTCAAGCCCTGAAATATGTTTTGAGTGTATGTGTAAAAACACAAGGTATTGAGGAGGGCTTAGATCGCAGCTCATCTTGCTGTCATCTCACCAATTTCTTTTATCGCCAAGCCTCCTTCCCACTGCCTCAGCTCTGCTCCCCTGGCTGCTTCAGCCTTCTTCTCCCTCTGATCTCTGACATTGCCATGCATAGTTCAGTCCATCATGCTGAGGGAAAAAAATAAAATCATCTCATGCTATTTGGGCATTGAAAGCAGTGGAGTTCCTAACGTACTGAGACACAGCTCATTTTAAGTGTAGGGTACAAGTATCTGCTCCAGTGTGTTTTCCAGATTTGTGTGAGAAACTGGGGATACATCAGCTGCAGTAATTGTTTCTGACTTCAGCTGAATTTCACTCCATTAAACCAAACTGAATGTGAGATGAACTGGGGAGTGAGCTGAGTTAATTGCACTGGCTGGGCTGCCCTGGAAATAGCCGAGGTGGGAAAGCCGGGCGGTTTGCTTGGGAAACACCAGGCAGGGAGCAGGCAAAGCCCCGTGCTCCATGGGGTCAGAGTTGCAGGCGGTCACAGTAGGAGAGCCAAGTGGAAGGAGTGGTTTCCTGGTAAAAGAGCAGGCAGGCAGGGGTGTCAAAGCTTCCCAAGAGATGAGGAGGAGATGGAGAACAGAAACAGCACTGTGTTTGTAATTGATTGGAAGCTGCATTGTGATGAGAAAGCAGAAGAAATAGGTAATCATGGTCACTAACAAGAGATATTCAAGGAGAAGGTCAGGTCCCCCCTTACAGAGAAAATAATGGGAAAACAGAAAACACCATTAATGGGAAGCAGGCACGGAACAAAAGATAATCAGAATAGCTCAGTGATAGTGGAACATAAGGAAATAAACCTGAGAAAGGCTAGAAACACAAGAGTAGGAGACATCACAGCAATCACCCAGTCCAGCTGGCTACCAGTGCAGATGACTGTGAGCCCAAGGTTTTTTTCAGGGGGGTCCATGCAACACATACCCTATACCTCCAGCTGTGAGCTTCCCCTTACCATGCAATGAAATGCTAAAACCATGCAACAGCCAAAAGAGATCACACCATTTTCTTAAGGAGTAATGTTGAAAATAAACCAAAACAAAATCCTGCCACCCTGGTGTGAGGGACAACTTTCCTCTTGGCTCCAGATCTAGCGCTCAGCTTGCTCCTGAGCCCACCAGCTCCCATCCCCTGTACTGAATGCTAACACTACAAAGATAGAAGATATTCTTCAAGGGAGGATTTCGTAGACCTGTGTAATTCAAAGTAAAATGGCTGAAGAGCTGACTCTGGGGTGCCAAGACACAAGTTGCTGAGAGCGTTGGAAGCATTCAGCATGGGAATAACATAATGAAAGGCAACCTAATAGTAGTATTCTTTATGAAGATTGCAGATTAGCAGTGGAGAGGAAATCAGATGCGTCACTCTGCATAGACAGACTAGTCAGTGGGCATGCTGCGGCTGCTGTAAAGGTTTAGGGAGAGACCTGCTGCCAGGTAGGTTTGTGTGTATTACTCCTGGGGAGCAGGGAGAAAAGCTGTGGATCCTTTAAGCACTCAAATGCTTTCAGCCATATAATGTTTGGATTAGGATCCACTTGAAGGTGCAGAGTGCACACGTGCTGAGTTCAAAACCGGCAGAGATTTGCTGGTGCTTATTATAAGGTAAGAAGGAAAGAGGCAATGTCCTTGTCACTCAATCAGTTACGCACAGGTTGAAGAAAAGAGAAGATTGTGAACAGGGAAATGAAAATTATTATTATCTGGACAAAGCCATTCCTACCAGAATTATGGTAATTGGGATAAGATATGTAGGGCTGCCTACATATACATATACAAGATAGGTTGGACAGGCCTTGATTTTGCATTAGGAGGTGGCAGGGGGGCAGGTGGGGACAGCATATGGAAAACATGACACTTCAGGGTCAGGTGTTAAGGATCTGTCCTAGCATGGTGCTGTGTCACCCACGGGGTTCCCAGCACTTGGTCCTGCTCGTTAGTGGCACACGGACTAGAGGAGGCTCCCAGCAGAGCTGCTGCATTGCTCTGATTAGGGGGCAGGAGAGATTGATTTATGATGAATGAATAAAGAGGTGAGATTAAAGCTTGGCTAAATGGCAAGGAAGGGAGAAGAGTCCGTAAGTATTTGAAGGGTGTTAACGGGGAGAAAGGATAAATTAAGGCAGAATAAGGGGTTTTAGCTATGAGCAACAGGATGAAATTAATGAGGAATACTCAGTTTTTATATACATGGGTTTACCTGTATAAGGGGGCAGCCCAGAATAGCTGCTCCTCACTCACTCCCCGGAGGATACCTTGTGCTGCACAGACTGCTTTGAGCACTCTGGATGTGATGCTAGCCATGTGAAATAAGAGGCATTTCTATAGAATTGACAGTGCCCTTCAGACTCACTTCAGTTTATTCCTCACTAGCTTCCTCTATATACAACAAGTATTTGTCAGAGTAACTTTCTTTTATCGGTAGTGAGATTTAGGCCTGTGAAATAATCCCCTCATTGGACATGCAGAAGGAGCTGCAGTACTTGGTTGATATGGAAACAACTTGGATGACAGAGAAAGGGATTTAAGCAAGAGGTCATAAGGAAGGTCAGGTCGTGGGGTGGCAGCCCCCAGACTGACCACTCTGGAGCAGACCATCTATCAAAACAGCCTCATGCCCACACACTTGTGGCCACTGCCTACACAATTGCTGACCAGGCTGGGCAACTGCTCCAGGAGAAGTTCCTGGCATTTCCCTCAGCATTTCCACCTTGGTTAAGTCTTCCCATGAGAGGACAAAACACTTCTACAGGAGTTGCAGAGAACAATCTTGTTATGCATACATGGACTTAACTCCAACTCATCCATCTTATTAGGACTTAGATAATTTTCCTTGATGGTTCTGATTTTCTATCCCATTAATAATAAAAAAACTTCTCTGCTTATATATAATGCAATTCAACAGTAAGTCTCAAAGGAGGATCAAGATCACTTTGGCTTTCCATCAATTTGATACTGATTCCTCTCCAG
This sequence comes from Chloroceryle aenea, assembly GCA_013399075.1. Lineage (NCBI taxonomy): Eukaryota > Metazoa > Chordata > Aves > Coraciiformes > Cerylidae > Chloroceryle > Chloroceryle aenea. The sequence goes on along the minus strand of VWZY01011396.1, from coordinate 1,395,043 downwards.
TTAAATAACTCAAGTCTGGGAACAATGAAAAGGACCAGAGTTTCATCCTGGCACACACAGCTTTGAACCTGAATTTCTCTGAAGAAAAAGGGAATCTTCCATCCGATGTTGGTAGACCTTACAGCACCTTCCAAAGGAGAGGGATTATTAAAACCTTTTTGTTTTCACATGCTGTAAGTCAGTTTGCCACACTGACTTTGGTGGAATGAGGCTGATCTCAACTACCTGAGAACTGAGCCAAGAAGATACCATGTGAAGGGGCTGTGATCATTTTTCAGATGCACACGTTTCAAGCTGGTGTCTGGAAAAGGGCTTGTTAGTTAGCATCTGCTGAATGGAATACTTCATGACAGCACTAATTAAAATAAATGAAACTTGACTTTTCAAAATGATGTTTTTTTTATAGCAAAGTACAGTAGTTTGGAAACAACTTTAATTTAATTGCAAAATACTTTCTCTGGTTATTTACTTAAAATTGTCTCCCATTGCAGAGCTGTACCAGTGTTTCTGGATGCACGCTCTTGATTTCAACATTTTACATTACATTATCAAGTTAATATACCCAAATCATTAACCCCCAGCAGGAAAGATTTTTAATTATGCAGATTCACCAAGTGTTTTTCGAGAACTGCTTTATTTCTATGAATTCAACCATAATGTACTGTGGGGAGAGAGAGGGGACTGTCCCACACTTGATTTCATGAACCAGCACCTTTTAAGTTGCCTCTAAACATACAGCAAGTTTCAGCAAATATATCTTATCCACAACAGAAAACAGCTAATGCCCCGGAGAATCCTTGCCCTCCTGGAAAGAAGTATTGATAGGCACTTCCAGTAAGCAGGAAGGTAATTTAGACTAAACTGAGCCTGGGGTATTTGTTTTTGGTTTGGTTGGGTTTTTTTGTTGTGGTTATGGGGGTGTGTGTGTGTTTTGTTTGGTTGGTTTTGGGGGGGGTTGTTTGTTTTGTTTTTTTTTCTAACATGGTTCGATTCCAGTGTATCTCCATTCTGACTTACACCTCAAGATGTGGTATCTGAATCAGGCTAAAGCTAGCAAAAAAGTGGTCATGAGCTTACAGTCATGGTTAGCTGTGCTCTCACGGGGGTTAGAAACCACAGCAAAATTGAAAACAACATCAAATCCCATTTCTTAATATCATGGGGAAACCAAAGCTTTGGGAAGAGGTTGGAGGGAGAACCTTGTATTAGGACATTTTAATAATGAGCACTCGTTATTAGCAGTGTTGGTTTGAGCCCTCACCTTGCACCTTACCTCTCATAGGCCCCTGCATAGTGGGCATGGCAGGGTGGTGAGTCTTGCTCGGGGTGTCAGCAGGGACTCAGCTGCTCTCTCTGGGGCTGGAGTGATGCTGGGAAAGGCTTCTTGCTGGGGGACAAAAACATTGACATCATAAGTGCTGAAAAATCAGCGAGTCACAACTAGAAGAGCTCCATAAAATTGTGCTGATTTACTCATCCGAATCACCATGAAAAGCTGAGCAGCAGTTGAGAAGAAACAATTGCACCAAAGTGTGATGTTCTCTCTATTAATGTCATTGGTGGGGTCAGGAGCAAGGATTCATACCATCAAATGTACTACATATACAGGATGATAAATGATGACAATAATCCTACAGGAAGGGAAACATTTGAAGTGTCAGGGTTTGTCCTCCAAAAAAGAAGATACCAAATTCTTCTGACTTGTGCAGCCAAACCCCAAACACAAAACAGAAATGAAATGCTTCAGAAAGCTGAGTGCATTTTAATTAAATCTGGGAGACATGTCCTGTTCCTGGAGGCTCGGAATGATGAAGACATCAAAGCACAACTGTGAGGAGTAAAGCATTTTGTGGGCGACTGACTTTACAACTTTGAGAGTGCCAGAGTACTGAAGTGATTCCCTCTATGGGAGATCATTATGTGGAAGTCCCAAAAACATATTGGCAGGAATCTTAGTGTTTTATGCAGTGTAATACGTCATGAAAGCTTATGCAAACACTCCTCTAAATTTCCAGTGGCTGCCTCACCATGTCTCTCCTCATTCTGTCCTGGCAGAGAGGCGCTCCTTGGGAAGGGAGATGGGAAAGGACAAAACAACTGATAGTTCAGAAATAAATTACCATGTTTGTCTCTTTTTGCAGATACATATGGCCAGGATTGTACAGTATGTATCACAGGTTATGTTTCTGAATGCATTGAGTCAGTGCAAACCAAACAATTAGGCACTTTCCCTCTGAAAAAGCTTGCTTGTTCTATGTTCTGTAGTGTTCCAGATCCCCAAAACCCCAAGTTTATAAAAGTTTAACAAACTACAGCTCAGTCATTACAGTTCATGTTTCTACAGTGAAATACTGAGTGCAGTCACCAGTGGAGAGTACATGGTAGTTTTATAGCCATTTGGAAGCTTCCTTCATGGCTACTTTTATCAAAGAAAGTTAATTTCAAGTTTTATTTTCTTTATTCATGTACTTGAAGCCTGTGAAATCTCTAATCTGTCAGCCTGTGTGATGTTTCACCCAGTGGTTCATGTTGCTGTATCAAAGTTAGTAACAGCATCTCTATCTACTGTTGCAGACATCATTATTATTTGCCCTGTGCTGCACCCAGAAGTCCCAGGTGCAATCAGAGTTATTGTTGAGCTTGTACCTAATTTAAATGTCAGTCTAATATCAGACAAGCCACTGCAGCACCAGTATAAATATGTGCTCTCTGATCATGGGAATGGACTTGCAACCAGCAGCCCTTCAGCACGTTTCTTTCTTGGTTCACATCTTTCTTTCATTTCAAATTGGCCAATACCTTACCCAAGAAAACTTGACACCACAAAGAAGAAATGTGCTGACTCTTTTGTTACCTGCCTGTTGCAATCCCCAGAGCTGTGGATGTTGCCTACTACCAGCAGACATATGAGTATTGAACATGGGAATGAAAGAAAGGAGAAGAAAGAAGAAGAAAACACAACTACTTCATTGTAGGACCTGCCAAGTGCAATGGCTGAGGACATGTTGTGTCTGTTGGGTTGTGGCAGAGATGTGCAGAAGCATCCATGAGCTTTCCTCCTGGAAGACCTCTGGAGACAGCATAGTCTAGCCACAGCAATATGCCATTGTATGTCTGCATATGGGAGTACGATATCGAACTCAAAGAACACGAAAAAAACAATATATAGAGTGCCACAAGGCAACTTTCCCCTATAGCTTGGCCTGACCTTCTTGGGGACCTGTAGGAAGATTGGTGGCTGTTTTCGGGAGCTGCTGGGGGTGTGAGCTTTGCAATAGGGTCAGCAGGAATGGGAAGGATCAAGACCTCAGGAAACAAGCAGTTGCTTGGATGCACTGTGTGTATTGTTTCGAGTAAATGAGGTAAAGAGTGTGGATCTAATGGCAAAAAGAAAGGAAAAAAAAAACATTTTGAACCCATTATCCTTTTGAACTGGCATAAATCAGGAAGAGCTTGGAAATCAGCAGCCCAAATCTTCAGTTATTACCAATCTTGCTGGGGTTTAAATGAAGTCGAAAGAGCTCTACCAGTTTACAGGAGCTGAGGATACGGCCTGATGGAATTACACAAGCGTGAATATACTGTAAGCCAAAAGAGAATTAGAGCCATTATTTTTAAAAAAGCAAAGCTTGATTAAGGATGTTCAGTATAGGTTCAGAAAAAAGAGCACTGTTATGCCTCACTAACTTCCCTCTTCTGTTGAAACATGACTACCAGGGAGATATTATACCACACTGGGATTTTCTAGAAAACCAATCAAGGAAGTGTGGTTTCAGGGAGTGGGGGGAACAGCGCTTTTGTCAGTGCTAATTGCAGGCGTTAATAGGAGCCCTAGCACAGCTAACTGTCTGGTACTCTGCGGAAGTTGGAAGCACAAGTGCACTTCACTTTATGGGTGCAGACATAGAGAGATAATTTCACTTGCAGAATGGAGAGGCAGGATCTGAGCTCGAGAGGAGATGTGCTGATCACTCCCGACATTATCAGTCAGCGGTTCAAGAACCACAATAAGTGGAGGGGGGAGTTTGGAAGGCATTTCTTAAGATTTAAACATAATAAATGCAAATGCCTTTGAGGCTTGGTGCTAACATTTGTGGAATACAGAACAAGAGCTTTATTATTCTTAACTATATTGGGTAAAACACAAAGACCAAATTCTCAGCGGTGGTGCATCAGAAGATATTTTAACAGTAAGACCCCATATTGGCATTGCAAATTGGGCACGTGTTGGGAATGAAAGTTGGGTCTGGTCACACTAAAAAAAACACATTAAAAACTATGAAAGGTGTCAGCCACTGAGACTTGGGTCTGCCAGCAGCCACCACCACCACCACGTGCATGCAGTGACTCTTACAGGAGAGTCACTGGATTGGCCTAGGTCAGACAAATTCAGTGAAGCACTTCTATCACTATCAGAGAGGAGGTATCAAATATGTCCTACACCAGCCTTTTCACTTCAAAAGTCTTTGAGTTATTTACTTGATCATATCCTGCATCAGAGAGCTTACAGATCAAATCCACACTATCCAAAGTATTGTTGTGTTATCAGAGATATTTAAGCAGTGAATTCCTTGTTTCTGTTTCTTTGTTGTTTGGTTTTGAGGGTTGGTTTTTTTTTGGTCTTTTTGTTTGAGTGCAAGTTCCCACAGAAAATATTGGACAAATGAGAGCAATGTAGAATTTGACCACTGACATTACCAGGCCCTCTATTTCAATTTTTTGTTGGTCTTTTTTTTAGCAGATCCAACAGTTTAGATATGGTATTTTACGTTACTTATCACATTTCCTCTTATTCTTCCTTTATCAAATCCTCTTTAATATTAAAAGATTCTCCTTCACTGGAAAAGTTTATTAGAGGCCAATGCCTCATTGCACCCTGGCATCCAGCTTCCCTCTCCGCTGACACAGCTCCCCCAGGTCCTACGTGCTCTGTCTCCCTTCATCATTTCTAGATAGAGAAAACACAGTCAGAATATCACAGGTCCCCATCTCGGGGAAGTCAAGCACTGCAGCTGCCAGGGATTTCAGCTAACACCACAGAGCTCCTGAAAAGTCAAGTGTCTTCAGGAGGGGCAGACATCTTCTGCCATCCCTACTGCAACACACCCAGATTTTTTCCCTCTGCTGAGTTTAACTGTCTCTGTCCCTCTGCACAACCTGCTCGATAGAGCGAAAGCCAGGGCTTAATGGTGTTTATACCTTCCAACTCTTTCAAAGGGGAGGGAAAAAAAAAGAAAAAAAGGCTTAATATAGCTTGAGAAACAAAGACAACAGCATGGGTAAGTAAGAAAGCACAGGTGTAATTTCTGGGCACAGTAAGAAGTCTTTTAAAAGCTCTTAAATGAGTAGTGTGTACATGTTTACCGCTCCTGCAGCTGACATGCAGCCACAGGAGCACTGCACTACAGGCATAAAATGAGAACTTGCAGAAGCCTATTGAACACTGGGAATTTTCACAGTAAGGCAGAACAAAATTATTTAGCACTAGGGGGTTCTCTAATTTTGGTACAGTGGGAAAATAAAGCCTTGCCTTTGTCCAGGACTAATATTTGCTCACCAATGGCCAAAGCCATCCGCTGCCTTTCTCAGATGTGACCTGGGATGTGAAGGGAAACATGTGTCATGTGGGCTGGTCAAGGAAATATGCAGAGATTACCACCCAAGGCTTACTGTAGGCTTTTTTTGATTCTCTTCTGGTTGCTTTGCCTACCTAACTTCTCTTAATTGTCCCAAGGCTTCTACTTTGGCATATATTTTAAAATGTAAACAGATTTTCAAGGCTAGCTTTGAGCCTCAGAGAATTCCCCAGTATTATAAAAAACTGAGCTGGTGAAACACTTGAAACGTTTGCTGTGAGAGCAGATGAAAACCCTCCTGAGATGCAAGCAGTGCTGGCCATGATAGCGAGGCCATCACGCCTTGTGGGTTTTGCTGTACTTTCTTATAAAAGGTGGTCATGCAATGACTTTGAAGCAAAGCACAGGTTTCGTGGAGGACAAAGCCCCAGTCGCTCATCCAAGTTGTCCATCTGACTAAACGTTGCAGATTCACCACGTGCATTTTGCAGTGGGTTAGGACTTCTGCCTGACACCTTGTAGGGCTCCACCCTGCTACCCCAGAGGCTGATGCCAGCAGCAAGATGCTTCACAAGATAATCCCATTTTCATGGCTGAAATTACAGTATCTACAGACATTAAATACCTTTTCCTCCTCACTAAATTTTGATCATTTTTCTGATAAAATATGGCTTTGGCAGATTGCTGGCCCAGGTTCCAGCTTTTGCCTTGCTCCTGAGGCTAAGGTTTTAAAGGTGCGATCCTGCAAATTACTCCCCGAGTAAGGATTTTTATGCAAATAGTCCTGTTAACTTTACACAAGAAAGAGTTTGCTGGATCACACCATTATCCCCAGGCTTACAACGGAAACACAACTGACCTTTAGCTGTAACCAGCACCAGTGAAAAAATAAGTGTGACAAAATTGCCTGGATCTTTGCAAGCTGATACAAGCTGTGCGGTGTGCTGGTAGGGGCCAGATCTCCGAACAGGCTGAAGGAGTTAAGTCATTTCGTGGTGTTAGATAACAGCTAATTGACAGCAGATATAATGCATGTTGATAACCAAATGTAATTCAGCAGCTAAGAATGAAAGAGCCCAAATATCTGCTAAACCAGGCTGTGCAGGAATTGTTATAGCAATGTACCCAAAGCTTTCGCAGCTGCAGAAAAAAAACCCCAAAACAACAAGCCCCGTGATGCTGAGATGTAATACAAAAGGAAGACGAATCAAAACAGATGGTGCAGTTGGTGTGTAAGACACCAGTGTGACTGCACCTAAAGTGTGGCATGTTGAGTGCTGCGCTTGCTGCGTGGCAGAAATCTGCAGCAGGCTACGAGAAATGCAGCTGAGCACAAGCACTGTGACACTGTGCTTATGAGATTATATACAGGATGAACTACCTAGGTGAACTTGTGTATGAAAACAGGGCAGACAGGTCTCTGATATTATAGCAAATTAAATTCAGCTATCCAGAGGTGAAGGGCAGGGAGCCAAGCAGCGTACCAGCACCGAAGGAAAAAGTGCAATCTATAGGTGGGTTGTCAGACCAACAGGTCTTAGCCCAGGCCTTGGCATCATTTACCTCTTAGTTTTCTCCCTCCCCTTTTAGTCTAAGGAGGCTATGAAAAAGGCTCATCATAGCTCAACCCATAGCAGTAACCAAATGCTGTCTCCAACATGCGCCAGCCATGGCTCCCACTCCCCTCGGGTAACCAAGCGTTAGCATTATGAACAGGGACACTTGCCATTGTGCTGCAGCTAAAAGAAAAACAGGTCAGCAGCATCACTGCCCCTCCACACTTCCCTTAGCTCCAGTTCCACTCCATTTCTCCTCCCTGCTTGTGCCTGCCTGTGACTCTGCTCCATCATTCACCAAGTGCCTCCTCTTCATTTTTCTTGCACTGCTCTTGTTCTGCCTTCCCTTCATCTCTTCTTTGTCCTATACCACCCCATTATACACGTGGGGTTTTTTCTTCATTTCCTTGCTTTTACCTTTTCTCTTTGTCTTCTTTCTTTCCTTCCACTCTGGTGGTACTTTTTTTGCCTTCCCCTCAACTCTCTCTCTATTGCCCAGCTGCATTGTCTATTGTATTACTTGCCATTATCTCCAAATATATTTTGATATATTTCCCCCCTTTTTCCAGTCCAGCATTTTGTTCCCTTTAAGGCACCAGAAAGTACTAAAGGTTAGAGAGGGGAACTGAAAAGCATTCCAGTAGTTTTCCATCAGCCTGTGTATAAAGCACTTCTTTTTCCACTTGATGAGAAAGCAGTAATCAGTTTCCCCCTGCATCAAGCTCTTTTACACAAAGAGGTTGCTGCAAAAAGAAACCAAATAGATTTCTAACTGGCCTCCCCCTTATCTCTGTCTCGAAGCCTGGTGAACCCACAGCCTTTTCGTTCGCTGTGGCTGCTGCTGCCACAGGAATCATAGAAACATAGAAAGGCACAATGCTGAGGGGGATGAGCAGCATCATGGTGCCTCAGTGCAGGTGCCTGGCTGATCTTGGCAGGGCTTGTGGACTGGGCACAGCGATTTATTCCCCACCTGGAAAACTTAAAGCCTATTGTACTACAATAGCAGGGAAAGGAGATGTCTAACTTGGCAACACCTGGAATGGTGGTAAAATGGATGGTAAAGAAGGAAATTAAATTTAAGCTTCGGTCTTCAGACTAAACATCACCTAGTCCCTTAGGTACCCACCCTCCTACCTGTAATCACGAGGGTCCAAAAATGGCAATATATCTGCAGAGAATAAATCCACTTTAGGGTGGTACGAACTGAAATGCAGGTTTCAATCTGTTAAATACAATATGCTCCCCTCCTCAGCATTGCCTCTACCAGCAGAAATGGGAGTGCCATCTGGAGACCACTTGCTGCTCCTAACACATGTGCTATTAGTTCCCTTACCCTTCTGCATCAGCAGCCATGGACCCAGCTGGGCCAAACTGTCCCTAGCAGAACCCTTCCGGGCACCACAGAGCCTCTGATCTGGGGGGCTGGGTCAGTCAGAGCACACCAGATTTCCCCCAGACCAGCATATCCCACAGGTGAGGGGCCAGGACCACAGAGTGCCCTGGTACATGTCTTCTTACACCCTGGAATAAACAGGTCTGAGTGCCAGGGCTGGCCAGTTGCTTTTTTCCCCTTGGTCACCAGTCATCCCTTGTGGTGAGGTGGTGTGTGGGCTACAGTGGTCCTTAGCGAGCTGGGCACTGCATCAGTGCTGTAAGCATTTCTGTGAGTTTAGGAGGAGATGAAACAAAACACAATCCTGAAATTATGCTTAATAAGGTGAAGGGAAAATGAGAACATACAGCCAGAAGGTGAAAGCCCCATTATGAAAAATTTGGTCTCCTGTTTTTCTTTAAAATATAATTTCAGTCAAATGGATCTTATTTGCACAGTTGCATTTGTCATTCTGTCTCTTTTCTGCAACCACACAATACTTTTATCTGCGATGAGGAAATATTGTAACTGCCTTTGTCTCATTCTCTACCTTTGCTATGGTTCTCTGCTTTCTTCCCCAGCACCAAAAAAAAAAAAGAAATAAATATGAGTCCCTCATCTAAGGCACAGTACCAGAGGTTTAATGTTGACAGTGTGCTTTGTCACTTTGGCTCTGGAAAAGGCTTACAAAAGCTTTATTAACAGGCTCATTAGCACGGCCTGATTTACTTCTGCAGACTTTACTCTTTTACTAGTTTCCAGGAGCATCAGCATCAGTTGCAGGGCTAATGAATTCACTCAGATTTGCATGCTAATGAAGCTCCCATGACTCTCTGTGCTCTCTACTTCAAATCGATCTTTGCTGTTGGTTGAGGAATATTAATAGAAATAAAAGTAAAGGGGAGCACCAAGCATTTCGGTTGGACTTGCTGTAATCCAAGGCTGCTGTGCAATTCATATTTCATACATTGGGCTGTTTCAGATCTTATTTCTTTCATGCCTTATTGACTCTAACTGTACAGGAGACATCACCTTTAGGAAATTCCTAGTATAGTGGTTGGCCAGAGACTCAAGGGACTACTTACCCAAAATCGTACTTGAGCTCTCAATAAATAGGTCAGTCACCTAAAAGTGCTTCCATGCACCAGTGCAGTTCCAGGTAGTTTTCCCCAAACATACGAATTTCATTTCCCTTTTTGACAGAAACAGAAAACCTTTTGACTTCGGTTGCCCACGCTGCCCAGCTGTGCAGTGCATCACACAGAAATGGGGTGAGAAAGCTCCCCTGAACTAGACTTTAAACTCAGCCAGGGTGAGGGACCAGACCCAGGAGTGCTCTCTGGCTCTGGATAGGGGTTGCAGCCCTACAGGGAGCAGAGACCTCTCCAGGGATATGACAACAGGCTTCCCTGCTTAGAAGCCTGGCAAGCACCAAGCTTATTCCTCAGCTTCTGGAAACTATCTTCCCTGATTTATCAATTTATTTCACTGCAGCTGCCAATATATAAATGAATGTATTTATACCATCCTGGAGTATTCCAATTACCATTTCGTAGGTTGAAAAGTCAGTTTGTGCCTGAAAGCCTTTTTAACAGGAACTGCTTGTTTTGGGGCTGTTGTAAAAAAAGCGAAAATAATCTGGAAGTGCAAGAAAGGATTTGGAGACTCAAATCCTCTGCGTTGGTAGGTCTGTAGGATGCCTATCCCCCAGGCTCGAGCTAACAGACCCAACCAAAACAAACAGCTAAGTGATGCACCTCTGTTAATTGGAGATGTTACTCTTTCACCCTTGCTTTAATTTTAGCAGTGAAGAGTGCTGGTAGATGGCTGAAGCCCTAGAAAGAATCTCATTGTGCAACTGTGTTTTTACAAGAATATTTTTGGCTTCTTAAGTTAAGTGCACTTAACACATCTAAATTAATGTAAGAGAGGATTCTTCACTGAGCAGCCTCCCGTGCCTGCTCTTCTTAATTTGATACAATAGCAGAGCATACACGGAGATTAAAATGCTCTTTCGGATGCTTAATTGCAAGAAATCATTCAGCAAAAAAACGGGCACCATTTTCACAACATCTCTTCTGAGTGAGGATAATCAAACAGCTCCATTTTGCTTGCTACAAAAATAACACAATTCCTACATACTTTTCATTTTTTCTTTACTTTTTTTTTTCCCAAACAGAAGTAAAGAAAATTAAATAAAATTAAAAGCAAGCTGTGGACTAATTATCCTTTTCTAAATGACTTCATATTGTAAAATAGCCTATTGAATGCATAATGAACATCATTACCACCAACTGCTTGCAAGTGGAGGAAAGCAGAGCGGTCATCCCATCATTATCAGCACTTGTTCCGTGAGTGATGCCGAGTGCCAAGGTGAAGCGGATGCTCCGTGCCCTGGCTGCAGAAAAAGCAAGCCAAGCTGACAGCCGCAAACTTTTATTTACATTCAGTTACACCAACTCCAATCTCTCACTGTCCTCTAATGAGCTTTGAAGGCCTCAGATGCTGCATGCATTTTGGGGATTGGTAGCTCTTCTACTAGCTTCCCAGCTGGAAATAAAGGGCTGGGCTCTGTCCTCTGCTGGGGGTGGTTTGAGAGGGTTATGTGCATTAGTGCACTCACTGGGGTAGAGGTGATGATTCCCACCCATGACCCAGTCAGCATATTTTCGTATTTATATTAGCATTCTCTGCAAAGTGGAATGATTTCCCCAGAGGGGCTGGAGGAGTCCAGCCTAAAGGCCCTTTCTCCTGCCAAGCCCCAAACCAAGCAGCTCCCACAGGCTACCAGTGACTGGTTCCACTTTCAGTGAGAGCCCTCTTTGCCTGACACACACGTGCTGCTGCCCATGACCTTCCTGCAGACCTGGAGGGTGCTGCAGACAAAATTCCCATTTCCCCTCCCTTCCCATCTTTCCAGCCAAATGGGAAAAAATGCCAACCATGAAGCGCATGGATTACACTTTCATAGAGATGGAAATACTCAGACAGCTTAAAATACCCCTCCTAAGTTAGGAATGTTCCTAAATGGTATTCACTGGATAGTTTCCCTGCTTTCAAGCATGTGCAAGTCCCAGTTGCAATACTCGGAGGTGCGGTGCAGCAGAGGTGCATGGCCACCAGAGGTGGCCACTCCCATTGTCTTCCCTCCAATCTCACCCTCTATTTAGCAAATCTGGTTTATGCTCTAAGGCTAAGAGGTCATTTGTAACAGTTTGGCCTGGATCACCCTGAATGAACACATCCAATCAAGCCCTAATTGTGACAAATTACATTAGTCTGTATTTGTGCAACTTGCATTGCAGCAACTTAATTCAGACTCTGCTTAGGTCATAGTAACCAGGCAAGGCTAAAGAGGTCCCTTCCACATGCAGGGAAGTGATCATGGGAGACCCGAGCTTCCCTGCTGGCTCCATCCCACTCCACCTCCCTGGCTTGACTGTGAGCATGCTCTTATCCCAAAGTGCTGATGTGCTGTCATCTAGACATTGCCTAAGGTTTTTTAAAAATTAAGCAGATTAGTCCTACTCCATGTTCAGTGCTGCCTGAAAGTCCTGAGAAGAAAGAACATCTGGCCTGTGATACAGAAACATGTTAAAATGAAGTGCAAGAAAGAGGAGCATGATGGGATTGTGTATCATTGCCCCATTATTCCCTGTCTCTGTGAGGAAGGTTCACTGAACCTTCAAATGCTTCTCTCTAGTCCAAGATATGACAGTGAAGCTAAAAAAAAAAAAAAGGAAAGAAATCCTAAAATTAATTTTCCTACATGACATATTTTAAAGGGCACTGTCAATTGGCTTTATAATTACATTTCTAAATCACTGGAAGATTACACCGAAGGGTGAACTTTACAAAACTTGAATATTTTTATTTTTTTTAAATTGAAAACCTTTTTGGGATTTAAATACAATCCTTCTGTGCTATAACCCCATGTAACAGTAACAGCAAGGAAACGGCTAGAACATGCTGACCTTGTTCCTGCTCATTTGTACCTCTGATTTCCCACTGAGGCCACTAAACCTCATGAGATTCAGCAGCTCCTCCTCTAGGGATGAGCAGCAGGGCTAATCACAAGTGCTCAGGTCTCCCCAAAATTTTGACACTGCCCTCATTCCTCAGGATCGTGAGAAAAGGCTCGAAGTGTTAATATTTGAGGCAAGAGGTTTATTTTGCTCTCTGGCTTCTGAGCCTCCCAGATATCCCCACTTCATGCCTTCAGGCTTTTCTCTGCAATGAGGAAAGCTCGAAGTATCTTAAATGAGAGCTGAGCTTCTCACCTTATCAAATTGCTCCAGGTCTGAGAGAGAATCTAGGTGTCAGGAGACTGAGCAGAGATATCTCTAGGTCTGCCTTTGGGGAAAAATTTGTTCTGGAAACATTGAAATGAGCCAAAGGGATGAGATCCCACATGGGTAGCACCCTCCCAATGACCCCAGGCTAAACTCCACCTTGTTTCCCATGCCCTGTGAAAATACAGCAAATCTTGGCTAAATTTCAAGGGGCACTCAGTTAAAGGATAACCAGAGATGTGATTTAAAAATGCCCTGGCTAAACCACACCAGACTTTAACATCACTGTTGTACACTGAAATCAGGCTGCTTTCACTCGAGCCCCCTTCACTGCAAGATGAAAATCCAGTTTAACCAGTTAACTTTTCCATGTGAGCAAACTCACTGCCTAGTCTTAACAAGGCAGAAAAATAAAAGCACAAAGCAACTTGACTTTGTAGTGGTTGGGTTTGCCAAATGCACATAGGAAATGCTAGAGCTCCCAGTGCTCATCCACTACAAGAATCTATATTAAGTTTTTCAAAGTCTTACAAGTACAATAAGCTAATGCAGTCTCTCAGCACGGGTAAGATTTATTTCTCTCTTTCTCTAATATATATAGACCCAGATTCTCTGCTTGTATAATCCATTGGTTTACATGGATTTACACCTGATATTGGCATTTGATCTATGACTGCTCTTGGTCTTTTGCCTCAAGTGTGAGTGAAAGAATAAAGTTCAGAGGACAACTAATAGAGAAAAACTAGTCTTACACATACTGAAGACAAGAAAATTGCAGTCTGATATCAAATAGTCATCTGAATAAATAACCTTGAGAAAACCAATTACTTACATACAAGGAAGGTTCTGGCAGAGGTGTGAGTTTGCTCCTGCCATGTCAGACCACAAAGCCAATGTTTGTGTGTAAAATGGGTGTCTGGTTACTGACACCGTATTGCAATTCTCTGATTGTAATTGAAAAATAACAATCAAAACTCAAGATAATCCTTTGGGTAATCAAAAGCTGCATCGGCAGCATGTGCTAGTAATGGGCTCTGGCTTTGCTGGATGGCTATCAAAGGTGATGCAGAGATCTGACCAGTGGACACAGGAGGTGACAGTGTGATGACTGACAGGGTGGTTTAGCCTAAAGGAGCATGGAGAATTTGGGGAGAAAAAAAAGCAACCCTCCACCTACAACAGAGCACCTCACAAATACTGTGCCAATGTCTATGTGTATACAGCACATTGAAATGGCCTTACAGGCTACGTTGAAAATTTAGGTTTCATATCTCTGAATGAACAATGAGCATCAAATGATTTTGCTTTTAATATGAGCACACTGGTGATTTTAACAGCATTTGGTCGACTGAAACAAGATACGGCATGGAATAATAAGCAGCCCTTCAAAGATTTATCTAAATATGTTTGGCAGTTTCCCCGCCCTTTGCCTTGCAATATGTACATACCACAATTGAGACTATACCCTGTAAATTACCACCCTCCGTGGGGTTCTCATGTTGAATTATTTCAAATAAGCAAGGCCAAATGCTCTCAACTTAGCCAGAGATAATCAACTAATGTAAAGCAATTTCCAACAGTTATATTTTTCTGCTTCAGGCTCTTAAAAAAGAACCTGCAACACACAGAAAATTGGGGTGGTAGGAAATAGGAAATGTCATCTCTTGCTTGCCAGTGCTGGACCAGCTATCATGCATGCTCCCAAATATTAAAGTTAGCAGTGCTGGATACCAAGCCCAAGCCATCCTCTGCGATTCTACAGCAGCAAGATGGGGCTCACAGCCCCCCATGCCTGACATTGCTAGAGATATTATGTGGATGAGATCTTTCTCATTAGTCAGGCGATCCATCTCCTAGCATAAAGCCATGGGAATTAGTTTCACTTCCAGGGCTTTTTAATTATGCTCAAATACAAGTGCACCAGTCAGACAAAGAAGTTGCATTACCTCCAAAATTTCAGATCATGTCACTCTCTCCTTAAGGTATTATGTTTGCTCTCTGCATTGACATTCAATTTACAGTAGCCATTTCTTGTCGTAGCCTAACACAACAAATTTCACTGTATATTCAGAAACTCAGGGCAATAGAGATGAAATTTCATAATTTACATAATCAAGTTCTGAGCTGACAGTTCTGAGTTTAGACAGAAATCCCTGAAATAGAATGGAGTTTTCTTTTTCCTTGTGTTTTGCAAGATATGACCCATGACTTTTTACATAATTGTGTAATTCTGCCTTGCTATTGCCAGTATGTCCCATTATCAGTCAAACTAATAGGCCTGGAGAACGAAACCCCCAAAAGAAATCCTCCAACTTAGTAAAATAAATACAGTTAATGATGATAATTAAGTCACTGGGGATAATTGAGAGATTATCCAATTACTATCTATAATTCTTTGGCTTGCACATAAGATAAGAGTGTGCAGAGATAATATGTTCTAATAATAATAATACTAATAATTAAAAAAAAGTAAGGGGGGGAAGCACAAAAATCCCCCAACCCAGGAATTATTAGATTTCTTCATGGCTGGAGGTGTTTGCCAGTTTAATTGCTTAATTTGAGGTTTTTCTAGTCTGGAATAAGTTTTTAGGCAGCTGTTGCAACACTGGGCTCTCGAGGAGGTGGAGATATTCTGGGCCATGACTTCTGCCATAGGTGCTGAGGAAACCCTGCTGTCCCCTGGCCCCAGACTAAGACAAGGCATGCACTCCCAGCAAAGGTCTTAGAGTAACTAAAGGCAAACTATTTAAAAATAAGAAGTGACAGGTTCAATCTACAGTTTTGCTCTGAATTCTAGTAATTTAGGAGAGAAGCATTATGCCAGCAAGCTTTGCTGCACAAAAAGACCCCCAGATCCCCTTAAATCCGCCATTAACTACAGTGACACTTTTTGTGGTTGATTTTACAGACTTTCACTGCCAGGCAGTCACACTGTCACTGTGCTAAGGAGAGGTGATCAACCTCCCGTGACCAGGTCAGGTGCTAGGGGGAGGTTTGGGTCCCAAATAGTTCTTGGTCTGAGACAGACTATGTCACGGTGGCTAGAGTTTTCTAATTTAGCCAGTGGATTGGGGACATGAGCCAAGCCCCTGGAGGACATGACGATGCACTGGGTAAGTTGATGTGTTCAGGGATAGGCACCATTTTGGGGAGGTTGCTACATTTTTGTTCTCGCTTGTGTTCTAAGTATTTGTAGGGCCCTGTTTGGCACAGATGATTTAAGGAGATCTAAATATGGCCCCCAGCAAGTCAATTAAGGATGTGTTTAATTTTAACATGTGCATAGTTCCTTTGGATCTCATCCATAGAAATCAATGGTAAGGCTGCTGATGGTTTGATTGGCTTCGGATCAGAGCCAGCAATTCTGATTGTAGAGATCGAATGCTTAAAATTAATTATATGACTAATGCTTCACTGGATTAGGGAATCTATTAATGAAAGTGGGGTGCTTGTTAGAAGTTTTCCATTAACTTTCATGCAGATTTTTTTTTCCTAAACACAAACTGCGTATTCATTGCCCTTGAAAACATCTAGGTAACTTAGAAAAAAATAAGAGGGTGGATATAACCAGATTCTTCTAATGAAGCTATTGCAAGGAGTGTGTGATTCTCTACAGGAAATTAAATCCTTGCATTGGAAGACCTCATGCCAAGACCTCATACCAAAAAAGTAAATATCAGAAAGCTGTTCCAATCCTATTTATGCCAAAAGCTCTTCAGAGCAATCTGGGATTTACAGAGCTGGAAGGCGATCACCTTCACAAGCATATCAAAAGGATGAGAAATGATGTAGCAAAGTGCAATCCCTTCTCCACACATCTTTTCTCATCTTTGAGTAGCTGCAGAAGAGTATCCTTCAGCTCCTCCTTAACACAGGCCTCTACAAGAGCATCCCTGTTCCTAGTCCCATTCAGTTCTACCAGCCTGGTAAAAATCCACTTCATGCTGAAGGCTCCCTATGTACTCAGAAGAAATCCCCAAAACCATGTGCTGATAGGGGCAAACACCCTCTGCCAAGGCCCAGAAGGGATGGCTCTTTGTGAAGGTCACGGTCTACACAGCTACCACAGGCTGCAGCCATAGGTTGCACTTCATAGCAGTATTTTTTTATTCCTTGGCCACAAAGTGACCACTGGGCAGCCAGCTCAGTTCTGGAGAAATTCCACTCCTAATGGTGCCCACATACCAGCCTGGAGCTGTGGAAGGGGAGCTGCCTTTGGCCAGCAGAGCTGGGAAGTGCAGAAGGCTGTAACGTCAGGGCAGCCACAAAAGCATAGTAAGTGGCATAGCAAGCTGCAAAATGTTTCTGTAAATATTGTTTCACACTTGGGTGAGCAAAGCATGCTTTTGGTTGAGAGACAGCGCAGGGTGTAAATTACATTTTAATTGAGAAATTGCAAATGCCAGATTTTGCCTTTTTTTGTTGTTTTTATTTTGTTACTAAAAAGGCCTGATAGTTAATGGGAATAGCTCTGAGTGAAGCTCCCTGCAATGAACCCACTCTCATTTTTGCAAACTTTCCCTCCTTCCTTCTGGTTTTGCTTGCCTGGGTTCTCTTCCTCCTTCCTAATAAAGATGTCTCTAGGCCCACGAGCATTTCCAAGCCTTGCTTGCTCGCAGCTTGGCAACCTTCCCCTGCAGCATTTGCCGGCTGGGAGCGGCTGGTCTGGCTCTCCCTTTGCCCTCATGCCCCTTCTTTCCTCACTGTTAGGCAGGTGCAAGTGAGGCTGACAGTCTGCTGAGACCCAGCCTTGTCACCTGTGGGTGGAAATCAGGAAAAAAAGGCTCTGTTGAGAGCCTCAGCATGAAGTAGTTTTTGCTGTGCAATCTGTGAGTGTGTTTTCTGCCTCCCCAGAACAGCTGGCAGTGTTGCATCCATCGTGGTGCTCACAGGAGCATCCCTCAGGTTTGACAGCCAGCCACAGCCATCCATTTGGGCCATGGCATGGTGCCAATGTTCTTTCTCCCCCACCCTAAAATGCCATTCCACAAAGCCAATGTTTGCAGCTGAGGGTGCAAGGAACATCTTAAGACTTTATTCAACTTTACATGCCCCTGCATTATCCTCATTTTTTACATGTCACTGTTGTACCCCAGAGGACAACATCTAGTTCATCTGAGACTTTGCAGGACTGTGAGATCCTTCAGGATCTCTCTTTTTGCTGCTGATAGTAAAAGCCAATAGTTTGCAGTCCAAGTGGAAACCATCCTGATTTCTGGAGTCTCAGATGTCCCTGCTTGCTGGAAAGGAAGGAAAGCAGAGCACAGCCTCATTCCTTAGAGCAGTCGATGAGCCATCAAGCACAGGAGTTGAACATGGCCAGAGAGGAGGTGGCGGCAGGAAAGGGAGAGAAGCATGGAGCCATCTGTACTAAATCACTGCTTCTTGTGGGCAGGTTTTGCTGGCAGGGCTCCGAGAGAGCTCAGGCTGGAGGCACAGAGCTGCCCTCTTGCTGGGAGATGCAATGGGAGCATGAAGCACTTCCAGCTGGGAACTCAAAACCACAATTGCAAATTGCACCCTCGGTGCTCAGGGGGGTGAGTCAAGCCCATTAGGCAGCTAATCCTCACAACAGGCTTTTGTGAGGCTACTATTTTGTTCTGGGGAAATGTATGATCTACTGATTACACAGTATCCCAACATGCCAAATGTATGCTTGAAACCAGTAAACAATAAATATTTAATTAGCCGGTCATTTTGACAATAACAACAGGCAACAATTAAACTGGCTTTTCATTTCCCCTTCATTTAGTTGTCAGTCTTGTATAGTTGCAGTTAAAAGGCAGCTCTTGCCTTGACCGCAACCTTTATTAAGATTGTGAGGAGAATATTTAGGTTTGATCTGAGCTTTTGATCTATTTCTCTGATTTCTCCTGCTATTGTGCAGATTGTGGGCATGACTCAAATAACCAGTGATATAATGTGGGCTGAATTTGAAACAGAAGCTTATTCTTTTTAGTCAAATAGTGCCAGCCAAGAGAGCAATCTCAGATGGCAATACACTTATGATTTAACCTGATCTACTCCCTTCCCATCAGGACTTTGCTCAGCTCACCTGTCTCTGTACGCGCTGCTTTTCCACACTGAGCACTTCTTCCATCCTCACCCTTCTGTGTATCTCTCTCTACTCCTCCACTCCTGTTTGTCCACAGCTCTTCTGCTGAAGCTCAAAGATGCTTGCCAATGGGGCATCAAATTTCTAAAAGGAAAAGGGAATAGGAAAGCCATCTTCAAGCACCAAATGGAATTTCCATGACCCCTATATTTGTATCTACAACCTATATTTGCATCTACGGCCTCCGTATCCCAATTTATCTCTCCATTCCTTATCTTTGCATGGATCACCAAGCTTTGCAGGGTCCCTTCTTGACAGGTTTACTGGAGAAGCCTCAGGCTGGAAAACCAAACTATTCTTACATATCAAATCTACCTCATCCCATCTTAAACACCTACCTCCACAGCAGATGCTTAATGGTGTGGGAGCAGGGTTAGGTGGGACCTTCTGCCACTGCAGATGATGCACCTGCCACTGACAATGATGCACCTATTCTTACAAATTAAATAGGGTTTCTCTCACACAGCTGTCAGCCAGGGTGTGCAGGTATGATAATGAAAAGAATGGGCATTTCAGCTGCACCCAACTGTAAATGAGGAGACTTGGTTGCAATCACAGTTCTGTTGAATGGCTGTCTTCCTGCAGACAACTCATATTGCTTGTTTCCCTTTCCATCCTTTTCTGTGTTCTGTATGAATGCAAGATCTTTACAGCACATAAATGTCTCCTTGCTGTACCCAAATGGCATTTAACACTGTGCAGCCATGACACCGTGACACAGAAGCACTATTGCAGTGGATGACATATACACAAGACATGCATTTACCTATAAATATTGCCCCATGATACATATTTTCCTTTCACTACCACAATGCCACATCCTACACAAAGTCTTCATATAAAGACTAACTTTTAATTCAACAGTTTTACCAAGCCTTGCTAGATTTCAGTGAATGTTGAAGTTGGTTCCAATTTAATTTTGCCTTTGAAGAGAAATGAAAACAGAGCCCTCAGTCCCCCCATACAATAGAGGTAACATACTACAGAATAAATGGAATTAATTGTAACAGTCAGCTTTGAATCAAGTCTGCTGTGTTTAGACCTACTAATCAGAAAGCATTTACAGAGTCATGAGGAGCTGATAAAACATGTACACAGTTTTAAATATCCCATTGTAATGCATTGTAAACCTTAATTTAAAACAAGACAGCTTAAAAGCTTTATGGATTTGATTGATGATATCCCCTTTGTATTGATGGCTGAACCCAGCATACTGTTATTTCTGCTTTGTCTTGCTAACAACAAAGTTCAGAATGATAATATATTTTATAAAAAGCTTTACTATTATGCTGCTGCAAAAGTGACATTAAAGAATGATAATAGGCCTGAGACACAACTTCATGTAGAAACAGTTCTGGGGACGACAAATTTACATACTGCAGGAACAGAAGCTGTTGGCAGTGTGGGGATATTGCTCCAGCTCTCCAAAATATTAGCATGAGAACATCTCATGAAGCAAAGGATGAAAGGAGGGCAGATTTTGGAAGCTGAGTGGTTCAAACCCAGAGGTGCTGGTGGAGAGCTTGGTGGCTCATGGCTCTTCGGCTGGGCTGGCAGAGGGCACATCCCAAGGGACCCACAAGGCACCTCGGAAAATCCTGCTAGAAATGCTGAGTCTTCTCTCCAGGAAGAATTTCAGTTCTACGGGAGGAAGAGCAAACCCAGCAGTTTGCTTTAATAACACAGCATTAGTACTTCATTTTCCTCCACTGATCCTGGCTTTGTACTGCAGATATAACAGAGCCGGCACGCGGCAGAGCACAGCAGCAGCTTATCCACAGCAGCTGCACGAGGTGCTGCATTGCCTGCCCATGTGGATGAGCAGGGCCTCCTAAAGCACCTTCAAGCCTCTGTTCCTTCTTCTCAGACTTGTACTTGTGGCATCAGACAAGTCTGATTTGGCTGGTGACAGCAGTGCCTGTGCAGGGAGGGAGAGCTGCACTTTGAGGGCACCTAAACTGCTTTGATATCATCCGAAGGAATTCTATCTAAAATAGGAAATCTTTACTTTCTAGCAACAGACTCTGACACACAAATATGTGAAATATGCACAAAGAGAAGGGAATTTGCAGCTCTGAAAGGCAACAGCTTTCTCAGCTCCAAGGGGTGGGCTCATGGTTCTCACTTCAGCAGTGCTGAAGACCAGGTGGGACAGTCATCTGCACACCTCTGAGCAGGTTCATATTTGTGTTGTGTTGCCCCATGACTCAGGGTTGCACAGATCTTCACGCTTCTGTTGCACTGGTGGGCTAAATGCTGCCTTTTTGTATAGATCACCAATGAAAAATGTAAGTTGTGCTGATGGGCAGCCACTCTTGTGCAGAACAGAGTGGCATCTAATCACATTCAACCTGAAATATTTATGGTGGGAGAAAAAAATTCACCCTGAGAAATAACCAGGTTAAACAAGATGTTGCAATGGACCACTGACAGCAAAAAGCATTTTTACCTTTTAAAACCTATAGATTTATTCAAGCAGAGATGAATGTGAATTGCAAATTTGGAAATGTTTTACAGTTTGTATAAATTAATATTATGATTCCACAAGGCAATATAGTTGAAAAGTTGACAATGATTCTTGAAATACTGTTCAAAGATTTAAATTAAACAAAAAAAAGTGCATCTACAGTCAGAAAGACTTGTTCTAAGCTTTATGTGAAATACTGTCCAACAATAAAATAACATTGTGCAGCCTCCTGAACGGCCAACAATTTTAAATTCTATCTTCAGTTTACAGTGGACCAAATTTATGCCTATTATGTTATCACCAGGAAATACAATGTGTTGCAAAAAATATATTATGTTAATGGCAGCTGAAATTGTTTGGCAGCCTTAAAGTGAGACTTTCCAAATCTACTTCTTGAGTTTGCAAGTTAAGAAATTAATTGGTTATCTTCAAAGACCATATAATTAATATTTATATGCCTTTACATTTAAAATGTAAGCAAGCATTTATGTTCAAATTCACCCATGAGTCCCATAATTATAACACTTGCATGTATGAAGGGAGTAGTTGGTAGCTTCACTGTCTGGCACGATTTTAGAAGTCAGATTCTATGATCTCATGAACTTCCACATCATAGCCCAGATTCCCTGCTTGAAGTCGAACCAATTCAGCACTGGAAAATCCTGCAGTTTTAGCTATGCTATTCTGTGAAACTAACAAGAAGGTGTGTTTGAACCCAAAAGGAGAGGCTCTGAAGAGATTCACTGGGTTGAGTCTCAACAGAGAAACACCAAGTTTCTGGCTCCTGATCTGGGTTTGGTGTTGCATAAGTATTGAGTATTTCCAGCATCTTTAAGGTTAAAAGCTACCCCCAGGGCTTCCTGTAGGGTCAAGGTCTAAATTGTGGATTAAAGCAGCTAAAACCTACTTCAGGCACCAAAGTCATTTTATGCCTGAAGAACATGTGTGATTATTATCATTACTGTGCTAAAAACGTGCTAGGCAGTTCATGGAACGGAAGAAATGCTTCCTGTCCTGACAAGCTTGCAATCAGAGGTGCCAATCTTGCAATTTTTTGTATGCAGGCAGACCACAGGGGGAATACAACAGTGCCACTGGAGGGTGGGCTGGGCTGTGACCCCAGAAAAATGTAAAATCCAAGTGTGGGGAGAAAACCATAGGGATGGGAAATGCAAAGCAGTACAATTGTATGGAAATAAGCTCCCTTCAGATACTGCTCCAAGTTAGAAAAAATGTTCATAATAGTCTCTTCTTGTATTAAAATCTATATTTCTGGGGGAGGAAAGATGAGTGAGATAAGAATTTACGACTCAGGCTTTTGATTTTACACATGCATGCAGACTCCAGGAAAGCTGGACTGCTGCTTTTTAACTCTCCCTCAAATGGACACTAAATATTTCAGGGCCTAATAGTTCATTATTTTCCATCTTAAGATAAATGCTATTACCACCTTTTGCATAAATATTCCTTACTGAGCAATGCAATTTTGGGAAGATTTTTCTTTTTTTTTCTTCCTCTCCTCTGGTTCTTTCATTTATGAATCCTGACAGCTCTGGGTTTTGCTCCTTCCCCCCAAGTGTCCCTTCATTTCATGTGCATCTGTTGTCCCAGGACACACTGCATTTAGAGAACTGATCATTAGAACGTTTTTTTCCTCCTTTTCCTCATGAAGAATAGAAAGCCATTTTTCAGGTAGCAGCTGACAGATCTGTAGGCACCTCTGGATCGCTCCATTTTGCTAGATTCAATGAACCACTTGACAAAAGTTAATTAGAGTATTGCTGTCTGGGATGGGAAGGCCCACTGAGAGATGGTGGAACCATCCCGTTTCTCACAGCAGTTCGGCCAGAAGGCTACCCACCATGACTTTTATTATTAATAAACACACCATACAATAATTATACCTTTTATAAGCAGCATGGATTTGAATCCATATTGTTAAGCCTCCTGCATTGCTTTGAAAACAAGTTGCACCGTGCCCTTTGTGCTCAGGCAGGAGATGTTGTATACATAAAATTACTACTGGTGTCAATACTAATACTAACAATAAATAGAGAAGTGAGTCCACTGCAAAAATTCCCTCATGCTGGGACAACCTCATGTGCTTCTACATGCACAGCTTCGTAACACATCAGTTGCTTAATTTGGTTAGAAAAGAGGACTGGCTCCCCACCTCAAATGTTTTGTGGAGTTTTGGATATTTAATCCTTTCCTACCCACTGTTCAAACAGTGAGCCAAGTGATCTTCCCAACAACTGGGAAATAAACTTCAGCCTAAAAATTGTATCAAACCCAGCATATGAACAACTCAGAACTGCCCAAATACATAAAACCCTAACTCCAGCATATGTTGGGTGGTCATTTTCCCTAGAGAGTTGCTTTTAGGTAAGAGGAGACAGCTCCATCTCCCAGGCTGGCCTGGCTCATCATTAAACAAAGCAAAAGCAATCCTGACACCAAGATCCTGATAAACAACTTGTATTTGTCGCTAAATAGATGCATCTTATTATGTATGCTTAGTAATTCATTTAGATGAGGAATGGCAGGTTAGATTACAGTATCTCCTGATGACATGTTAGTTTTCATGAATATCACCGCTTTGATTTTGCTAAAGCTCCAGAACCCCATTTACAGCTCCACATGCTATCAAAGGCTTGATCAGGATTTGCAGTCTTGGGGCTTTGCCATGCACAGGGGAAGGATGGGGTACAGCTGCACGGCTGCAGTGTCCTTTGTGCAGTTATCTTCACCCTCACTCTGTCCTGGCTGCAGCTCTCTGCTTCTTGACTAGGCAAGAAGTCTCCATGCTTCCACCTGTACTTCTAAGCGACACTGAGGCAACCTGTCTTATGCACAGGCAAAATCTGGGCCCTTCATTGATCCCTTTCTCTCAGAAGGACAATATTTAGCTCTGCAAGCCAGCAGTCTGCTTAGCTGTAGAGTTCAACAGCAACAGAAACAGGGCCTCATTCCAGAAGAGAATATTTTGCAGAGGCAGCTAAAATTAGGATCTGGCCCTGGGAGTGCATTTGCAGACATCTGGATATGATGCACAGCAGCAATGCTTCTGTGGATCAGCAGCATAATTGCAATAAATAATTCAAGAAATGGCAAATTATCTAAAAGTGAACCCTCCAGCTTTGTGAAACAGCTCATCAGGCTCTTGCCTGCAGTGGGGATGCCTGCCAGGGTGGGTAGCAGGAACTGGGGAGCGCAGCAGGTCCTCAAGAGACAGACAGCAATCAAATGGGGCTGCAGATGGACAGCCAGTCCCTCTCACAGCCTGCAATTGTAGTCTTTGGGTCCCAGATGGTCACTCCAACTCCCTTAAAACCCACAATTTTCCCCAAACTGAGGAACACAGAGTTGCTCCTGCACCACCTCTGCCTCTAGCTCGTTTCTGATAAGTCCCCTGAGACACAGTCCCTAAAATGCCACCAGTCATAGCTCCTAGCAGTGCTCTAGGCTAGTGAAGATGAGCTGTGAGATCAGAAGAGGATAAACATAACTTAGCAGGATAAAAGGATGTTGGTCCCCTTTCCAGAACTGTTACATAAACCAGAAGCAAGGGTGTGAAACTGGCTACCAGCTGGTTGCTAATTTTGCTGCTTCTGTTCTGTGCAGCCTGGGCAAATCCCTTTTTGCCAGATCTGTCTCATTTATAGAAGGCTTCAGGGCATGAATGGCCCGTGACCGGTGTCTGCAGTATGAAGCCCCCCACCTTGATCTCAGGAGGGGCTTTTTAGGTCCAGTGGTGACACAAGTGACAGCAGTGGTAATTACACTGGGGAGAGTTGTAAAGAGTGGGGTGGCTTCATGGCATTGCACCATGTGGGGTTAAGAGGTGAATTTATGTAGTGAATTAGGGCCTATGTGCACCCACGTGCACAGCCTGGGTGGATATTTTGAAACAGCCACCTTCAAGATTCCAGGGTGAAGCCGTATAGGAATTTTGCCTTATGCCCAGTATTCTTTTCTCAGACTATCAAGACCTTGGCCAGGACAATATGCAATAACTCACAGATACAAGGTATAAATGCAGAGGGAGTGGAGAAGACAATTTCTCTCTGTACAGGTGACTACTATACATCACAAAACCTGACACTTCAGCACCAGCAGCCTCTGGTCTAACAGAGGAACTCAGCTTCACTTCTGGTTATAAAATAAGTCTGAACACAGAGCTGTGAAGAAGGGATTCCTTCCTCTGGGAAGGCAAGACCTTCAGTCATGTAAGTGGAGCAGCATCTCTTACTTGCTTAGAATTCAAACAAGCAGGAAGTTTTTTGTTTCATTATTTAACCAAGTAAGGAAAAATAAAAGAAGATACAAGCAGGTCAGATGGCACTGCTTCCAACCATAGCAAGTCAGGTGGCACTGCCAGAAAAAATATCCAACAAAGCTCATCTGACCTCCCCCCACCCAATGCAGCTGCTTAGAAACATTGGGGTTTTGGAGACCCCCTTTTCTCATCTCCTTACTTGTGGCAGAGCAGAGCATGCCTTTGTAACAAAATGTGAGCCAAATCTACCCCCCCAAACTCTTGCCTTTTCAGATGATTAAGAGATTAACATAATGTCATTTGTTCCTCTGATGCATTACAATCTTAGTTTCATAAAAGTCTGTAATTGTGGTTCATTCCTTGGAGCACTCAAAATTCTGACTCACATTTGAATTACAGTTTCGCAAAGACTCTTGATACATGTAATAGGCAAAATCAAATCTGTCTCCTTCCTCCCCTGCCTCACAACCTAAATGTTTAAAAAACTATATACAAAACATGGCAGGTGAAGCACATTTGCAGGGAGGTATAATTATACCCAGGATAATGAATATATGCAAAAGATTCCTTCTTGATCCACTGCCTACCTTTGTGCTTCTCTGTGTTATGCTGGCCTCACTTTCTTCACAGCATTTTTGGTTTGGTTTCTGTTTGTTTGGTTTTGTTGTTGTTTTGTTTGGGTTTTTTTTGTGTTCTTTTAATTTTAACTATTGCTGTTAGGCAACATAACTCTGGAAAGACAGTTAGGTTTTACTGGGCATCCCCCATTATCACCAGTGACATCATCAGCTAGTCTGCTATTTGCAGTGACCCACTTCAAAAAGCAGAAGGAACACCAGGTGTTCTAAGATCTCCAGTTGAATTTGTTACAATTTGCTCTTGGAAATATCATATTTGTATTGTAAAAGGATATAATTCCATCCAAAAACCATTGTGAGACACTAGAAATGGGAGCTCATAGACTTTATAGAATTTCTTCTTGAAGAGAAAGGCATCATAGAGCTCAAAAGACCAGAAATCAGGATTAAATGTATTTTTTTCTCTATTTAGAAATATAGTACAGCACAAATATGTAAAACATCAGATAAATTTACTGTTATGGGTCCTAAACTTTCTCCTTGAACTCTTTCCTCATTCCAACAACCGTGTTCTTCTCCTGAAGTGCTACCTATATTATAACACTCCCTCCATGAAAACATAGAGGGTATGTGGTGGCAGTTTCAGTAAAGGGATCATAGAGAAGCTGCAAATAGGAATATTACTGATCAATGGCAAAAAAAGATTAAAGGTAGTAGCATCCTTATGTCACTCTGCTGAGCAATGAGTGAAGAAGATCAAAGGGTTTATCAAGTGCAAAGAGAGAGCTTCTGGCTATTAAGCTGACAAAAAAAAATCCTATGGGAAATACGAACAAAACTTAGCAAAAGATAGGAATCAGATTTTCTTGTTTCACAAATGTGAAGATTTCAGAGGGACAAGTGTAATCTTCTAACAGTGTTTTAAGTGCAGGGAGCTGGTCCTTAAAGAGCAAAGAGAAAGAGATGTAAATCACGGAGGAGACATTGTAGGAAATGGACAGAAGAACTTCTGCAGACTGGAATGCAAAGGCCTCTATGAGGTGCACAGCTCAGGTCCAGCAACAGAGGAAGAGAACAATCAAGATGCAGACAGCCTTTAACACTGAAATTGTCTTTTATGCATTTAGACCTGACCTGGCTAAGAATGGGCATACCAGCATCTACCTAAGTTTAAGGTCTTGCTGCTGAAGAGGATTTAGCAGGTTTAAAGTTCAACATATTGTGTTTGGGGGATAACTTGAAGCAGGCAGGCAGAAAGGGTGAACTGGATTATGAATCTTCTTATACCCTTTTACAGCAATTATAATTAACTCTAAGTCTATTTTTTTTGCTACTGGGAAGCAGTCTTGCTGTAATCTTCTAATTAATAAATGGCTCAATAAATCATGAGATCTTTTGTCCATGGAGAAACTAACACATATATACAGAAATACTACACTCTAAAATTGGTAGTAGACAATCCAACATTTTTTTTTCCTCCTTCTTTACCTTTTTTTTTAATTTATGCTTAATTTGAAAATGTTAAATGACTAAATTAGTCAAAGAAATTATCCAGGGAGGGCTGGATATAGTGCCATTTAAAATGTGTGTGTGAAAATTCTCACTGGCACCAAAGGGCTTTGGTGATCCAAAGTCCTAAGAATGGTTCTGCAGCCAGGATGATGCAGTAGTAAAGCAGTGTCAATGGCAGACCCTGGTGGCTGGTGGACTGGAAGGGTATTCTTGCAGCACACATCTGTGCAGATGCTGCTTGGCCTGAATTCCCGACAGAAATCCAAGAAAAATTATTAGATTAAAATCCAAGCCTTGCAGTAGGATTTTGCTACAACCTGTCACATGTAGTTGTCCATTTTATGCATTGCCCTCAATGAATTGACAAAGACCATCCCACACCCCATGTCTCTANGCATTGCCCTCAATGAATTGACAAGGACCATCCTTCATTGACAAGGACCATCCCACACCCCGTGTCTCTGGACATTGTTTCAATTGCACAGGGAACAGCCTGGTACAATGCACAGATCAGTGGGGAACAGTGCAGGAGATGTGGGTTTTGCCCCTTGCCCTCATGCTACAGGCATGCTGGTCCACCTGATCCTGCTGCTGTCTTCCTTTTCTCCCTGGCTTTTTCACTCTTGCTTGAACTGAAATCTCTCTCAGACATGGACCATCTCTTAGTCTGTACTTGTGACGCTCAGATTACTGGAACATGAAATAAAAGAGCAATAAAAGTTGCTGCAGTGCAGCAGTGACTGTTAGGGACCTGGACTTTATCATTCATTAGCCAGACTTTCTTCTTTGTCAGCACCTCAAACGCCTTCCAGAGCAACATTAAAATGAACATTTGCCATTCTGTGTTTCCTGGTACTCAACACACATAAATAATCACCTTTCAGACTTCTCTCAGGAGGGAATCAAGGATCCTTATCTTCATTTGCTGAGTGAGGATGTGAAAGCAAAGACAGACAGGGCAAGACTTTTCTGCTAAAAACATGCATCCTGTGTTTATCTAGACAATGGCTGTGGTTTGACAGCAAGGGGGGCAGCAGTGCATGTAAAGTGATCTGGCATTTGATAGCTGACATGAAGGCCAACCTGCTTGCAGCCCTTCCTACTGCATTTCTGCTCTTGTAGAACAAGACACAGGGAACCACAGCAGGATGCAAAGCTCAGTGGTTTGACCCAGCTGGAGAAGATCATATCTGTGGTAAGACCCTTAGAATGACAGGAAAGAGCAACTTCTTGGAGGAGATGCTACAGGAGCTCGCATCTGGAGGGCTCTTAGCTTCATCTGGTGATGGCCACTGTCAGAGCAGATCTGATAGAGCCTTAAGCTGTCCCACATGGTGTTGCCTTATGCTTTACCACCCACATAAAGAGAAATCCTTAAGAAGAAGAGTGTAGGTGGGGTGCCCTTTCTGTATTTTAGAGCTGCATCCAGCTGTGACTCCTAGGGAAGGTGGTTATAGTGCCTGCAGAGATGGCAGCATGCACAAGGCAAAGCAAAATACTCACATTTTTGTTGTGTACAATAAAAAGTATCCCTGAAAAATTGCTATATCGAAAAAATGATAGTACTACATATAAGACAGCCCCTAAATGTCAAGGGACTGTCAGTCATTCTCTTTGTTTACACTAGTAAAAGACATAGCCTCCTATATACACGTTGATGAAAAGAAAAGGGTGACATGCAACTGTTTTGCTTGCAATCTTAATTATCCCAGGAATCTTTCAAATACAGCTTATCAGCTGGATATAAACACTATCGTAGCTGCAAGCAAAGGTGTGAAAAGGGAAGAATTCCCATTATCAAAGTAATCTGCAGCTCTGAAGACTACTATTTCCTGCACCAGCAAATTTCTAATTGTTCTTTGTGACTAATACTGGCAATATTTTAGGGAAGTGAATGAGGTCCTAATGTAGGATGTAAGGTATTTGTTAAGGACCAGGTAGAAGAGCATTAATTTACCTTTTAAAATATATTGGGAGACAAAACCGGGAATGAAATCATTAGTATGCACGGATTGCCGCTGCTGGATCAAGTCAGACAGGCTCAGCTGTGCCTCCTAATGCTTGCACTGCAAAACACTGCTTCATAGCCTTAACATTTTAATAACAATAATAACATTTATAACATTTACTGATAGACAAAGGGAGGACTTGATTTACTGTAAGAAGAATTCTTGGGTTTTCTTTTACACGGGTTCACACTGACTGTATGACTAAAGCAATTCTTTTGCCTACTATGGCCAGCAGCAAACAGCAACCTGACTAAAACCAGCCAAAAATCAGCCCAGGGATTGCAAACACCTTGCATGAACCAGGAAAGCAGCAGCATAGAGATGAATAAAAAGGGGGGCAAACTCTTTTGTTTGGTATACGGAAATAAATAAACACTATTCTGCCCCAAATAAAAATTAGTGCATTTGCTATCATGTATATTTTACTACAGTCCTCTCTTCTAAGCTTCATTTGGGAGACCCTTCCCTTGGCCAGTGTCATTGCTTCAAATGCTGAATTATGCTCTGTTTTGAGGTCTCCAAACAGAGGGTGAAATATTCTTTCACTTGTTGGTCTGATGCAGCATTAGTGTGACAGATAAAACAACACTGGAGCGCTCTTTGATCTAGGTATTGTCATGTGGGAAGCTGTGTCCTGTGTCAAGAAAAGCTGCTGTGGGAAGGGCTGGGTAGTAATTACCTGAAGATACTTTAAAGTGAAGTTGCCTGCTGAGATTAAGCAAGGAAATGCAACAATAGCTGCATATATTTACTCTGAAAAGAATAATCAGGAGATGCAAGGTGTTTAGAGAAGTGTGATCCTAGTCCACTGAGCCTAAGCACACAGAATATGAGCTTTCAAAGAAGATACTTCAAAGGTAAAATTCTGGGGAACAGAAGGTAGAGGCATCAGTGTGAAGCAGACAATGTAGGGGAACCAGGCTTGAACAGCTAATTACTGAAGTGCATTTTCTTCACAGTATTTCCAATACAGCAGCTCAGAAAGACACAGGGCAGCCCACTGCAAGACAGAGGATGGAGTCATCTCTATGGCTGGCTGCCTCCAAGACTCTCCCCAATCCAGCAGCCACTCTTACACATCATTAAGATCCAAGCTCCCCACGGGGAACACCATCGGTCTCATCAACATGGGTAGCAGCCCTCCTGCTTTGCATCAGTGAAGTCTTGAATATTCCCACATAGCCTCTATCTGAAACACCACAGCTTTTTAAGGCAGCTCTGGGATTTTGATGACCAAAATAACACATCCAGAGAGGGTCAAATCAAGGAGATTCCTGACGTTTAGGTCAACCTGGAAGCCAGATGAAAGCACAATCTGGTCCATTCAGCACTGGTTCATCAAGGATTTGTCAGAAATGATTGTGGGGTGCTCAGATGGACCCCTAGAGATATGAGTTTTAAATGAAAAGGGATTGGAGGGGATATGAACCAACATAAATATCAGGGCACTGTTACTTCCCCTAAAGGTCAGAACAAGCACATGAAACTGTGCCTGAAAATGATACCTCTGACAGTGCCATTCCAGCCATCAGTGATTATGTAGCACTGCTCATCTATTCCAGCCTGGAAGCTGGCAGGCGAGGATGGGAAAACAGCCTCATGGAGAGCTGGGGACTAGAGAGACCTTTTTGGATACAGCTGCAATAAATGAACATTCTGATGCCTTCCAAAGGCACAGCCCAAGTTATTACCACAGCATTCATTTACTGTAAGGGCCTGCTGGAATCAGAATGGAAGATTTTGATTTTTTAAAAC
Source organism: Chloroceryle aenea (assembly GCA_013399075.1). Taxonomy (NCBI): domain Eukaryota; kingdom Metazoa; phylum Chordata; class Aves; order Coraciiformes; family Cerylidae; genus Chloroceryle; species Chloroceryle aenea. Next base: position 1,363,529 of record VWZY01011396.1, on the reverse strand, counting down.
AAAGTCAAAAGAAAGCATAAGTGAAAAAAAAATATTAAATCATTTTTAAGTCTGACCTAAAAAACCTCGTAGTGTAAAATACGAACTGAAATATTTATGTGAGGTTTCTATGGTCATATGTGTATATACAATACAGACCAAACTCAGCCTTGCTGCTACTGGCCTTACACACCATGAGACTCAAAGAGCTCTTCCCAATGGAAGGGTAAAACCTGACTGTGGTCAGCAGAGATAGCAGCATGAGCTGCCTGGATGAGCTGCCTGGGACAGGGCAGCTACTGGGTCAGTGCCCCCTGCCTTGGAAAGATTTTGCTAGCATGGAGAAGAGAGCTCAGGGCAACTCCTCTGCTCTTCAATTCACTCGGGGGATAGTGGGAAGCTCTACCACAGGCTGCCTGAGCATCTGAGCTGCAGAGGCGTTGAACACCCCGGGGTGGTTCAGCCTGTTCCCTTCCCCTACAACCACCCACATTCCTAGAGGCCTGTGCTAACCTTATGAACCTGGTCCTAGGGGCTTAACTCCAACATGGATGTACAGGTTACTGGCTCAGTTCCTGGGTCAGATGAGTGTTAACTCAGCTCCCCCAGGTCCTGATAGAAGTAGTTCCATGGACCTCCACAAGCAGCCCCTTATTCCTGCCTGCAAAAGGCCCTGTGCACAGCGTGTCAAACCAGAATGGTGTCAGTGTGAAAAGGGGGGCTCTCCCGGGTGAAACTTGAACAGGCAAGAAAGTTTCTTTGCCAGGAGAAAATTCAAGCCCCGCCATCCTTAAGAAAGGATTCAAGTCTCCAGAAAAACAACAAATGCTTAGTTCTAAGGGTCAGATTCAGACTTTACCCGTGCAAAAATGCTGGAGTAAAGCTTCAATGTTAATGAGTCGATTCACATTTCGAGCAGTGTAACAGAGCTGAGCCTCTATACAAGTGTGCCTCTAGGTTTCTAAGGAGCTGGCTGTTACTTTTGCAGTCTATTTACACATTCTCTTGGCTCTTTACTCAGAGGAAACATTTTATAGTGCAAGCTCCCTCTCTTTTTCCCCCCTTACATATACGCACAGGCACACACTACAAATGGAGAAGACAGGACAAAGATGTTTAGAAGAACTACATGTAGGTATGTTTCAAGAAAAAGAAGATATTTCTGGTTGTCAGTATGAAATTGTCATAGAGGGTAAATTATTATTGTCCGTGCATTTCTCCCTCCTAAGAGGATTGTGCTAATTAAACAAGAAGAGATTATCAAACTTTGTGTACAGCTGATAAAATCCAACTACAAATTAAAATGCATGTTAAAGCTAATCCATCACAAACTGAAAAATTAAGCCAGTGCATTTGTAATGTTTTTAGCATCCTTTGTCCTTCAGATAGTGCCCAAATACTAGAATTTGGTTGAGTTTAATGTTTTTCATAGAGATTTAGAATTGTACATTCCTTACTGTTTCTAAAAGCTCATCTTCTTTGCATGTTTAAGATTATGTCAGTAATTTGCATTCCGTTTTACAAATGGAATTGTAAAAGAGAGGGGGAAATGTAAGCAAGCTGGATTAAAATAAACACTTACTCCTTCCAGCACCAGTAAGTTTTGAAAAGTTTCCTGCTGTTGTTACATACCTCTCGATGATTCACAGTGGCAGAAATGCCAAAATGCCACCAAAGAAAGGCTTTTCCTTTTTTATTATTGGAACAAGCAAGAACAAGATGTCCTAGAAATTCAGAGGGAGACACATACTCCTTGGGTCCCAGCCCTGTTTGCACGTATGTGCCTGAGTCATTTTAGCCGTGATTAACCGAAGAAAACTTAGAGGGAGTTGGTCCAAAGTGGCACACCCAAGACCAAGCATTGTTGAAAAAAGAATTTAAAGCTCAGGGGTGCCAAACTAAAGCACCCAGTCTTCAGATATCCATCCTTCATAGCTAAAGGGCATTTTCCTCCTGGCACAAGTCCACTGCAGTCCAAAACTGTGCTGGGTTTGAGTGTGACAATAGCTAAAGGGTGAAGAAAAAGATATGACTAGAAAAGATAACCAAGAGGCCATGTAATCTGGAAGAAAAATCACTGCTATCAGCCACAGGACCCGAGGTCTATTCCTTGGTCTGCTGCCTGTTTACTGCATAACCCTGGAACAAGTCACATCACCTTCTTCCTACTAATTCTTTTCTCATTCTCATCACTTGACATTTCAGACTTTGAGTAGGGTCTTTGTTTCACTAGAGTGATACTGAATACTAATCTTGCTAGTAACCCTTAGGACCTATGATGATTCAAATAATAATAGTACAGTGAAGAAAAAACAAAATAGATGTGGTATCTTTAAAAGATACGAGATTGTTATGTTGAAAGTAACTGTTCAAATGGCTTACTCAATGCTGAAGTATTTATTATGTTAGTTTATGTTCTGGCTTTGAAGGGTATCATGACTCTGATGGAGTCAAAGTTATGAAAAGCACAGGCATCTCCTCATAAACAGTGGACACAAAAAGCAAACTCCTTGCAAATTCCAATTTTGGGATAAAAATGAGGACAACTGAAATATTTTTGCCCTCAAGTCATCTTTTTCATTTGCCAGATGACATTTGAGCACCACTTTTACGTTTGCCCACCTCTCATCTTGATTGAGCACGTATGCTGCAGTCACATCCACCCCAGCGGATGAGAAACCAGCCCAAGAGGTGCCTTTATTCTACAGCTCAGCTCTTGGAGTCCCCTCACCTGTACCTTCAAGACCTCAGACACTCTAGCAGCTTCCCAAAAGCATCAGCAAATCCATGCATCTAAGAAATCTGCCTATACCCTCAGAGCTCGGGCTGGGTTTAAGCTACTGCTCCCATAAAACCTCTGTACACCTCCACTGTTCATCTGATGCCATAGGGAATTATCCAGTTAGCCTTACAAAGGGAGCCATCCTCTCCCTGCTGGTTCTGTGTTCACCCGTTCCGTGTGGTGATCCAGCATGACCAAGATACAGGTTTGCACTACCTGCTACATCCCTTCTCTCAAACACTCAACATCTCTAGGTCAGATCTGTTAAGATCTACTCCTGCTTCTCAAATGTTCCTCCAGGCAGATGTTAAGATCCTGCTCTAGATGGAAAAGAGTAGTTGCAGGCGTCTGTTTTTTCTCCAGTTTAAAGTGGAGTTAATTCCTCATAGTTCTAGGAATCAGAATAATAAATTCCATGTGTATGTGTCCCTGAAATTGCTTTGACCTTGCACTATGATTTGTTCTGGAGTGAGGTCCATTTACACTACAAAACACAAGGGTAGTATTTATTTAACTGATTATGCTGCATTCTTGTCTTATGAATCACTCTCCACAGATGGTACTTATGCCATGTCCTACTTTCTTGTTTGACAAATGACCGCTCTAAGACTCTTATATTGGCTCTTGCACGAATGTAACTGCATTGAATACAACAGATTTCTTTTTTATTTATATCGGTGTCAAGGAAGTTGGACACAGGGACTGTAAATGTAAAAAAAGTGCCCCAAATACCTGTAGAATTCAGTGTGACACATTCATTATTTATAAAATGATTGTTTCTGTTGCAGAACATTATCGATATTGTTATTTTGTGAGCTTTCCACATGTATAACTGGTACATACAACTGTACATAGTCAATACTGCTCGCGATTAATAAGACTGGTAGAAGGTTTTTCAATCAATATATTCTCTCCAAAGGATATGCAACAGTGAGTATGGGGGAATTGATTCTGATTTCAGAGAGATGTAAATAAAAAACAATTTGTAGAAGTGAATGGAATTGTAAAAGCAGGAAACAGGCAGGCCATATGTGATGTAAAGATTAACATACATTTTAAATACAACTTTGTGGCACTTTGGAGACCATTTTGGGATTACAGTAATTTTATATTCAGTAAAAAGCAGCTTAAAAATATATGGAGCCACAAATTACTTCTAGTTAGGAAAAAAAAAAAAGTGGTTTTTTTTTCCCCATGAAAGTGTTTGTCAGCTTACTCTTGCAAACCCTTACTCTCTTCAAGTGAGTCTGTTTACATGAATAGTACCCACCAGAAGGAGAAATCAGTGAGAATGAGCATTCTAAAGACTACATGCATGAAAAGCAGCCTACAAAGTTCAAGGAAAAACTTCTTGTTGCAGAAGCCCTTCCTTTCTCTAAGGGACAAAAGGAGGCAGAACTGCTCCATGAGCAAGGGAGAGATGAGGAGGGCTTTGGACCTACCATAGGCTACACCTGCAGGTTCTGTGTGATGAAAGGAATGTGCAATGGCTGTAAAAATCTGACATTTACTACCTTCCCATTTTTTTTCTGCGTGATTTCCTTCACTCATTCTGCTCTTATTACAGTTCGGGGCTTTTTGACTAAACCAGGATCTCCTAGCAAACCTCCAAACAGATGAGTCTGTCTGTCCCAGCATGGCCAGTGGGAAGAAGAAAGCCAAGGCACCACTTGTGAGGCATTTCTTAAAAATTCATGCCTGCACATGAGTACTGCTCACCTCTTTTGGCTAACCCGTCCAAGCAGCATGTTTCCATGCCATGGAACAAGTAAGGTTTTAAACCCCATAGCTGTTACTCAAAGTTAAGGATGTTGTAGATCCCTGCAGCCACACTGGTTTTGAGCAGCTTTTACAAGCTAATAGGTTTGGGTTTAGACACCTTCAGAAAAGGAGGCTGTTAAGCAAAACAGAAAGTATTGCACAAAATGGGCTGAGCAATTGAGTTGATTATACTTGTCCTTCGATGGAGAATTAGCAGTGCTGGGGGAGGTGCCACCTTTGGAGGAGCTGTTAGATACATGTCCTGGACACTGAAAAGAGTCGACAACCTGGTGACATTTTATACTAGATATTTTTGGTGTCCTGGCCAAACTACAATTTGAGTAATTATATCCTGCCCACCTCTGCTACTGTCATACTTTCAATCAGATGTAATATTCTTCATATCCTGTCCAAAACAACTGTGTGCTGTAAAAATAGCTATTTCATTTTTTCACAGAAGTGACCTTTTCAGCTGTGGTTTAGGGCTCCTTTCAGATGTAAAAAATAAATAAATAGGACTTTTGGAGAGAAATAGTCTGTGCAGGCTGTATTCTCTTTTCACATCAGCTGTAATACCTGATCATCACGCGTTAACCCCAGACCTTATTAGCTATTTTCCACCAAATGCCCAGAAATGTAGAATCACTCAGGACCTTTCCTGCTGGGCACTGTGTGAATCCACAGTGACAGTCCCAGCTGGGAAGGGGTTGCAGTCTGAATACCTAAGACAATTCAGGTAAAACATAAGCCCAGTAAAAGCAAAGAGACTTGGACAAGGTCATCCACATCTCTGCAGCAGCCTAGGGACCTCACCTGCTGTTCAGATTCCTCCCACTTTTGAACAGAGCCTCTGTTCAGTTATCTTTCCCCCTCAACTGTTTTTTATCTTCAGATGTGGAATTTGGTTTTGTTTTTTAATAATTTTGAATTCCCTCTCGCCTTGTTTAAACAAAAGCATGAAGTCACTGAAGTCTATTTTTTACTGATTTGATGCATTTTTAAAGTGCATGTTATTTGAACTGATGCACAGAGTGGCTGCTTTAATAGCAGTGCTTGTTCAAGCTGGATTGGTCTGAGTCTTCTCCCAGTCTGGAATGAGCCCCTTTCCTAGGGACGAAGGGTGCAGCTCATTTAGCAACAAACCAAAATGTCTCGGAAAGTCCCTCTGAAGACAGGATGCCATCTGGAATTTGTTTTTGTTCCTTGCTATGAGCATGCCTGGTGGGAAGGGCTGGGGAGGGAATCCAAATCCATGCCCAAAGCGTCTTCAGCACAAGGAAACAAACATCACAAGCCAGAGGCAGAACACCTGAGAGCTGCCAAAGATTATTTGATAAACATCTCTGCCTCACCTCCTTTCCCTTTTCTCTCTTTTTCTCTCTGAAGGGGTGGGGTTAAAGCTGGTGAGCTTCCCAGCAGCAGTGTGAGCTGAGACAGGACTGTGAACATGGGGTGTGGATGGTGAGCACACCAGGACGGTGTGTTACAGTGGGCAGATGAAGTGGAGAGAAAAGCAAGATTCTAAAGTTTTGACAAAGCTCCAACAGAGCTCAAGGAGAGCTTTGCCTGGCCCAAGATTAAGCAAGAAACTCAAGATGTGACAAATTAATACTAAATGTTTAAGATTAAGTTTATGGCTCCATTAAAGGCTCTTGCTATATGCCTCAGACACCAGCATTCAGGTTGGGATCAGAGATGACAATATAAGCTTCACTTTTAGGCCTGAAAATAGGTTTTAAAATTATTATTATTTTATTTCAGTGGAATTAGCTACATGTTTGAATTCAATTATATGCTAATATCTTGCTGAATCATGACCTGTAAAAACAAAAGGGAGAAACCTGATGGATAGTCAGGCTTAACAATTTAACACTGAACCGATTCCAGTTAGCAAACGAGAGAGCACAGCTTGTGTAACCCACAGCTCCAGATGGGAACACTGCTGGGTTGGAAGGAAGGTATTACAGGCTTGAGGATCTGTCCCAAGACCATTTTTTGATACAGATGCATTTCAAAAACCTACAGACGATCCCTAGGCAAGCAGAGAGGCAAAATTGCCACTCTGAAACCTGCTGGCTGTAGCACAGTCATGGACCAGTCCTAACTCAGCTATTACAATGCTGCAATGACTGGTATTCAAAATAAATTGTCATCTCCTTTCTCCAGCCACTATTACCGTTTCTGTGCATGAAAAGTAAATGGCTGTTTCATTTCATCTGCTACTTGTGGAACTGAAGTGCCCTTGTACGTGCCATACTCCCAGTCTGAGGAGTAACAGTAAAATACAACTTTCATTCTTAAGCTCAGTCTATATTTGAATTTTTGCCAACCCAGCTCTGACACATTGGAGTGTGAAGCAAAAAAAGAAAATAAAATTAAAAATAAATTTAAAAAACCCACACACACTAACTGATGTACAGCAATGCACAAAAATTCTCTTATCTATTGCCAAAATCACTTGGAAATGTGGTTTAATTTATCAGTTTGGGGTTTGGGTTGTTGCGGGGTTTTGTTTTTGTGGGTTTTTGTACAGTCCATTCCTTGCTAGGGAAGATTTCTCGGTTGTTGCTGGCTCCATCAATGTGGCTGTGAAGACAAACTTAAATTCTGAAGTAATCAGCAGCTCTTAAGAGTTTTTGATACCAACATCTGCTAAATACCAGACCAGTTTTCACCTGCATTCAGCCTGCAAAGGCCAACGTCACACAACAGCGGCTGCCACCGAAGCGAGATGAGGACACAGCATTTCAGCACAGCTAACACCCATGTTTTTCTTGCTAGAGAGACAAAAATGGAAGCAGAGGTATCAGCTACTATTAGACCAGCTGCTGCAGTGTGATGAAATGGACCCTACATGGACACACAATCTTTGATGTTTCTTGTTTTTCTCCCAAGCTACCTATCAATTTGCTGACTGTTGTGCTGATGAGCATTACAGAAACTTGTGAACCATACCTCAGACTTTGCTGCCTCCTCCTTGCTATCGCTTTCCAAAAAATCCCAACTTGCCTTCCCTAGCTGCATCCCAGCTGCAGAACCCAAAATGATGGTTTATACCATTTATATATGGACTTCTGAATACAACCTGAGCTAAGCACACATGGAGGTGCTGTGGCCTGGGTTGTCCCTGCACTGCTGCTGTTGTGGTTGTGCTGTCCATGCCTTGGGAAAAATTCAAGTTACTCCGTCTGGGCTCTGATGAAAGAAGCATCATGTCACCATCCATGTCACAGACCCTGCTGCAGCCCTGTGCCAATGTCTGGCACTGCTGCTTGGGGAATGCTGGCAAGCATTGAGTCAAAAAAACAATCCAAATGAGAAAATTAGCATGATCACCAGACGAGATAACATCCCCATACATTTTCTTCAGAAAGTCCGGAGTTTCTTTAACACTATTCATAATCTGTACGCAGAACAGAGCTGTTCATTGCTGCCTGACTCCAGCTGCAGAGGGTTGGGCTGAGCACAGAGGTTCAGCTAGGACACACTCATCTGCACTTACCACAAAAAGGGCTTTCCAAAGTAGGCAGTCAATTCACTAGTGCATCACTGTGCTGCTAAAGTTTGCACTTTCTGGGTAAAACTTCTAAATATAACCTCTGCTTTAACATCAAGCTCAGAGCATGGATATTGCTTTTGGCAATTTGTTCACTGAGTTACAGCTGGACGAGCACTAGCAAGAAAAAGTTTCCCACGGTCTGTTCTTCCAGTTTGCTTTACAAATAACACAACAGTAACAATATAAGACTCTAAAAACAAGTGACAGGAAAGCATTTAAGTTCTGCAGCTCTTTTCTTAACTGATCCTGTTGTGGTTAGATATTACAGCTCACGTGGTACTACCACATGTGAGACAGGCTCTTCTTAGAGAGGACCGTAACAACCACAATAGCTACCAGGAAGGAGGAGAAGGTTGCAGTAAAAGGTAGTTCTAGCTGTATGTTATAGATAGAACATAAGTGTTGAAGCTAGAAGCAGGGTTTGCTTTGAGTTCTTGTTTCAAACTGGTCTATTTCACATGGATATCAATGCCAGAAAGCCTCAGAAACAGTGATTCTAACTGGGACAACATAGGAAATACTGGAAGAATCTGCCTGTATTTTAAAAACCTGCAGCTCTCCAAGGCCATTACATTTTGAATCTTGGATACAGTAGATCACATCCAGAAGAAATCATCAATGATGGATTAACCTCTGTAGGTGGAGGTGTGTGGGCTACAGTTATCCTTCATTTTGATAAGTGAAACAAATACTTTTAGTCATTCCTTTATTGCTGCTACGATCAAATGATTTTAAATGGACTGTGCATCTGGCCTTGCTTAAACTACTCTTGTAGTTTAAGCATCCCCCGTCTCCATCCACTTCCACACCTTGCAGACACTCCTTCCCAGAGGGGTACCCTGCAGTGCATCAGTTGAGTTGCACAAGGGAGGGTGACACACCTGAAGCAAGGCTGGAGGGGGCAAGAATGAATGTCCACCTCCAGCTCACACAGAAGAGGAAACAAAGAAGTGTGTTCCATTTAAGTTTAACTAAAGTTCAATTATCTAGAGAAGAAATCTTCTGCTCTTCCTTTCTTTGGACCAATTATCTTAATAAATAAATTTTCTGGTACAGGTTCATAAAAACACATAAAACAATTTGTTTATGAGTAGATAAAAATCACAGTCAAAGTAAGGAAACAACAAGAGAGCCACACAAGAGCAACACAAAGACTATCAGGCAGAAAATGATCAAACAAGGTTCCCAAGGGATTTTAAATGCCATGCTCTGCTTTGAATGCACACATTTCACCAATAAAATGCTAACACACTCCTTTTTCACAGCACGAAGAAGCCAAAGGTCTAGTTAAATCTCTACCTAAATAGGAATTTTAAAGACCTGTCCCTATTATATACCCACATAAATACACACACATGCATGCACACACTGAATACGCTCCAGCCTTCCTAGAGTTTTCCATTATTTTTAGGATAACAAAACACTAATTGAAGACTTGACTTATAACTAGACTCTGATGAATTTTCGTCCCCTCACCACCAAAAACGTGACTTCAAGTCAGACAAATCTGTCTCTGCAAATAGTTTCTAGCTTTTTATATGCAAAAACAGTTGAGCTTATTTGAAGTGCCGTCTTTCACAATGCATTTTATTTAAAGATGCTTTTAAGATCTTGAGAAAATTTCTTCCTTGTGGATAGGGGAAGAATTCTTTTGTGAGGTTATTTTTTTTTTTAGCTGAAATGATTTAATTTTTTTTTTAGCTTTACTATTCACAAAACAATACAAGTATTATAATTTTTCCTTGGCCTATTTAAGGATACACAACTGCCAGAAAAATCAATAAAAATGAGGTTTTATTTTATTAATGACATGTCATATTTAAGATCACTTTTGAGCAAGATGCTAGGTATTCCTCCCCGCCAAGTTTCCTTTCTACCCTTTCCCTTCAGCATCTAAATAAAGAAACTAGCTTTTCCCATTGTTCTGGTGAATTCTCCCTCTGTCCTCCCAGTGAGTGATCACGTACAGGATGGTACCAGTAGGGACATTAATTACAGGTGTCAGATTTGTCATTATTAGTGGTGTTTGCTGGTGGATTGCGATGCACAACATACAATTACCTTCAAGAGGAAAAACACAAAGGCAAAACTCGAACTCTCTAACAACCAGGTTTCAGTGTAGTCAACAATAAAATTAAATTTTCCACTTTGACAAACCATCCTAGTCCTGCCTCATTTACTGGAAATGTTCTGGGTGGTGATGTCACAGGCTTCAGAATTGTCACAGACATAGATGCCATCACCTCACCAAAGGAGATATTTTGGGATATCACCCATGAAGCAGGAAGGATGAGGGCTGGAAGAAGAGTGTAGAAAGGCAGTATAAACTCCAGCTAGCTCGGATTTATTTTCTGTACTATATATTTTCAAATCCAAGAGAATTTGCCCAGGGCTGACTTTCCCCACCTTGCCCAATAAAGGACAAGGAAAAGCCAAGAACTTCTCTGAAGCATCTTCTGCTACCCTGTCTTTGGTCAGTCACTAAAACCAGTAACATTATTCCTTGTTACTTCTTTCTGCTCTCTTTTACATCATGCCATTCAGTTCAACACTTAAAAAAAATCAAGACTATCATAATTTGCCTTGGCTCCAGATCTGCCAGGATGTTGGAGTGAGCCAAGGAGTCTCACAAAGACTTTCTTGGTGAGAAAGACATCCCCTCCCCTTCTGCTTGGTGTTCTCTTGTGGAGAGAACTGAAAAGCTGGAGGCCAAGGAGCCTTTGATACCATGATTAGTTAAGGTTGAGACATTCCCTTTTGTTACTGCTGTCAAGAATGAAACTACGACTGGTCTGTCCTAGTCTTGCAGGCTGGTGTGCATTGCACCAAACAGTGAAGTAAGTTCTGGTGTCTGCACACTTGGCTTGGCAGCTTGGTCATCATAAAATATGGTGAGGGCAAGCTTTAAAAAGTCAATCTTTTCAATGATACTCATTAAAAATGAAATGGTGTTTCTAATTCTATCTGCCTTTACACTTTAATTTCAAAAATAACAAAGGCATCCACAGTCTAAACAAACAGAACAATTTTTGTTTTCATGAGTGAAAAACTGTATGTTCTCCAAAATAATTTTTGATCAGTCTTTTTGGTGGGAAAAAAAAAAAAGTATATTCTTTGCCTGTACAGCATGACACCCCCCACCCCCCACTAGTTTTAGTCTCCTTCCTATTTTCCAGGTGAACATCCAAAACAAAATAAGGAACAAAAAGAAAATCAATTATCCGATTTTTTGCACTTCTCTAACAAGGACCAGTCTTACCTGATGAAATACCTACAAAGCATAACTGTAAATTTTATTGTGTACCCCACACACTTGGTCGATTGAGTAACATCTACGAGCTCTTAAAAATCAATCTATATTTATCACGTAACCTAATCATTCTCAACAAAAAGCAGGACACGTTTTTGAAGCGCGTTACGATCTCGGATGCGCGTGTGCGTGAGCGTGTGCGTGCCAGAGAACGTTTTGACCACAAACCGAGCTGATTATCCGTATAATTATGCTGCAATCACACTAGAGGAGAGTACCCAGTAAATCAAATCCAACTGTCCGCCCACTCGCAGTGAAGAGACTAAAACCTGTCAAATCAAGGAAAGAGAAACAGGTGGCCTCATTTGCCAAAAGAAGGCTGCTCCTCGCACCGCCAAGTGCTGTACATCAATACTCACACGCACGCACATTTATTAAGTACAGAATATCACTGCTTTGTGTGCAGCACACTGAATATGCTTCTGGTGCACGCACCGAGATAAAATCTGACACACGGGTCTCTTAACACACCAAGATAATAACCTGGGACTTCCTAAGCGCTGCCATAAGTTTTCACCTTTTTTATTTTTTTAATCATGGCTGACAGCAGCGGGCAGCCTTCTGTGGCAGCTCTGCCCAGTTTGTGTCTCTTCAACTGGAGCAGACCCATCGGCAGCTTGGAGGAGGTTCCTGTTAGGTTGACATGGGACATCCTCTCTTCCCACCGTAGGAAATAATTCCAATTTTTGGAGCCTGGTGTCTAGCTGGGTTCACATTTGTTGGATCTCAAGAAATCCCTGGTGTCCCACTTGAGTGGTAATTGCTGCTTCTCTGAATATTAGAAATTTTGAATACTGACAGCAGAAGTTTCCTTCAACCTCTCTGATCTTCTGACACGGTGGGCACCAGAGGCCAGGCCATGAGCAGGACAAGATACCAGATTTCTTTGGGCAGGGTGTTAAGGAGAAAAGTTAGAGGATGTATTTTTTTACAGTGCTGTGGCTCACTCTGAGACATCTGGAAGGGCACTGTGTGGTCATGGTTCATGATTTACAGCCACAGTACAGCCAGTATCCAAGGAAAGACAGAAGGGCCAGCCAGTGTCACAAAAGAGATGTCACTAAGAAAACCCAAATTTCATTAGCATTTCCCTCAATTCAGTCCCTATACTTGAAGGAAAAGGCACACAGAGCACACGTCAATCAACCTATTTTGGCAGCCAGCAGCAAAAATTACAGGAAAATACTGCCATGAATTGGGATATTTATGAATTGGGATGCAAGAAGCTTCAGTCACCTTCTCACACAAGACTGATCTCTAAGCTGTGGATATTGTAACGACCAGACTATGAATCTTCAAACTCAAGGTTAATTCCCATTTTCAGTAATGGATGGGAAAAACTGAAAATCCATCAAAACTACAAACAGGAGGAAAACGCCTCCAAAAGCAAATGTCTCGAAAAAGTACTAGACATTAGATGAAATGCAGGTATGACAAATGCTGTGGTCTCTCGAGATTCAAGTACGCTCTCTTTCCAGAGTTACCCAAAGAAAAAGATGAAAATAGTTGAGATGTGTTAGAAATGAGGTTATGGCAGCTGCCCTCTAAAAGTTGCTTCTGAAAGGCTCCAGTCTCAGGGATGCTTCCTGAGACTAAAGGAAGAAAATTTATAGGATATAAATCCTATATATAAAATATACAAGAGTGTCTGGGATAGACAGGAATTGCAGTTATGAGCCCAAGTACTAAATAATAAGACAGAATGATGATCTGCAGAGTCCTTATTTTCCTAGTTGTAGATGATCTTGTCTTACGATTCCTTTCACGAGCATAAACCAGCTGTATTCAAGGCTTGGTACTGAGGCCGTAACCCCAAAGATCTATAGAAACATGATAAATCTGGTATGCAGATATATCCCTTATGCCCAGGGCTAAAAGAATACTTTTCATCTGAGGGTGAAGAACTCAAGTAGAAAAAGCTCTGTGAACAGATTTAGAGACCTGTGTGAAGGGGAAAGAAAGCATTTGCCTTGAAGTGATTCCTTTTTAATTGCTTTCTGTGATTTCAGTGGACACAGACTGATTTAGAGAGAAACAATTTGTGAAGTACTCTTGGTTAGTAACGATGTATGGTTCACAATTTAATCTGTAAACTGCTTCTCATAATATCCTGTAATGGTTTTCTGCACTCAGTAGCATAGTGGGCAGTTGCCCATGTAAATCCCACCCGAGATAGGTGATCCCTTTATGACCCAGGGCATACAGTAGATGAGAGAGATCCTGCTCTGCTCATAAAACCAGTAATTCTCCCCTAATAGTCTACAATTTGCAGCTATCATAAAACCACCCTAACCATATTTAGCAGGCAGGGCCGCAGTTCCAGGCTTGAAGGTTAAAGACCTGCACATGTCCATCCCCATAGCTGGACTGCTAACTGAAGTCAGTAATTCACAGCAAACTACCACCAAATGGCACTGAAAAATAAGAAGCCCTAATACAGAAACAAAGGACCTCCTGGAAGTTGCAGAGTTATGTGCCACTGGCCTGTACGGTACTGGGGGATGTTGATAAACTTTGTTGTCAATACACCCAGGAGTACCGGCAGAAACATTTTCTTTCCACAATAGCCACTGAAGTCTTTAAGGCAGAATATAACGTTTTCAGTCAACTCAATGTCTTGCCACCTTCCTCTCCAAGGCGAGCCATACTGATGACATCTTCTTTATCATCAATAAAAATGATGTACAGCAGACTGCGGAGTTATTCAACAAACAATTTCCGAAGATCACCTTTACTGCAGCGTATAAAGCAGATCTAGGACTCCCTTTCCAGGATGTCAGAATTTTATGAAGCATCAACTCTACACTTGCAGCTACCTGATATGAAAAGAACAGCACTTTGGGTAGGTATAAAGTGTTTTGCTTGCCTCAGCACATTCCCGTGACTGTGCAAAAAGGTTGCCTGTGATGCGGCTTATTATTAAAAGGACCACAGAGGTGATGCAAAAGATGGAAAACCATTTGCAAAACACACCTAAAAAATGCTGAGCAGATAGATGTTGCTGTCTACCTGCTCATCTTGCCTGACCCTGAAGACCACCTTCTATGTGAATGGCCCTGCCAAACCATGAGCACAGCTAAGTTCTGTTATTGATGCCTGCATTCCTAATTAGTGTTGTCAGAACTAAAAGATGGCTCCAGGAATTGATTATGTAAATCCTTCTGACAAGTAGTAGTTTGTTTGGGTTTTCTTTTCCCCCGAACAAAACTGAGCATCACAGAATGATTATTTCTGTCATCAGTCAAAACACTTCAGAAGGTGGCTTACCATGATCCCAGCAGCAGTGTGGAGAAGCTTGGAGCTAAGCACCTCCTTAGAGCGAAGCACTGACTGTTAAAGGCATTTTTGAAACAAAGACTGAGCTTCTTCTCAGGGATGCAGTGGTTTTTTCTAATTGTAGAGATTAGTCACAAAGAGTGAAAAGACAGACCAGAAATACATTTGTTACTCTGCTGGTCTGAAGAAGAAATATTTTTCCCACCTTGGTATTTCACACCCATCTTCTCTTTTTTTCTATCAGCACCACCTCTCCCGTAGCTATGTTTTCAAATCCAGGGACATGACCATTATTCAGGAATAGGTCCTCTAGTAAAGAGAAAATCAAAGTAAAATTACCAGCACAGCACTGACCAAGCATGTTAAATCCTACTCTACCTGGAACAAACAACAGCCTTTGGATGATTTTTGTATCCTGCTATTTGCATCTTATTTGGAAACGGTAAATATAAGAAAGTTAGCACAAGAGAGTCAACACTGGATTAAAAAACAGGGTACCATAACAGTTATCTTTTGCATCTTAATGTGCATGTACTAGAATATACTGCATGGGAAGAAAGGTAAATGGATTTGTATTTAAGTTTCATCACTTTTAAGGTCCCCAGTATCCAAATCTCCCTTTAAAAGAGCCCTAGTGGACAATAAACTCTTTTAGAAAATATACAGCAAAACAGCAGTGCCTGATAAACAGTCATAAAATTAGACTGCTGTAATGTTTCAGCTGTTCAATTCCTTTGATACAGCAGCTGGCAGTAAGACATTTGAAAAGACAGAAGAACAAGTAACTTCTAATGGATAAATATATATTTTTTTCCACACCATATATATTTTAAACATACATAAATGCACACACTCACACACGTATACTAATAGGATAAATTTACAGGGCAAACAGAAGTGAACAGTCACCAATATAGATACTGAGCTACCATTAAGCATTTAAAATAATTACAGCTTTTAAACCATGGAAACGAGAATTTTAAAAGAACTTTTTGGTTATATTTTCCTCTAGAGTGAAAATTTTGCAGCCATTTCCCTCCTAAGTGAAATCAGAATTCAGCAGTGCCATTAAAATAAAAGCAAAAGCTTTCTGCTGAAGATTTGTAACAAAGGTGTCCCCAAATTAACCACCCAGAAATGGTCCAAGAAGCCGATTTCTACCAATATCTCAGTCCACAATTAGACATTTCATTTTTTATTAATAAATGGATGGTTTTCCATATGTGTCTTTCATGGAAGCCCTGACAAAGCATTCTCCTTTACATACAGACAATATTGACTGGCAGGAGGGGGGAGATGGCAGCTGCCCCCTCTCTCTGCACACTCCATTTCTTATGCAGACACGTGCTTCCAGGTCTGAGTCCCCATAAAACTTCACTCACTTTTAAGGGAAACAACTGGATGTACAGCTCTTCACAATGAATTTCTCAGTAAGATACTTGCACAGGAATCAAAGCATATTCATTCTCCAGGAAAACCAATTTCCCATTATAAGCATTTCATTCAGCAGACTGAACTGACCTGTCTTTATGCAGTAGTGCTCAGCCAATGAATCACTAAAGAAAAAAACAAACACCTACCAAAAAATAAATGGAAAAATAAATAATTGACTTATTTACTTTACCTGCCTCCCACCAAGTATTCATCATAAGAAGCCAAGAACCCATTATGCTCTATGCAATTTCCTTTAGCCTTGCTTTCTTCCTCCTCCTCCCTACTGCCCTGGTGCATTGCTCTAGAGCCCTGGCAGGTCCATGCAAACTGGACCACTCCAGCTTGGATCACCAGCACAGCTGGGCACTGCAGGATGGAAGAATTTTTGGATGGTCCCCAAGAACCCATCTCCTCTGGGACTTCATGCAGAAGTAAGGGAGGGGTTTTTTTATTTGCAGTTTGTTACCCAGCTCTGACACTTTCCTTCTGGATTTTATATATTTATTTCCATAAACATACTCAGCACCTCTCTGCTTTGTGGCAACCTGCATTGTGTGCCAGGCAGAAACATCAGTACCTTATCAGGTACCATGTGTGCCAGTCCTTAACCTGAACCTGGATGCAAGCCCAGCCCAGATCAACCAAAATTGATAATATTTTTTAGAAGGAAAAGACCCATCATCTTTATGTGGCTTGAGGGCACAGCCAAATGGTTTGTGGTTCTTTTGGCACCTGGACATAGACAGCAGGAAAAAAATCCTGCTGTTTCATGGATATGATTTCTTGCCCTCTAAAGCATTCAGTGTGTTTTTATCATTTTTATGCCATAAAGGTACAAGCCCTTGAAGCCTTTCCTCATTTGCAGAATGCAATCAGCTCCCATTTTTCTATTTGTGCAATGAAAATAAACACAAAATCTATTTTTGCACCTTTAATATGAACAGGTATATATATTCAGAAGGCTGGAAAAGCACCAGTCAACATGTGCTGTTGGTCTCACAGCAGCTCTGTAGGGCAGAAGTTTGTTCTAGTGCTTTGATTAGCAAGTCCTGCCCTGACACCCCCCATTTCATGGAGCTACTGTGAGGCTGGGAAGGAACCTGAGAGTCTTTGAGCAATAGTGGTTATTGAATTAACAGTTCCTGATTAGCAGAGATAACACAATATCAAAATTCCATACTGAATTTCCTCATTCTAGGATACTATGTGCCTCAGTAGCCTTTAATGGTAGGGCAAGCCAGAGGCATGAACTGAATACAGAGAAGCACACAAAATAACCTGCAACTAATATTATCAGCAAGAATCACAAGTATGAAATAGCATATGATCAGAAAATTATAGAACCAATCAAACTAAAAGAACAAATGCTCCACGCTTCTTAACCTTTTCCCATTGATTTCTATTTAAAAAAGTGCTCCTCATAGTGTTTAATATCTTATGGCTTTGTATGAACACAAACTATCGTGCAGAAGAATGAAACACTGAGGGGACCATGTTGCCTTGGAGATCAACACCTCTGATGGCTTTGCTGATGATCCAAGAGACCAGGCAGATGCACAGGAGCAGGGAGATGGCTGCCTACGTGTGACCCCCAGTACCACAAAGAGGGCATTCCAGGCAGACCTGGGAGTTAGCCAAGACACCAGATGTCTTCACCCATTCTGAAAAGGAGCAGGGCAGCATTGCTGCTTCCTACAAGGAAGTCTGTACATTACTTGGGTGTTGCTGTAATTATTACTGCTGTCTTAATCACGTTATGCAAATAGGCTGAGAGGGAAGGAGGAAGAGGAGGCAGACAGTAAAACTGAGGAGTTAAGGGTAATAGTACTGCATGGTTACAACAGTGCTCCCTGATTGAAGTTCCCGGAATTTTCAATTGTTTCTTATCAAAACACTTAAAAAGAAAGATTTATTCTTTTAATAAAAATAAATGAAGAAAAATGAATCTCTCATTTCCAATGGATACAATGGAGATCACCTTGTAGTCTGGCAGCAGAATTGATATGATTTGCATTACCGAGGATGACTAAATGGAGTGTTAAATTATCTCAAAAAAAAAAGTGAATTGATATTCATGACATCAACAAGGTTAGAAAGGAAAGGAAAAAAAAAAAAGTCTTTCCATGTATTCCTGTACTATACAAGCATTAATCTTATATTCCATGGGCACTACACTACTCCAAAAGGCATCTCCTCCTTTTGCACGACACCTCTAGGAAATGATTTGCAATTATATACACCGGTGCTGAAATGTGATGCTACAGCAATCAGTGTTGGCTATAAAAACATTAATTATTTCTGATAAATTCATTCTCCGGGTGCATTCTGAACACACACAGAAAGTTTAGCAAGATGTAAATTCGATTTTGGAATGAACACATTGCATTTTAAAGGTTTTTGGAGGGAAAGGGGGAGGGGAGGAAATGGGGGAACCGCCTCATACATCAAGACTTTGTGCACATTGTGCACTTGCCATTCACCTTCTAGACCAAGGCATGGTGGTGACACAGCACTGGCTCCATAGCTCTAGTCCTTTGTGGCCCAGAGGCAGTAGGAATTTCACCCAGAGCACATAAATCCCTCCCTTCCCAAAAGGCACCAGCCAGCCCCCGTGTTGAGTACCTCCATGGCCTACGGTCTGACCCTGCTCTGTCTTTCATGGTTTCTGAATGATTTTTCCCTAGTTGCAATTTTCTCATTTTCCTGTCAGTCTTCCATTTTGTCAGCTTTCTGACAATAGCTACATATGATAATAGCTGAGCTTTTTTCCACTGCACTGCCCAATACTGAGAAAAATGAGGAAAAAAAAAAAAAGAAATTAGGAAAAGATATCAGCATTTGGTTAATATCACAGAAAAATGATAGGACATGTTGAATGTAACCCTGAAGTGTCAAAATCCATTAGGGAAATAACATTGTCTACTTTTTATTATTTTTTTAAGTGGGTGAGTTGCAAATCAGAGTAAAATCGGAAACCTTTGAGTGCTTGAGAACAGCAATGCTGAATCATGGTCAAATGCCTCCTTCCTCTAACTTGCTGCATCTCCACTGAAATACATTGAGCCCATTAAACCTGTTGCTCACCTAACTCTCAAGACATTTATTTATATGAGCTGACTAAAAAAATATTTTTTCTTTAATTGAGAATATCAGTGAAAAGATATCTATTTCACCTCTTTATTCTCCAATATTTCTGCATAGCTGTTTGTTATTACACTTTACGTGGATGCTACCTTTAGGTTTGCAGATACACATTTATGACTAAAATATTTTGCAGACAAGATCATAGATTAAGGCTAACAAATGCAGTAGTGATTTTTTCATTTGTAGTAACGCAGTGACCTTTTTTGCATTGCAAATTTCACTATATTTGGGGTGGAGTGAGGATATGAAATATGTAACATCAAATAAGGATATATAATAAGCCAGAAGTAGATATCTGAAGAACAAGGCATCTGAAATTCCCCTTGACTCGGATTCAACAGTGTTCAATATTGCAGCATCATACCACTCTAGTTTGGTTGTTAATGAATTCCAGAAATTTACCCTCTGATGTCCTTGGATAACCTCTGTGTGATGGGTGTAATAGAAGCAATATCTGACATAGTTTTATGCCATTTATCTCATGTCAGAAGAGCATCATTTTCTTCAGAGCCCTTTCATACCCATGGGCATTAATGACAAGCAGCCCTGAAAAGTTTTCAGCAGCACGGTGTGGTTTGCAGTGAAAGGTAAAATGCCATATTTAACAACGTGTCCATTAGCAGACCCCAGATGAAAGCTAAATTAAACACGTGCATTCAGATTCTCCTAAACAGTGTTTCCAGCTGTACTGACAAATAAAACCTAGTTATTTTCCATGAAGGATATTATCTCTTTAGAGGAAATCTGTCAGAGAGAGATCAGTCCAATATACCACATAAATGGTAATACAGAGCTAGCAAGTGAGTGCTCTTTGCACACCTGGGGTGCCTTTGCACATTCCTGTCCCCAAATGTCACACTTCTTAAAAGAAACGGAGCCTCTACTGTCTTCTTAAACCACTGTCATAGCAGAACAACAGCAGAGAAGTATAAACACTGAGAAAGAAAAAATTAAATCATTGCTTTGCATCTGGGATGAGAAATGTTTGCTGTTAAAAATATATTCTAACTCCTGTTCACAAGTCTATAACCAATTAATTTCTATGGAATAATTGGGACCAGAAAAGAAAGAATCCACTTAGATGCTGCTATAATCTTGTGGGCTGTGCTCACTGTATTTTAAAACTTAGCATTTCTTTTTGAAGAAGAGTCCTCAGACAACCTTCATCCTGGGAAAGGACATTGAATTTCAACCTTTATTTTCCTAAGTGGTTTTTCACTCCAGATGTCCCCCCCTTGGACCTCCCTGATCCGTGTTTAGCACCGCAGTTTCTGGTGCTACCCCCAGATAACTGATGCTTAGGCAATTATCTAGCCAAACATCCGTGCAGCCAACATGTAGTCAATTATTTTAATATTGTCTTTTAAATGAATCACTCTAATCATTCTGGCTGCCTACCTCTGAGGCCAAATTAACTTGTCAGCATCTTTTGTATTTTAAGGGTCAATTTTAGAAAGGTCTCAGCAATGGCCCAAATCTACTTCCATTGAAATCAATGGCAAGACTCCTGGGATCCTCGCTGCAAGCAGGCTCTGGCAAGTACAGAGCATTTATGAAAATTCCAGGCTTCAGGACAAAATGTCCTCAATATTTTAATGGTCCCCTCCTCTGTGGCATTAAAGAGACATCCACCTGTGACACTTACACACAGTGCACTAAATCAGGGTGCCTTGTCTGTACTCCTGCTCTGCATGGCAACATTACTCTCATTTTGCACTCCACAATTGCCTGCAGTCATTACTGCTTCCTAAACCCTTTTTCCTCTTCTGACTGATTATCTACCTCTTAGACTATTTCTGTTGCAGTTGTTTTACAACATATTATGACAATCCAAATTTTTACACTCTTGGCCAGGCTTCTCCTTCCTCTTTTTTTATTTTATTTTTTTCCCATTTATTCTTTTTTCCAAAGTGATGCAACCCTTCACAGTTTAGAAAAACCTTGCATTAATCTGTTGTTTACCCCATCTTCCAGTTCATTAAATAAAATGAGGCTTAACACTAATCCCCAAAGTACCCCTAATGACTATTTCTCTCCAAATTGATACACTACTGTTTGTCCTTCAGCCAGTATGGACTCCATGTGATCATGCTCACAGCCAGCTTCCTTTGCACTTCTTTTCCAAGTAGGATTTTGTAAGGCTCTGGAGTGGGCCTGTTATAAAATGTAGATGAATTATAGGTACTGCCTTTCCTCTAATGACCAGTTTTGTAATTTTAATGACGAGGCAATCAAGCTAACAGTGGTTTGGCAAACCTCTTCTCCAAGGGATCTAAATTTCAACCTTGGGTGCACAAGGCTGGAAGAACAGATCGACACACAGAAAGCAGTGTTCATTTCAGCTACCTATTACCTCCTTTTTATTTCACAGCAACAGTTAGGATTCCCAAACTGGAACATCATGCTATGTGCTGGGACTGAGAAGGGAGATCTTGTCTAATGGTAATTTTAATAAATTACTTAAAAGTCTAAATCAAATACAGGGATATGCAAACTAAAGGCAAGATTGGGGTTTATCTATAAAGGAAAAAAGCATTTGCTATACTTCTCACATGGTATTACTTAATATAGAAACTGTTATCATAGAATCATAGAATCATTGAGATATTTATCATTGAGATAATTATTGAGATACAGTGCCTGTTTACATGGGACAGTAAACTATGGATGTGAAGTCAAAGCAGAAAATGTATTCCTGAGCAAATCCTCAGCTGTGGATGGTCTAAATATATATATATATTTTTAATTATTTTATTTTTTCTGAATTAGCCTCTGACTTTTAGTTCAGTCTGGAAACAGATCAATTTAAACAAAAAGGTGCTGAGCACAGAACTGTTCACACAAACTTACTGCAGAACATTAAAATGTCAGATGGTACCTCTAGAGTCCCTATCATGAGTTATTTTGCCATCACCCTACCAGGTAGCCAAGCCAAGAAGCTTGAAACTTAGAAATTCAGTCTCTGAACCCAAGACATGCAAAAGTTATCCTAAATATAAGAGTCTAGGTCTTCTACCCTTTGTATGGGTTTCAAGGTTCTTACAGATTTTATCATATCAATATTTCTTACATTACTGCCTCGGGGACTGAAGGTTCAAGATTACTGGTTACTGTTATCTGCTTGTTCAGAATGTGATTACCTCATTTGTTCTCACATTTTCCCATTCTTCATGAACTAAAATAAGGGCCAGGTGTGGTCAAATCAGACAAGGGAGCTGTTGGAGCCGTTGCCACCTTGAGCCGCACACGCTGCTCTGTGCATATGGAATCAGCAGTGTCCAGCAGCATCCTCACTACCACCCTTCTCTTCTGATGGGGCCATGCAAGGTGGCAAATGCTGCCCAAGGCAGCCCCATGCACTATGTCATGGTCATCTCTGTTAAAGAGAGCAAAGGCAGTGGCTAACTCTTCCCTGGCCTTGGCTCTGGGGCAAGGAGCTGCACCTTGTGGCTCTCCACAAGCTCTTTTCTGTGGTTAAAGCTCTGGAAGATCTGAAAATGGATCTGGGTTCTCACCCAGTTAGCACCTTCATGACAACTGCTTGTTTTTCTTGATAAGAAACTACGGTTCATAACCTGTGGGCAATGGCAGTCAACCTCTGGCATATATCTGAGCTGGGAAATCCCCATTCTACCCTCTAGAGCACAATGTCCCCTTGGTTTCCAGTTTCTCCATAGTGGCTCCATGAATCTCTCACCCTCACACTGGTGTAAACGCTAAGAAACCTATGGGGCTGTGCTGCAAAATGCATCTGACATTTAAATCAATGTGTTGAGCGAGCCAGAAGCAGTTTGCCTTCACCAAAGAGCTTGGACAGCCAGGAAGCAGAGTAGAAATATCAAATTGATTCAAAATAAATAGGTAAAAACTTCCCGTAATTTTTCTTTTTCATTCTATTTAATCCAGATACGGTAATCATCCATTTAATTCCTTTTTCTTTACAACAAAAAAAAAGAGACCACCTCCTAGCACCACACACACAGAAAAAAGGCAGGCAATTTATTCTTTAACATATTTTTCCTGAACTGACCATGACCTCACTAGGTATATATTTCTCTTCACTTGACATTATCACAGAGTGAAAGAGTAGTTTTACCTTGCACATAAGACTTAAAAAGAGTAAGTCATTGATCTTGGTTTTCATTTCTGCCACAAAGGAATGCACAGGCATTTTTTCTTCCACAAATGTGGATTTGGGCAAAAGCCAGCTTTACTTCCCTGGTAATATACACCACCAGTTTGTGTGTGACTGACAACTGATGCTCTTGCCTGTGAAACAGGAGAGCAGTGGCATTTGTCATGGCATGCCTCTGACATTTTCCACAGCAAGAGGCAGATAATATCAAACTCTTGCGCATCCATTCAACTTCCTGGTGAGAAACAGACTTCAAGAAATAAACCCAAGGAAAAATAGACTGTTAGACACTTGTCCAAAATGCTGTAAGAAAAGAAACGTTCATAACTGTAACAAACTTCAGGAACAGAGTTTATCTTTGATTTGTCCTTGTCAATTCTTTTGTGTGCAATTACACACCAGGCTCTGCTAGGGCAAGGCTTGGCCCCAGGGTCCTGGTGGAGCAACAGGAGTTTTGGGTTTAGTCCTCCAACAGACACCCCCCAACAAAACTTCCACACTGAGAATGAGATACAGTATCTGACGGCTTTATTTTGTCACCTATTGGCAATAAAAAGAAACAGCAGTGAAAGCAAGGCTGAGCATCCCATGGGGTCCATCTATTCCTAACTCCACATACACCAAAACCCCTTGCAAGAGGAAGAGCCAGAGCCTTTACCGTAACCGCATGCATCCCCAAATCCTTGGGGCATCCCAATATCTACAAGCTGTGCTACAANTTATAGGTACTGCCTTTCCTCTAATGACCAGTTTTGTAATTTTAATGACGAGGCAATCAAGCTAACAGTGGTTTGGCAAACCTCTTCTCCAAGGGATCTAAATTTCAACCTTGGGTGCACAAGGCTGGAAGAACAGATCGACACACAGAAAGCAGTGTTCATTTCAGCTACCTATTACCTCCTTTTTATTTCACAGCAACAGTTAGGATTCCCAAACTGGAACATCATGCTATGTGCTGGGACTGAGAAGGGAGATCTTGTCTAATGGTAATTTTAATAAATTACTTAAAAGTCTAAATCAAATACAGGGATATGCAAACTAAAGGCAAGATTGGGGTTTATCTATAAAGGAAAAAAGCATTTGCTATACTTCTCACATGGTATTACTTAATATAGAAACTGTTATCATAGAATCATAGAATCATTGAGATATTTATCATTGAGATAATTATTGAGATACAGTGCCTGTTTACATGGGACAGTAAACTATGGATGTGAAGTCAAAGCAGAAAATGTATTCCTGAGCAAATCCTCAGCTGTGGATGGTCTAAATATATATATATATATTTTTAATTATTTTATTTTTTCTGAATTAGCCTCTGACTTTTAGTTCAGT
>VWZY01011396.1:1308610-1338671 GCA_013399075.1 Chloroceryle aenea | reverse complement strand
TTCATAACCTGTGGGCAATGGCAGTCAACCTCTGGCATATATCTGAGCTGGGAAATCCCCATTCTACCCTCTAGAGCACAATGTCCCCTTGGTTTCCAGTTTCTCCATAGTGGCTCCATGAATCTCTCACCCTCACACTGGTGTAAACGCTAAGAAACCTATGGGGCTGTGCTGCAAAATGCATCTGACATTTAAATCAATGTGTTGAGCGAGCCAGAAGCAGTTTGCCTTCACCAAAGAGCTTGGACAGCCAGGAAGCAGAGTAGAAATATCAAATTGATTCAAAATAAATAGGTAAAAACTTCCCGTAATTTTTCTTTTTCATTCTATTTAATCCAGATACGGTAATCATCCATTTAATTCCTTTTTCTTTACAACAAAAAAAAAGAGACCACCTCCTAGCACCACACACACAGAAAAAAGGCAGGCAATTTATTCTTTAACATATTTTTCCTGAACTGACCATGACCTCACTAGGTATATATTTCTCTTCACTTGACATTATCACAGAGTGAAAGAGTAGTTTTACCTTGCACATAAGACTTAAAAAGAGTAAGTCATTGATCTTGGTTTTCATTTCTGCCACAAAGGAATGCACAGGCATTTTTTCTTCCACAAATGTGGATTTGGGCAAAAGCCAGCTTTACTTCCCTGGTAATATACACCACCAGTTTGTGTGTGACTGACAACTGATGCTCTTGCCTGTGAAACAGGAGAGCAGTGGCATTTGTCATGGCATGCCTCTGACATTTTCCACAGCAAGAGGCAGATAATATCAAACTCTTGCGCATCCATTCAACTTCCTGGTGAGAAACAGACTTCAAGAAATAAACCCAAGGAAAAATAAGACTGTTAGACACTTGTCCAAAATGCTGTAAGAAAAGAAACGTTCATAACTGTAACAAACTTCAGGAACAGAGTTTATCTTTGATTTGTCCTTGTCAATTCTTTTGTGTGCAATTACACACCAGGCTCTGCTAGGGCAAGGCTTGGCCCCAGGGTCCTGGTGGAGCAACAGGAGTTTTGGGTTTAGTCCTCCAACAGACACCCCCCAACAAAACTTCCACACTGAGAATGAGATACAGTATCTGACGGCTTTATTTTGTCACCTATTGGCAATAAAAAGAAACAGCAGTGAAAGCAAGGCTGAGCATCCCATGGGGTCCATCTATTCCTAACTCCACATACACCAAAACCCCTTGCAAGAGGAAGAGCCAGAGCCTTTACCGTAACCGCATCCCAAATCCTTGGGGCATCCCAATATCTACAAGCTGTGCTACAAAGAAGCCCTGCTGGGGTGAAGTATCTTGAAATAATGCTGAAGTTTAACTCATAAAAATGCATTGATGGCCCACAAGACTGGTCTTTCAGCTTGTGTAAGACCCCACACTCAGGATGTTCAGGTGGACGAGCAGCATTTTGTGTTAAACTTTTGCAGTGTCAGCCTGCTTAACTAAGCAGAGGCTGGATCACAAATTCATCCTTGAATTCCAGCTCCTGCTGCTGAGGGCAGTGAGCCAAAGGCTGGGGATGCCAGTGGTAGTGATTGGCTGGGTCCACTGACACAGTAGGATCGGTCCCGTTCTTTCGTGATCATTCAAATGGCATTTCTCTCCTTTCCTAAAACATGCCACTTTAGAGCAATTATATAGTACCAATGAGCAAGAGAGAAATCTTTTATAGCTAAGGCACCATTATTTTTATTAAATCTCCTCTAGTTCATTTTCTAATAAAGTACATTTTACTCTGGGTTGTTTCAGGGAATTTGTATGCTTACTTGACAATTCACAACAGTTGCAACCTGAAGCCATAATTCAGCCACATAAACCCATAATAAATGATAAATTCAAAGTCTCTTACTCTTTGCCCTAACCCTCTGTGAGTTCAGGATGTATTTTTTTTATTATTCTCTCATTACGATCACCTCCTCCTTTCATTTAGTGCATTTAGTCTCTAGGCTGCAGAGCCATAAAGGTTTATACCCATGCTAACCTTCACAGGCTGGAAGCAGTTTCACTGAAGCCTACAGTGTGCAAAGCTAAATGTGTGTAGCCTTAGTTTGCAAACTCTTTGCAACAGAGATTTATTTTCTTTGTATTTGGACACCGTGTTGTGTATGAAGCTGTTGATGTCTGTGAGCGTGTAAAATCTTTACACTGTAAAAAAGTAATTATCAAATAGTAGTGATCTCACATAATCTGCATGTGTGGTGCATGTTCAAATATAGAATATGCATGCATAATTTAGGTGAGGTTTCTAAAGTAGATTCCTGTTTAAATCCTGGATTCTCTAATATAAAAGATAGCTGTCAAGGAAAGAGAGAAGGGGAAAATGACCCAGAGCTGAACTTCAATGACCTTCCATCTATCCATATAAATATTAGAAGACCCAATAACAGAATTTCTGCATAACAAGCACAACAAAATGCCACAATAACAGGGAAATTAATAAAGTGCTAACCTATGGTAAATCAAATTAAGTCTTCACCACTTGGAGGTTTTTAAAGGAATGTGTTTTGCAGGTAGTTACTTTACTTAGCATTACAAATTTAAGTTAGAGTATGTTGCATATAAGCACATCCATATTTCATGAACCTCTACATAGCTTCATAGTATTATCATATAAGTGGTATAGATTCCTTTCCTGGATGTAATGGCAGAGTGTTTTCATTTTAATGATCCTTACCACTATGCAGATGACAGAAATTCACAAGATCACCAGAACTTGTACCTTAGAAATTTCCTCACTATACTTTTTTCCCCTCACTGGATGTTCTACGTGGTTTTGCCATGATTTTTCACATGGGCCAATATCCCCCAGCTAAGCTGTGATACAGCCCAACTCCATAGCACCTTTGTACTGCTGAAGGATCATGAATTGTAGGTAGGTGGGATGTCATGGAACAGAGCACTGGATTTTTGTAGTCTATAGCTGGTTGGCTTGCTTATAGTCAGTATTGTGCAATTTACCCCTATCTGTTTGTTGTTGGGTTGTTTGGTTTTTTTTAACCCCTGTCTGAGTTTTCTGAGAGAGATTAATAGGAACCTTGATTGAATATAAATGATGTTTTCATATAGTAATATATTACTTGGCTTGGACTGACTATACAGTGGCATGAGGTGCATTTGAGACATAAAAGAAAACAAAAATCCTTGCACTGAAGAATTTATAGCCTAAAAGAATGAGCCCTGGATTCTCTCCAAGGAAAAAAACCCAAACCCTTGGGAATATATCCAAAGATATATTTGCAAGAAAGATTTTCAGGATATTACACCTCATAACATCTAGGAAACTCTCAAACTCCCACCACATTGTCTGGGTGTAAGGCAATGCTGCTCCTGGTGCTCACCTTGTGACAGCCCCATAGCAGAGGTGGTGCAAGTCAGACCATGTAGAAGGGCAAATGTGCAGCTTGCTTAAAAAGTGTTGAAAGTGTTCTACGTGTAAGCCAGTGCTGAAGTTTTTGGGCTTTCTTCTTTATCCCTTCCTAGGAGTAAATGGGTCAGAGACACTGAAACACACCACCCATTGGGTCACACTCATTACTGAGTACAGATGCTTAAAATGCTCCTAAAAAGGAAAAAAAATATACCAAAGCCAACAAAAAAACACACTCCTTGTTTCCAATAGAGCATGCAGCCTTTGTACTGCAGTCTCTTGGGTGCAAATCTGTCTGCATCCACATTGCTAAAGTAATGTGCTTCATGGTGGGCATATTTTGCTCGAAAGTGAGAAGCTGTTTTACTCGGAGCCTTTACCACGCCTACCATACTATTTTATGTGTGGCATTGCTGGGTCAAACTGCCTGCAGCAGGGTGGCTGCTGCAGGGTTCACACATCTCCTGGACATTACTGTCTCTTCATGACAGGCTTCCACATAAGGGATCCAGCAGAGTGTCAAAATGGTAGGACCAGGGAAGAATTTGGCCACGGTATCTATAGAACTGAATATAAACTGTGGGGAAAATAATGCAGCTCAATAGAGCAGGTATTGTTAGCTAATGGGATATTACATCCCAACTATTTACCACCTTCTAAAACAGCATGCTTATGCCCATCTCATAGTTAGGGTGGGAGAGATTTGTAGTAATGTTCAGCATTACAAACTCCCTACCTGCAAGGTTTCAGAGGAAACAGCAATACACAAAAATAAGGATTGCTGAAGAGGACAAGCTGTTGAAAGGATGCTCTCTTTATTACCAGCACATTGAGCATGTGCTGTCAGTGTTTTATATGTGACTATATTGGCTTAAACAAACAAGAGTTTGGTGTAGAGCAGAAAAGCTGGCAGAAGGAATGATTTAAGATGAACCATCCTTCAGCAACCACTTAAGGGCTGTTCAGAGACAAGCCCTGGGTAATTGGATTGCAGACTCTACCTCAAGCCCCCACCGAGCAGCAGAACTAGCTCCAGCCAAGCTCACAGCTAGACAACTCAAAGGTAAAAAAAAAACAAAACCCAAAATAAAAGCCAGCAAGTCTTAACAGAAGACAGGTGGCCCTGGTATTAGATGAGTTGGATCTGAACACAAGTGACTTATCTGAGACAGAGAGAAGGTTTTAGATGAGACAGATACATATAGACTGGGTTGTTTTAAAAGCACTTTCTATGCTTTGTTCCTGCTGTAAAATATAGAGGGTGCCTCTGTGTTGGTGTTTTATTGCAGAACAGCAGTGCCTTTTGGACTACACCTCTCGATCATCCCTACTGCTTTGGTTCACATCACAGAGCAGTCCCCAAGGATGTAAATGTTAGGATGAAATAACACTGGAAGATGTGCTCCAGAGGCAAGCAGTGTACTCCCAGCTCTAATAGACATGCAGTCAATGGGGCCAGACTAGAGATGTCTGGGATCAACATCCCTTGAAATTAGTTCTGAGTGGATGGTGGGTCCTCAGCAGCAACTGCTTTACTCCATAGGTCTGCTCCATTTGGGCTGCACTGTTTCCCTGATGTAACCAAGCCATAGAGATGTCCCCAAAATTGATTTCTGAAGGGAAGCAGCTCACTTGTGCAATGCTAGTGAGACATAACATAAAACTGGTGCATTTAGAGTAACATATCCCCTCTGTAATCTTAACCAGAAGTGCATGATCAGAGAGAGAATACAAGTGTCACCTCTTTAATCTTCTTACATATAGTTTACTCAACAACAGGATTACCCCCGCTTACCTTCTTTGAAAGAAACTCACTCCCACAAACCCAGCTCCATTCAACACATGAGCAACAGTGCTGGAAACCATGGAGTGGGCTCAACCACAGCTTTCTAGAAAAGTTACTGAGGGCTACAAAGCCCTTTGAAGCCCAGGATCATCATCTCAGCAGCCTAAAGTTATATGTCTCCACTATGACAGTTACTTAGATTTCACAGCAAATTCCGTTCTGATGTAAACAAGCATATTGTTTGGTCAACAGTGAAATTGTTTGGTGGAAAGCAACCAACTCCAGTAAATGAATGCTGCCAACTCTGCCTGCCCTGTAGCACAGAAGCCAAAAAAGGTTATTTATTGCAAGGAAGGAACTCAGAAGGCAGAAAAAACTATAACTGTGTATCTCTTGCAAGTATAAGAATGATAAAACAGAGGTACTCAAGTAATGAAAACTTATTCTCATGCACTCACTTGTAAATCTGCACCAATCTCTCATTGGATTTAATTAATAGTAATGCTGCATTAACTGATCCTACCATCCAGGGCTGTACCTCTAAAACAGAAGTAAAAGTTCTGTTAAATACATTGCAGGACATTTGATCTTGAACAAAGCCACTTTAATTAGGCAGCTGTCCTTTATTAACAGACCAGAGGCAAACATGAAGCATCTTTTCTCTACTGTCCTAAGATCAGAGTCATATGGCAGATGGCATTAAAACAGGAATTGCTGAGCTGCTTAAGCACCATGAACTGACTCCACCCCTTCCTGGCCCAAGAGCAGGACCCCAGTGCCCACCTCTGAGGACACCTTTCACAACCTGTTACAGCCACCCGAGTCCAAAGTAGCAATGAACACACAGCCCTATTTGCTACAAAACCTTCTCAAAGCCTTCAGACGTCATCAAGAGGAAGAAATATCAAATGATAAAACCTCTCATCAGACACACAGCCGAGTTTTACTGCAGCACCAGGAAGGTAATATTTGAAATTTACAGAAAGCAAATTCAAGTAAGCTCTAAGTCAATCAGAAGAGACTGAAAACTGCTTTGGTCCAAATATGCATTCACAAAGGTCACAGCTGGTGTACTTATCCTTGCTAGACTTAGCACGCGTTCAGCTGTACGCTTAAGACTGCCAAGGGCTGAAGTACACTCAGAATGCCTAAGTAACTGCCACTGTAGTAAAGAAACCAAAACACCACCCACCCAACCAAAAAAAGAACCCAAAACCAACAAAAAAGGGAGAGTCTTAAAAAAAAAATCATAATATAATGATACTTTGAGGTAGTGTGCAGGAAGTAATTACTGTGGGAAAGATTTTCTTCCCACCCCGCAGAAGTTCCTGTCTGCAGAGACAACTGGGGTCAGAAACAAGAATTCATATTGAAAGAGATCACATGTGAATGACACTATGATGGAAAGGGAATAAGAAAGAGCCTCCAAAATGTTAATTATATCTCAAAGGCAGAGTAAAATCAATACATACTATATTTAAAAAGAAAAATAAAATAATACTACCCAGCAGCAAAGATATCTGATATAAAATGAGCAAAAATACTGTGTTATAAGAATGGTGATTCAGAGTAGCTTTGCTTCTGTTATGGGAACAAGTTCATTTTATTTATTGTCATTACCACAACAGCCTTTACCTTTCTCTTTACAAATAATATGTGTTAGGATAATCTCCCCCAGTTACTCGCTGTGCTAAGGACAGGCAGCCCCAGCAAACTGCAGCAACATGACAGTGCACAACTCTAAAGGCAAAATCATAAAGATTCTAATGGTGACCTCCAGTACTAAAACAAGCAGTAATTAACTCAATCTATAGGGGTAAAGATTACTTTGGACAGAGTAAAAGGCAAGGGGAGAGGTTAGTCTGAAATGTCAGAAATATTAGCTGCAGAGAAATATAGTAAGTGAATCAATGAGAGTAGAGCTACTGGGTAAAAGGATTAAATGGCTAATAAAAGGGATACACTACTGACCTCCAACATAGGAAGGAGTTGATAATGAGATAAGTAAAGCTTATGAAGATAATAAAGGTATAATTATGGTTGAGTTCAAACTACTAAGTGTATAGTAGGAAACCCCTGAGATATATATAGATACAAAATTCTGGATAGCCAGTAGTAAATTATTACCTTTTAGTCCAAAGCATAAGAGGCTCAAACGATACAAAAATATGGCTGGATTTGAGTTTAACCTATAACCTAACAGCAGGACTACATAAAACATTTGACACTTCTTTTTAAGAAGCACTCAAGAAAGCACAAAGATTAGGCAGCCACTTATCTGCTGCAGTTTCTGTCACCACCTGGCCACACTGGATGGGGACCATAAATGTACAGAGACAAAGCAGGAGACAGCCTTTGTCTGATAAATGTGCAATCCAGAGACCCGAGCATGCTAAGGAGAGGAAGGGCAAAGGGACAGGATGAGTTTCTTGCCCAGTTCTTGGCCCAGGACCTGTGAACTAATAGTTCTCATAGCTGATGCTTACTGTAGGGCAATGGTTTATATGGGGCTGAATCCTATAAAATCACCCCTTAGCTTCCTACTAGCAACTTCTCTATATCCCCACTGCCTCACGTTTTGTCCCCTTACTTTTTAATTTCATTTTTTAAAAGAAGCAAGGGATACCATCCACTGCTGAAGATGCTAAATCAGACAGATTAGCCAACAGTGCATGACAAATCCCATGTTTATTGGAAAAGCACAAGTAAGCTTTAAGAGTCACATTTTTAGAGGGACTTCATCTCAGGCTCCCACATCAATCCTGCAATCAGCTGACACTGTGAACAGTACAGTTTGATTTCTTATCATCTAATTTGTGGGTGAAAGCAACACTGAGAAGTTCTGAGCAGTTACAGTTCCCATCGACTTCATTTATACTTGCTATTCGTGCTTACAAATCAGGGAGATGCTTGATCTTTAAGTTCTATAATTTCCTCCTGCAATTGGTTGTACTCACAAAATTGCACCTGCAGTTGATTGCTGGAGCAGATTTAAGGGCTGGTTCTGAAGGTGCAGTGTATGATTTCAGCAAAGCTAACTTTCAAGGGATATCGGAAGAAAGAAATAAAAAAACCCAGCCCACATAAAAATGGGACTCGTGTTTTGGCAACAATGACAGGTACATGATTGAATAAAATGAAAGTGACAGACAACACAAGGTCTTAATAGATACAGCACACACTTCTACCCAGAAAATACAAACAAACATAGCCCAGAGAAACACTTTTTCGAAGAGCTGTCAATCAGAAAGTGGCAATAAAATAAGAAATAACCACAGATCTCAAATATTACCATCTAAGCACTATTTGTCCCAGCCAGAGCATAAACAACTGTGTATAATCTCCCACGTGAGCCACTGTGTAGACAAGTGAGGGACTTGTATGAACAAATGACAACTTAATTGTATAAGCTGTAGCTGTGTCATCTGCACACAATTTCCACATTCCATAATCAAACCAGGTCTATCACCAAGTGCAGGATTCTGCATATTCAGCTAAAAAAATAATATCCATCCTTTCATTGCCTAGTGTGGCTCTAACATTCAGATATCCATAATGAAAAGATTAAGCAATATTTTTTTTTCCAAAGGACTTCTCAGGTCACAAAAAAATAAAATAAAAAAATAGAAGAAATGACTTAAGAACTGTAACACCACTTATTAATATAGTACAAGTGCGTGCTGTGAAAGGGACAGGGGGAGTTTGCTGGGAGCACAGGGCAGTGAATTATTTAAGTAGAGGATATTTTAGGACCATGAAAACCACATCTAAAAAAAAAATAAAAATCTATTAGGCCACTTTGTTCATAGTCTGCTTGTAATCAAACAAACCCCCTTAGTGCTGAGCCAAATGATTCATTTTTAATGCTTTCTTCACTGCTCTTAGATGTTCCAAATAATGGAGTTTTTCCCACTTTGGGAGACAATTCTACTCTCCAGAAAAAAAAAAAATCATAAAGTACCCACAGAAGAAACTTAAACAAATGAAATCTTTTCTTCTGCCAGCATCCCATGGCTGCTCTTCTTTTTGAAATGTCACACTGCAGAGATGCCTTCAATGGGGCACAACGAGGAACTACAGCAAAGTGTAAAAAAACCTTATAGCCAAGAACAATCCTTCAGTTCATCTTCCATGTAACTTATTTTTCCAGGTAGTGGCAATACAAGAAATGAAAGCTTGAAAAGAAAAGAACTTAGGGAAGGTGAAATCCAACTTAGTACGAAACATGAAGACAGAAGGGACACACAAGAGACCAGTATTGATTCTCTCAAACCTCAACATCAGATACGCCCTTTTTCCAACTCCAAATCATCTTCATGTGCCGTACCTGCAGACTCCACTTTAGATCTTAAGTTCACATTGCTTTCTTCTGCTACTTATTCTTTTGAAAATTCCTTTTCTGTTTGGAAGTACAAGTCAAATTTGTCTCAATCACTGAATCACCATTTTAGTGGACTCCTACAAACATAGCTCAGTTGAGCTTTTGTATACAAGAGAGCATGAATGATAAAGCTAACACCCAACACTTAATCTGTACTCATGCCTTCTTTCCATTAATGATAAAGAAATAAGAAGGGAAAACAAACAAACATTGATGACCTGCATGGACAGAGCCCAGAGTGCAAAGAGAGGTTCACTCTTTGCCAAGAAGAGACTTTACAGAGTAAGATGGTGCTTTAAATAAGAATAATGAAGAAATGAGAACAAAATTTCACTGTGCAATGGCCTTTTGGGTCCATAAACAAGAAGAGGCTGACCTTCTAAAGGCTAAGATCACCTCTCATGGGAAACTCACTGTCTTTTTGTTCAGATGTGTGCAGGACAAATTTTGCAAGCTGAGTCCCAACTAGGCTTGGTTAGGAAACCAAGTATTCTTTTGTGTGTGTGTGTGTTTACTTAAAAAAACCCACCAAACCAAAACCAAACACAAACAAAACCATGAAAACAGATTAAACTAACATCAAAATTATCCCAAGACATTTTTATGTTTGTGATTTCAAGAAATGAATAATTAGAAGTAGCTGGAAGTATTAAAATGAAAACTGTGGGTTTTATTTTATTTTTAAATCAGCTCCAATGCTGAAGTAGCTCATCAAGTAACACCAGGGAGAGGAGCCCAGCCAAGGCTTTTCTGGGCTTTCATGCCATTTACACAGTTTAGCCTGCTTATTTCTAGAGGGAAGTGAGCCAGTGAGCAAGGCTCTTGACCCTGTAAGCATCTAACCTTGAGGCTGAGAGCAAGTTGGGTTCTTAATCACCCGGTTACAAGCAGTTGGCTTCAAAGTCTGAACTTAAATAGTCAGGCTTCAAAGTTTGAACTTAAATAGTCAGGCTTAGAAGCTCTTTATTTTACCACATCAATTAAAAGAAAAACCAAACAACAAAACAGGGATATGGATTATTCATGAGACTTAAAAATGATGGGTTTTGCATCACTTTATGGGCACAAAAGGAGAAATGAGCTTCTTAGTCTTGTCTCCATATTTTGTCTTGCACTTTTGAACACTGCACGGTAAACCCCCAGGGTTGAATTTTCTTTACTCTGCATGATGGATCATCAGACATACAATTCCCATTATTGTTAATGGCAGTTGTGTGTCAAATTACTACATGTGGCATTTAGATGCCATCCTCTGAGCTACCTGCTTTCCTTCTGCAGTGCAAGCACACAGAGAAATACACCAGGATATTGCTACTTTTGAAGGTTGTTAGCTGTCAAAGTTTGCGAAATAAAAAAAACTTGCTGAAAGTTGTCATTACCTTAACACCAAAAGACTACATGCAATTTTCACTTTTTACAGCAGAGCCACCAGTACTTTATACTGTGAAGAAGTCCAGAAAATACTAGGAAATAAAATCTAAAGTTGATCCATCGACCATCATCAATGATAATTCTGGGGAACTCGGCTAGAGGTTAACACCAGTATACGAGACATAAAATGCTATTGAGAAAGACTTTAGGATTTTTTTTATTTTATTTCTTTCATTCTAGTAATATCTTCCAAAGAAATAGCCTGGCCCTGAAACTGCAGAGTAAATGAAACAGCAAGAGTCATGGAAAGGACAATCACTGTTAAAGGCATACCTGTTACTGTTGCTTTTGACATGGTGGAATCAAAGCCGCTTGTTTGCCTGTCAAACAGCACACGAGGACAACTCTTCTCCTCCAGCATTACACAGCAGCAATGAATCCTGCCCTGGGACATGGCAGGGCCAGCCCCACTGCTGCAGTGAGCATGCCCCAGGTGCAAGGCACAGGCAGCAGCACATGAGGTTTGTTATCAGTTTTTTTGATTACATGTTTTTCTCTCGTTTGAGAGGAGTACGAGAAAATTGCTGTTAAACCCTCGAGGTCTCTTTTCTTCCCTTCCTCCTCAATGCAGTACAATGTTTTCACACTCTGCCTGTGCAATTTCAGTCAAATTACTGATGTACAAAGAAAAATTTAAACAAATGTACATCTGCTTACAGCTACACTCTGCATTTTGTTTAAAGCTTAAGTAGGCATCTGTAAGGGGAATAGACAGGTTACTGCTTTAAGCTATGAAATATTCATAAAAACATCAGCGCGATGCCTCACCTTTGCTCCTTCAAACAGACGTGGCTTTGACTGCCTCCCCAGAGCCAAGTTCCAGTGTCAGAGAGGACAGTAAGTAGCTTATTGTGTCGTTAATATATGATTATGTCATCTCTCTTAGCTCTCCCCTATTAAACAGACTAAAGCCTAGATGTCTGAAAATCCCTAACTTGAAACGAAGCTGGGGGGGATTTCTTTCCCTGTTGGCAAAGTAGCTCAATTGAAAGATGAGCTGAATGGTGATTCACAGGGAAAAGGTTCTGCAGCTCTTCTGCAGAAATCCTATTTTAAAAACTTCAGAATAGGAATTCTTCAACACCTGATTTATCATCATGCTGTTGGAGAAGAGAGACCCCACTGCCACTGGTGCTCTCCTTTTGATCTACAGAAAGAGAGTGGTTTAGGCAATATTTGTTTCTAACTCATCGTTTCCTTCACTGGAGCTCCAGTGACAATTGTACCAGAATAAGCCTGGAAATGTACCAGCCACCAAATCACAAACCATATGGCCTCTTCCCTCTTGCAATGGAAAACAAACACATCACTTTCTTCCACAACAGTTAAAAAGACGCAAACCAAATCTTTGTGGAATCCGTCTCTCTTCTGGACCCAAGTGCACTCCTGCTACTACCAAGCCAAATTCCTGTTTGCAAGGATTACATCAGATGCAAATCCCCTCCCACCTGGTTGCACAGCTAGAAATTACAGGGAGTAGGAATCTAGGCCGAAACCCAGTCAGCAGCTGAGATCTGTACGTTGTCAAACACATCGGTCTTGAAAGATCTCCTTGCAACAACAGTGAGACAGAGAGCCTCCTGAGACTGTAGATCATCACATCAGCTTCTCAAGAGCATGGCTGAACTGTTCACTGTCCTAAAGTCCTTGGGAGTTTACAGTCCTATGTCAAAATCTAAATCTTTTCATTTGAAGAGATACTTCATGATGGATAGGGACAATTAGTTTCAAGTAACTTTTTTTTTGTCAGCCAGAATTCACGATATAGATAAATTTAAGCAATGCCTTTTTAAGTGCCTCTGAATTAACATTTTCATAGTCCCCCCCTGGAACCTGGGAGAAATAAAGATCTACTAGTGATTATTTTCCTACTTTTTATTGTCCCAAGTGGACTTTTTTATTATTATTATTATTAAGATCCAGAGTAGAAGATATCTGATTTATCTAGCTGACATGTTAATGGCCACTAACCTGAGACCATTTTTCTTTCCTATTTTCCAAAATAGATGTTCTGAAACCTGTCAACTCTTGTTTTAGGAACAGACCAAAAAAATCCTTCTAAAAGCTTTCTCAGCTTTAAGAAACTGGATTTGAGGAAGAACAGTAAGACTTCTGTTTCAAAACATTGGCCTAAAAATGGCTCTCCTATGAAGCCCTTAAGTCTCTGTCTCTTGGGTGCTTCACACAGGTTTTCTTGGGTCATTTTTCATAAGAAATCCAACGTCAGCAAAGCTGTATTCAAATTACTGGCTACTGTTAATCTCTATTTCAGATGAGTCATTTTTGACTTTTATTAGGAGGTGGGAAAGTCTCTTTCATCTAATTCCCAGCACCTTCTTTCATGCATGACAACTTGTCTCCATTCTCCGCCTCTGCAGTATGTGTGAAACAAGATGTCTCAAAGTCTAATTCTAGAATTCACGTACTGAGCTGAAAAAATTGCTGAAGTTTCTCATATATTTTTGTAGCAGAGGCTAGAATTATTAACAGTCATAAAACACAGGGCCCTTTGCCCACAGCTGCTCTGCATGTGGAGATAGTGAACTTTACACAAAATTGGCTTACAACGATTCCACTTGAAGTGTTAGAGAAGAGTAAGGGTTCTAATCTTTCAAGGACATACATAACTTAAGCCTTGCTCCTGCCAGCAGGCTTCAACAGAACAAGTTAGGCTGATAGATTTAATTGTACATCTGGGATGGTGCAGAATCAAGGTCTAGAATCCAGTGGTTGATAGATGATCTAAGTTGCAGGAGTTCATGGAACCGGTTAAATAGCTCTTCCCAAATGCAGCCTGACTTCTGCCTGGTAAGGTGATAATGGCAGTGTCAGTTGGCATTCAGTGTCTGCGAGGGAGACTTGGAAAGGAAAAGGAACTGAGGGCTGAGAAGAACAGAAAATTCACTGTATTGCAAAGAGACCAAGGATACATTTTCCTACCAGGACTGCCTGCCTCAACTCTTCTGACTGGCCAAGTCAAACTGAGACATCTGCCTGGGCAGTTTCTGTGAAGAAAGGGCGGTGCTTAGAGACAGAGCAGATGTGCTCTGGAAGTTTAAGGGTGTAGATCACTTCCATTTAGTACTCACTAAAGCTGGCTGAGGATTTCTGATGGAGCATCTTTCTGTTCAGAAACGTTAGTATGCCAGAAAAGGAAACACTGTTTATAGCAAATTCATCAAAATATTTGCTGAGGAAGGTTTTTAACTTCCAGGATGTTGTATCTTCAGAGAAAGAGGTAAACAGCTAATGGGACAGCTCACCTAACAAGCAGGAAATACATGCTCCTATGATCTTAGAAAGAGAAAGCTGTTATCCCACATCCTAGAGGCATTTCCTTGCCACTTGCCTGGAGCACAACTTCTCCAGGATCTCCGTTGGGAGTTCTCTGTGTGGAGAGGCAGCTGGAGGAGCACGCAGTAGCTCAGCCCAAGCCTGGCTTCAACTCTGAACTCCTGCATCCTGGATGAGTGCCTGCTCCTTCTGCAGTCACATACAGCTCTTATTTTCAGTAAAACCTGAGGAATATGCTACAGTAGTTTCACTAATGAATTAATCCATAAACCCTTTGATGGACCACAGAAATTATTTCTCACCACATCCACTGCACATACAGCTACTACCTGAAAAATTGCCCTTAAATTTATTTATGTTCAACAACTCCTGCAGAGACCATTTTTCCTCTGCAGAGGTCTGCCCTCTGTATTCACATGATGATCTTGTCAAAGGAGTTTCCTCTTACTGCCTGTACAGGGTGTCACCTGGCTCGGAATGCACTACAGCCTCACCAGTCACTGCTGGATCTTGTTAATAGTCCAACCTATACACATCCTCAAGCAATCTGTTTGGCAAGCACTTATTTCAAAACTTTTTCTTAT
This sequence comes from Chloroceryle aenea, assembly GCA_013399075.1. Classification (NCBI taxonomy): domain Eukaryota; kingdom Metazoa; phylum Chordata; class Aves; order Coraciiformes; family Cerylidae; genus Chloroceryle; species Chloroceryle aenea. The sequence goes on along the minus strand of VWZY01011396.1, from coordinate 1,323,817 downwards.
TGCAAAGAAGGTAAACTGGAACATGGTAAAAAATATCCCATCCTCATTTTTGCTTTAAAATACTTTTGTTTGGAGGAAGAGGGACATGCTAAAAGGCTGGCTTTAATGGTACAGCTGAAAAATAAGCAAGTCAAAATTCCCTTTTTTTGTGTTTAATTGATTTCAGCAAGGCCACAGAGCAAAATTGAATCTGGCTTCACTGTCTCACAATATGTGGTCTTAGAAAATTTGCTTACGTTCTGGAAAACCTCCTCATTTTTGGTAAACCCCCAATTGTTCTCCTGAGGGAAGTTTCTGTTAAATGATGTATCTTTATTCACATCAGTTAGAGTTTCTAAGAATAGGATTAATTAGATTTAGACATCCCACTACCAAAAAGGTTAAGTTCTTCTTCATTAGGAACGACCTCATCTTGTCTCCAATCTCACATTGCTATCATCTGTAATGACACACCAGAGAGGCATCAGTCGTATCATGACTGAAAAGGCTGTTGGATGACTTGTTTATAACTAAAGCTTTAATTCATTAAATAATGGGGAAAACAACTTTTTAATGCAAGTTATGTTACTGCTTTGCAGACTGAGTGCTTGTCTCATCGCTGTTGTCACATTTGGGGCTAATTTAATGAATAATTAAATAATTTAGCTTTTAACTAAATTAATCATTTAGTTAATTCATTAATAATAATCCATTGCACTTCTATGGTGCCTTCCAGGCTAAGATATCAAAGTGTTTTGTGAGCATTATGGGGAAGTTCACCCTTCTTCCTCCCGCATATAGCCTGAGTAAATGGGTTTTATATGATAAACTACATTAGTCAGCTTCAAAGAGAGAAGGAATCCAGCTCTCATTACATGGGTAGGGGCAAGGAAGGGCTCAAACCACCAGTCTGCCAATTTCAGCAATTGCAGACTTTCCTCTCCAAACCCCTTTTCCTTTGCTAGCATGATGGGAGGCAGGATGCTCCAACACTGGGATATGAGATGCAGGTTTGGTTTCTTGCTCTGCTGAAGATTTTTTGGGGCTCAATGCTTTTGCATACTATGCTAAAGCAACCAGCTGCAAATTTACAGATACCAGCTCAAACTGATTAAGCATCATCTCCATGAACCCAGGGTTCTGAGTCTCATCTCCTTGCACTGGGGGAAAATGAGGCAAAGGTCTGCTAAACTCAGAGTATAGGTTACTGGCAGAAGTTGGCACAAACCCAGCACGTCCTGTACTTGGTGCACCCAGCTGATCTACACTCAACTCACATCTGAGCCAGGTATCAACACTTCTCTATTTTAAGCCAAGTTTTACCTGGACACTGTTAAGTCTTCAAGCCACTAGTGATAATTTCCTCATCAATACTCCATTGTTCCTCTTACTTTTCTCTCCTTACTACCTGAAAAGCCTTTGATGGTGGTTTCCATACATTAAATGTCATTTTCTGAGTTATAATAATTTCACTGTCTCAAATATGGCTCAACAAGGTGCTGTTTTTAAGACAGAATGGAAATGAATTTTTTTTTTCCTTATATATTGAAAGAGCCTGATTACATAGAACATTGTGGTCTGTTGTGCAGGAGCACAATCATGAATCACTTTGGTCTCATTTTTTTTTTAATTATTTTTTTAGGCGTAAACAATGCTGAAATTCTTAATGATGCTCCATAGTGACTGTCTATCTAAAGGAAAAAAAAATAAATTTGGTATTCAAGGAGAGTAAACTGACAAGAAGCCAAATGGATTTAACTGCGTAATTTTGAAGGGGAGAGAAACAGATCAGCTTAAAAGAGCTATTATGTTCTTAAGTGAAGACGTGGTAATGCAGTGTCTAACGAGGGAAGAGTGGAGGCTGAGCTGTGTAAAAAGGGCGAGGGAACATTATACCCCAGAAAGCCTTGGGAGAGATGCATAGAACAAGAAACCTGTTCCCACCTTCCCAAGCAATGTAGTGGGAAAGTACATAATTCAGGATCTCTCACGGGATGATGATGCAAAGAAAACACAATGAAACACTTGTGGCACCTCCTCAAGAAGACAGTGAAGTGGGAGAGCACTTCTGAGAAGTGGGCAGTGGCAGTGCTTTTCAACAGCCACAATGCTTCTGGAGGTAAGAGCAGCACAAACACTTCTGACACAGGGAAATCTTTGAGAGTGTTTGAAACGTGGTAAGAAATTTTCTTATGCGTACTAAAAAAATATTAATCTGGGGATGATCAAACATTTGTTGCACAAAACTGGAGAAATGGGAGAAAATGCCAAGTGTACCGAGCATCAACCTGCTTAAGGAGGAAACAGCTCAGAAGTAGATTATGCTGACTCAGTGCAAACCATTATATACTGCTTCAGGACTGGTAAAACTGCAAGTCCAAAACATAGGCCAAGGAGGCCAATGGTCCTATGAAAACTGTAGCAGATGAAGATTTCCTAGAAATTCACTTTGGATTCTCACCATACTGTTGCATTTTTGTTGGCTGTTGCAAATACAGGTGATATTTACTAATCTGACAACTAACACTATTCACCTAGAAGCACTCAGTGGATTGCTTCTTCCCTGATAATAAGTACAGGACAATCAGAAACACAGTGAAAAGAAAAGGCAGTTAAATTAATGTTTCTGAAGACATGCCATTGTGCTGTCTTGCCAAAAGATGAGTTTGTCCTTAATTCAGTCATGGGAAAGAAATGGCTTCTATGAAGTATTAGCATGTTTTTATTACTGCACTCAGAGCAACAAATAATTAGCAAAGCCAACCTCACAGAAGTCTGTCTGGTCCCGCAGAAGATCCCTTGTTAGTTGTCTCCAACAACTGCCATGAGGGCCTTTGACATTTTTGCTAACGTGCATATTAATGGCTTTTTTTTTTGTAGCACCATTTTCTATTTAACCTTGAAAAGCCCACTGGCTAGAAGTATTTAGGAATACGAGGAGCTTTTCTGCCTAATTTGTTCTGTAAGTATCAAATGGAAGATGTGTCATTTGGAAATGCAATTTAGGATGACAGCTAATGTAACAGTCCAGCACAGGAGTTTTCTAACAATTGTTTACTTCTCTGACATCTTATTTATTTGCCATCCAATCAAGAAAATAATTTTTAAAAAACCCATTCAGTAAATGTAAGTCTTTATTTTGAAATATCTCACTGTTTTATATTACTACAATAATTTTTGAAACTCCAAGTTTAGGAGATAAGGGCATGCACAAGCTCACTTAACTGCTCAATCAATTTTACACCAAGTTATTTGGGAAAAAATCCTTAGTCATGGAAGCCAAATCAAAATACAATGTGAGACTTTTATTTGCACTATTTACACTTTAATATACACTTACTAAATTATTAATCAAGTAATGTTTGTTAAGCTCCTTGAAGTTTAAGAGCACTCAGGGCATTTAACACTATTCTCACCATCATGTATTCTAATTTTCAGTGTTTTAGCACACAAGATATGTTTCGCTCAGATCTAGAGGATGCTTAAAATTGGCTTGTTTATACATTTTGAGGATGCAGTTAATTTACGTAGGTTAATGATTCCTGTGGCATATTGAGGATGCTGCATGGTGAATAAATAAAGAGTTGACTCACATCAAATAAATTGAGACTTCAGGATTCCATCTATTCTCAGTGACAGTAAAAATCTCACATGAAATCCCACTCAGCAAACTACAGAAAACCTCACTTGCCTGTATGAGCACCAGAATTCCACCCCTTTTCATATTGGACAGCTGTGCATTAAGGAACCACCATCGTCAAAGCAAAGCTCTCTGACAGAGAAGCCCTCTCACAGTGACAGAGAGCAACAAAACCTCCCAACCTCCACATCTCCTGTCCCACTCCAACAGGACTAATCACACCCAATACACACATTCTGAAGGTGGTCCAGAGAATTCTTCCACCCACCCTAACCTCAGAGGGTTACTTGGATGAGATGATACAAACTGGGGAGATGCACAGGATCCCATTTATTAATTTCTGTGGAGGAGGGGAAAAAACAAATCATGTTTAAGGAAAGAGATTACTTTCCTCCAAAAATATTAAGAACAAGTGGTGAAAAGATACTTGTAAGGACAACCAATTGCTTCAATTCCCTTTGACAGAAGAGAGTCAATACTTAAATAGATTTAAGGGAATCGACACAGACATTTCCATTTCTTGATCATAAAGGTGAAATAACATTCTGGAGTTTAGAACATGTAAATAAGCATCCTGAAATGAAAGCTTAATTAAAATGTGACCTTTTTGGGTCAGGAAGGACAAGCAGCCACTCAACTCAGCTGCTGAAACCAGAGTAGTAGCTGCCCTTTGCCCAGGCTAGCTCATAGTATGCTATTCTGGGAGCTTGCTTTGAAGATGTGACCAGAACTCCAGGGCTGAGGAAGAAACAAAAGTGGGTTTTTCATTTCCTTCCTAGTACTGCAATATTTAGATTACTACTAGCTGGGGTAAATCCATTATGTTGGTTAAATTTGTTAGTAAATTTGCAACTAAGCTAAATAAATCACACATTTCCTGCATGGAAAAAGCTTTGGTTTTAATACAGCAGTGCACACACCCACCTCCCTCGGTTCAGATGCCCGTGAATATTAGTGAGGAAATGTTGGTGGTGAGATCTCTCTAATTAGACCATATTTTGATAACTCAGCTTCACTGCAGAGTGGTTGATCTTTCACATGTACCATGTTTCCCCCTCAAGAACATCCTAGATAATACCTTCTTTAGCCCTACATTTCTACACTTCCATAATATTTCCTTAAGCTTCAGCCATGCATAACATGCTGACAAACTTAATTAAAAGTACAATTCATTTCCAGCATGCACGCTGCACAGCTTAAAATTAAATCTCATTTCTCCTTCATTTTTTATAGCAAATGAAACCTCTGATTTTCTCACTTCTTTTCTACCTTGGCTAACTGAAAGATATGTTAACAAAAGTTTAAGTGCACGTGCATCTGTGTTTCCGTGTCTTTAAAAGGCATGTTCCTGGCAGCAAGGAAAACATTACCAGGTTTTATGAAGAATGTTTATAATATTTTGAAAAGTCTTAACCATTAAAAAAAAAAAAAAGAAAGAAAAAGAGAAAAATAAGAATGGAGAAAGAATTCCTTAAAAGCCTTGTTTGGAAAAGACTGGGAATACAATTAACATCTGAAATTCTATGCTTGTTGGTTTGCCTAGTTCAGCACTTCCCAGGGACCATTTATCTCGACAGGAGAGCATAAATACCATGTAGCACTGACTTTATCAGTGCAACTTTAACTGAACAGTGTCCCTAGAGTCACTTAAGGGTTAATCCTTTACATCTCATGAAAGGTAATGGATTTTGATTGAAGAGAGCACATTAGCAGCTTGCAAGCCTAAAGCAGATGCACACATCCCAGCTCTATATTTAATTTAAAACCAGCACCCTCAAAGAAGAACATAAGCCATTTATACCACCAGCAACTAATCCTAAAAATGTAACGGAACTGACCTCAGTGAAATGGAAATTACGACCATGGCTTAGCTGTAATAATTATTTGCATAAGGTTTTAGTGACAAGTACATCTAGAGACTAGTGCAGAGATTCTTATGAAAACTAGCCCAACTTTGGGGAGAAGAACTCAGTATGCTTTTTCCAGGTGTGTTTTGAGACAACAGCCCCTCCCCAACAGCCAGAAGTTTGCCTTCATGCCTGAACAGAGCAGGCAGGCAGACAACCCAGCTTTCCATGGTAGCAAAGCAGGTAGTGGAGTCACAACCATGTTACTATCACCTTTGTTTTCTGCCTTGCACTGGCCTTGGATCTAAGGCCCCTTCAAAATGCATCTAAATTAGTGTTTACTCATTAGGAGGTTGGTGGGAGTGGGATTCTTCACCTTCAGCTTCTCTGCCCAATGCCTGTCCACATCACAGGGAAAAAATTCAGGTTATTCTGCTGCGATAGCCAACTCCCACCACAACTCACAGAGACCTGCACAACTGATAGTCATTCCTAACTACAGATCAACCAAAGAGGGATGAAATGTATGTGTCAGGACAACCTTGCAGGAACAGAGCAACAGGTATATTCCCACAACTTTTCATTCCAGGGTACTCCTAAGGGAATTCCTGCATTAAAAAAAAAAAAAAAAGCTGAATTACCTGTGATATCAACTTGTATTGCAGTGGCCTGAAAATCAAGAATGGATTGTCTCCATTGCAGACAGAGAATTTTCATTTACAGGTCGTCTGGCCCTTTCATTGAAGTTCTTCCAAAGTTCAGACAAATTATAGAAGGCCCTTCCTTGATAATAGCTTGGGGAGGTAAGAATTAAAACTTAAAACCCAACTCCAAAAGCAGAAGTGAAATAGGTGGTCCACAAGCAAAAGGCCACCCTTGTTTTAGATTTTAATTATGAAAATTCTTCTCTTCTGACAAGTGGAATGAATTTAGTCACTCATGCATGGTGTGAAAGTTGAATTGTCTGAAAATTAAATCAAAATAAAAAATGAAAACTACAAATGGGGCTTTCACTGCTACCAACAAGGGAGCCATCCTTCAGAGGTGACATTTCACAGCAGTCCCTGAGAAATGCAATTGTTCATAGCATTAAGTAAATTATGGTCCCTGAACTGTGTGAAAATAATTGAAAATGTTCGCTGTTTTTAAGTAAATGCTATAAAACCCTGAAGGTTGTTTGAGTCTTGCAGTAGAAGAGAATAAAATGTTTCAAGCAGGAAAGAGTATGTGTAAAATGTCTGATGGTTTGGCTGACAATCGTTAAACTTCACCCTAAATATCAGCTGGTATTAGTTTTCCCTTCTCTGCAAACGGCTCAGTTTTAGAAAGTTTTCCTTTTCTCCCTCCTCTCCAGCCAACACTCACACATGAAATAGCAACACTTAACTAGATGTGCCTTTCGCAGAAACAAAAATGTCAGTGCATAAGCCCAAATGTAACACAAATAAAGGCCACGCACCTTGTAATGCCACTCGTGTCAAAGAGGCAGAAAATAGGATTCCTTGATTGCTGCCTGGTGGCCTCCAGTGCTTCCCTCTGTCACTCCAGGAGCAAGGGCTGAGTGAGGCTTCATGGTGCTTTGTTTGTAAAAAGCTTACACCACTGGCAACAGAATTCTGCTGCCATACTGAGGCAGCTTTTTACATTTGTACATAACCTGCCACATTTCATGTCTAATCAGCATTATCCAATATTCCTCCTGAAATGCTTTTTCTCCCTCATTATACTGTATCTGCCATTTCTTCTTCTAGCTCCCTGATTATTGTGAATAATAATAAATAGCTTCTACATTTTTGTTGCAAAGATAAAAGCTTGTTGCTTAGAGTATACTTGCCATTTTGTCTTACCACAACAGTGTAAGACTCCAGCCCCAACACGGATATATTTAATACACCCAGACTGTGACACATGCTTTCAGAAAGAAGTCTCTAACACATCCACCCAGCACTTTTCCTGACACAGCCCCATGTTAACCAAGCTGGCTAGTACACATCTACCACCCTCTACAATTGTGTATTTAATGAACCATTCTTAGAAGCCCAGGCTACTATTCCCTGGTGCTTAATGTAGGTGTGCTCCAGCAAATGTGCTTGTTCCCCCTGTACGTGCAACACACTCTTGGACTCTTTCCAAGCAGCAGCAACAGAAGACGGAGGATTAGCTCACTTGGCTCAACACCAGCCATGACCCCACCTGCACAGAGCAGCTGCAAGATGCAGCATTAGCTCCTGACAAGTGGATTACTCACAGCAAGAAGACAATTCTATTACTCAGAGGAAGGAACAAAATATGTCACCGAAAGGTTTAAGGACCATGGAGCAAACATATAAACATTGTTTAGGCACCTATTTATGCATATATGAGCCTAGTGGGATTCACAAAGCACCTGCATAAGTTAGTCACCTAATTTGCACCAGTCGTAAAGGTATTCAGAGCCTAATTGCTTAAGTGTTTTTCAAATTCCCAGTAGACATCAAAAGACCTTTGTAAATCTGCTCCCCCATACAACCAGATTTTTATGGACACAGCCTATAAACACCAATGTACAAATGCCTATTCATGCAACTACACAGTTCTGAGCTGGTTTTTAAGGACTATTTGCACTGTTAGAGGTTTACGTGGTCCTTGCCACCTCGGGTTTAGATGAGTCCAGTCACAAATTTGTTACTAATCTGCATGTAAAACTTGGCTGTGTGTTGTATCATTGCACACACAATTATAATTTAAACAGAACTCTGCTTGAATAGAAATATTACTCCATCCTTCAACTACAAATGCAGAGGCTTCCACTGAGACAGTGACTGCTGCTGCATCCTTATATTTGAGTTTTGATTTAAAAAGCAGGCTTTCCTCTTCACTGGTTACAGCTTTTTATCCCTTACGTGAACTAAGTTCCTTTACAAACAACATATATCTTGGATGTAAGACACTGCAAAAAAGAATCTCTCCTTTTTCTTTGCAGAGATTTGTGCAGATAGCCTGACTCCATTAATTTCAACTGGATTGACTCTGCACCATCTGTTTTCTGTGCAGCTGCTTTATTGTGGGGAGAGAGGAAGACAAAAAAGCACCACCGATGACATCCAGAAATAAGACTGTAACTGGTGGAAAACCTTCTGAAGTCTGCTGTAATCATAACAGTCAAAGGCATTCGAGTGTGATCTAAAAGAAGACATGCAGATTGGGTTTTTTTCAAAAGGGTTTGAAACCTGCCTACCAGGCCCCTTTCAGACACTCATCCCTTAGAAATAAAATAAGCCCATCAGCATGAGAACCAGTTAAACTTGAGTTTATACAAACTTGTGTTTCTTACTGTTTTGCTGCATATAGTAGGCCAGTAATAATCCATCAAGCAGTGATCAGTGTAGGTAGCAGGAAGATACTACTAATAATAGTCCCTATTTCAGGAGTATCCTCAGTATTGCTCATTTCATGATCTAAACCTTCATCATAATACTGCTAAAGCTTCATCATAATACTGCTGGTAGCTTCTGCCACGTTTGTAAATATGTTCTTGATCCCAGAAAAAAATGCATTTGTGCTTGAACTTTTTGTGATAAGAGCCCTGCCTTTGCAGGATGAAACGATGCTACCCATGAATATGACTTGGGTAACTTGTTTTTCCCACCTTTAATAAATAATGAAGCCTGGATGGTTTTGCAATTGGGTTCTGACCCTCCTAGAGCTGTGACACGAGCCAGAAGAGAGCACTGATGCCAGCCAGAGGCAGAAGCTCAATCCTCTGCTAAAGTAATTCACAGCAGAATGCAACAACTACACAGCATAGACTGCACCTATAAATACAGCAGCAGCCTGGTAAGGAGCAGTGTGGGAAAGGTGGGCTGTGGTTCAGCATGTCCCACCATCCCGAGTGCCACTTTGGAGGCTGCCTTCTCCACTGAGATGCAAGCACCCTCTGTTCCTGCCTCCATCAAATTCTGCCTAAAAGGCAAACTGGGCCCCTTAAGTGAAATGAAGCTTGAAGTACAGATAATACCTTAATAAACCAGAAAGCAACAATTAACTAAGGACACATTCTTCCCATAGAAAACTTTCAAATTTGCTGTGTGCAAGTTGAGGATGAATTTTGCTGTTATTAGGGAGGAGTGATTACAATCTTTCTCAAATACATGTTCTGAGGGAAGCAACCCTTTTCTTCTGAGCAGGATGATCATTATGACAACAGATCAATAGAAAGGTGGGAAATAGCCTCGGAAAAGCTACGTGTTCACACAAATGTTTTCTAAACAAGTTTTTCAGATTCACGCTTACATTTTCCATGCTTATTGTCTACACAACTTCGTGGTCAATAAACTTACACTGGTGACGGTCTAACAACCATCCTGATCCCTCGAGACAGTCATCTGTATGGCACTGTTGAAGCCCTTTAAACAATCTTGTTTGAATTTCAGCTGCAGAGACTGTTGATAAAAACCTGAAACTCTATTCTGAAACTTTGTCCCTGAGGTACACGAAGTCCGGCATGACCCTGTCATGCTCGTTCAGCATAAAGCCTCCCTCCTCTCTGCAGACTTCAGCAGCAAACGATTAGCAGAACAAAATACACCTCTGCCGACACAGCCCTGCTACCTCCTATTTCAGGCTTTCATAGTTTTCAGTACATTTATCTCAACTTTCATCAGGAATGGTGATGTCCTTTCGGCTGAACAGAGGCACTCAGAGAATTAAAGCAGATTGTAGCAGAGCGAAGAATTCAATCTGAGTCTCCTGAGCCTCTTGCTCGCACCACAGCCAGCGAATACCCACCGCAGCTAAGTGGCACAGCACTGAACACAGCCCACCTGGGCATTAATGCAATCTGGACAGGCTTAAACTGCTGCCATGGGAGAAGGGAATTTTTACTTCCCTGTGTTCATTTTTGCAGCCATTTTATACTTAATCCTAATCTACCTTTATTGAAAACAAAACACGTTTGGGGGAATGGGACTTCAGCTCTAAGTACATTAAAATGCTTATATCATGGATATTTATGTGTTGTACATGGCAGAGTAACAGTGTATTTACCTCAAACATTAAAACCCCAAAGTGTTTCAGATACTTAAATATGTGCCTTAAAGCAAGCACCGTAAACACCTTGTAAAAGCAAAACTCCCAAGTGTTGGCAAATAAACAAGCTGCAGGACAAAACAAACACAAAAAAGAATCATTGCAAGATAATAGAAAACAAAGAAGACACAGATGAAGTTGCACAGTAGAAATTCAGGGGCCTCTCTAATGGGTCGTGGCTTCCCAGCCTGCTTACCACAACAGACAATGTACTATTCTTAATCACACCAGTATAAATCCAGAGAAACTCTATCAAAAGCCTGAGCTCACAAAACCACGCTCTTCCCATCTATCTCCTGGTTACATAGAGAGTAGATATTGATAGCTCAGGCTCAAGCTTTCAAAACCTTTGGGACTACATTAGTCCAGAAGTAATATAAAATTAAAGCAGCAGCACAAGAAATGCAAGGGGTAGGCATTTATGGGAGAAAACAGACCAAAGAATATTCACTGCCATCGAGAGAGGAGAAAAGCCAGACCCGTGTCCCACCTCCCATCCCAGCACCCCTGCACGACTCTCATTACCTCTGAACTGCTTTGCCAGCATCACCCTCGGCACGTGCAAGTTTTGCTCCAAGAGAAGGATGTGACTAATCGGAGAGATGAAGGCTAAACATCCTGCCTTGGTCAGAGAGAGGAAAACTGTTTCTTTGTGAGAGCAACAATAAGTACTGAGGCAGAGGAAGGTGCAGGAATGGGAGGTGGTCGGGGTCAATGCACATGTTGCAGCAATCACACACCTGCAGAGACTTGCTCCAAGTGTTAAGAGCTCATCTAGCCCCAAAAGCACCCAAACTGGCTGCAGTGGGAGAAACCTGGAGGATATACCCCACTTTTGGAGGATGCAGAAAGGAGATGGGTTTACAAAACTCTCTCATTTTCATGCTGGATGCTTCTGAATTTTTTGCTCCAGTAGTTGAGGATCTTTTGGTGACTGCAGCATGCTCATGAGCCTACAGACACCCTCAAACTTGTGACTAGCTTAGGGAGACCCTCACAGTTTATAAATGTTAATTATTGGCATTGAATAGTAACTGAAATATGTGCATGTATATGTATTTAAATATGTAAACATATACATAAATGCCTCATATGCCTATGTAGGCTAATAATTTCTTATAACCTAAATCCAGCAGAGCAGCCAAGCAGAGAGGAAAAATCACACAGCCTTGTGCTCTGTATCTACACACCCTGACAGTTTGCAACCCCCCATTTTAAGTCACTCGCTGCAGCACTGATAGGAACACCACCACAGAATCGTTTTCCTAGGGTTCCAAGGCTCCTCCATGTCATGAAACATGGCAGCATTTATGTCTAATTTCCTAACTCCTGGGAGCTCCTGCAGGAGAGACATTTCTGTTTGGAATTGTCAGTATCTGTTTTATGCCAAACTGACTTGATCTAAAATGTTTGCCTAATAGGTACAGCTTTGGCAGTCCGACTGTGCATATTAAGAAGCTAACTTTAGTATTACAGCAGCCATAAAAGCACTGAAGAGACTTTACAAGCAAGAAGAAACACATAAAGACTGGGTGCATCTGGACTTTGACTAATGTATGAAATCCAAATTTTAAGGCTGGCTTGTAAGATGAATGTAGTGCGCAAAAGCAACTGGAATTGTCTGATCACTCTGGCTCATTGATCTTCAAGGGTTTTAGTGCAAATACTCTGGTCAAAGATACTGCCTTTCTCCATTAAACCCCCTCTGCAAGAGTCAATATTTAGATGAATTTCGAGCTACAGTAAGAATATCACAGACTACTCAGGCAGCTCTAAATCCTTCTACGCAGCTTTCAGGGAGTGAAACATAAGCAAAATAGAGAAGCCACTTTTTGGTCATGCAGCTAAGGAACAAACCTGTCCCATTCTTCCTCTCCTCCAGGCTTCCAGACTCCTGTTCTTGCCTCATTTCAGCTGATTTCATGTGAATTGCAGAAGTATTCTCAGATTGGGGAATCTCACTCTCTTACCCACCTTGAATCCTGAAGGCTGGTAGGAGAGGAAGACAGAGCCCTGATTTCCTGCAGGGTGCTCCAGCTCAAGGCTATTGCACAGAAAAGAGTGATGCTGCCTTTTGTCCCCTGGTTACTGTTCTGGGGGCAGCAGGGGGCCCTTTATTTACCATCTGGCTGTGGGTTTCTCTGGCAATCCTGGAGCTGACCAAGGCAGAGATTCAGCTTGGAGCTGGAGCTCCACAAATAACAGCAGCTTAGCCCTCCTTACCAGCTGTGCTGTTGTGACAGCTCTGTTGGGATTTAAACCAAATCCTCTACCATTCTCGATAAATGGATGCACCTCTACATCAGTGGTGAAAGGCTAGAAGAAAATGTGGTATGACAAGAAGCAAATAGCTAAAACTCAGTGCTTGGGGTCTTCCCTGTGGCTCCCATAACACCTTACACAAAGGGAATGAGTTGTACTGTGAGCTTACCCTTTTCACAGGACATTCACTGGCAAACGTTTCAAACCCTGAGCCTTTCCATACTGCATAAGCCTCTGTGTCAGCCTTTTGGATCTGTGACTGTACCACTTGCTCACCACCACGCCTGGAGGGTACAACAGCAGCGTTTTCCTGGCACAGGTACTAAGAGGCTGCCTAACTTACATTTGCTGATACAACTCCTATGCTGCGAATTCTGTGTTTACTAGGATTAGTCATCCATTCATATTCATACCTTGGGCTTTCATAAGCGATATTCTAAATGTTTAGATCCACATCTAAAAATGAGAAATAGTAATTAATGGAAAAAAAATCTGAGAACTCTTATTTGCAGCGGCAAAAAAAAATGAGAAAACAAATTTACCTCAGAATCGTGTTTTTAACGTGCAGAAACTTCACAACCAGTAAATGCCAAAAGGAATCTCTTCATCTTCTAATCTGTGGTGCTCACTGAATACAAAGAACTAAATGATTGCCTCGGTAATGGGCAATCAAGCCATGGTCAGGCACTAAAAACAACATAGCAACGGACTTTAAACAGCTGGCCATAAATACAAAAATCAGAGCCCCATGGATCACCAGGGATGTAAATAGCATTGATGTAGTGGAAGATTTTAACTCCTAGAATTTTTTGCTTCCAACAAGAGAGTAAAGAGAATGTGGTAAAGCAGGGCATGTGGTGGACAATACTGCTTCACTCATTTTTTCCAGATCACCTGGATGAAAACAATCACCTTGCCCTCCCTGTTACCATCCTGTTACCAAGGGGAAGTTGCACATCTGAGATGGCACCTGATGCCACACACAGCTAATCTCTGTGCTCCATTGACCTGATATTGAGCTCCTCCCAGACATCAGGAGAGGCATCTGTGAAAAGGTTTGTTTACAGTCCCAGCTCCTGAGCAAAGAACTGTCACCGTGCTCCAGCTGGTGATAGGTGGTGGCTGTTGAAAGTTGAAGGGTGGTGTGAGGGCAGCCCACAGCCAGCACACTGCCATAGGACTGGTGGGATAAAGAAAAGAGAGACTTCAGTGGAGTGTGCAGAGGACCCACTCGGCAGGGTCTGGTTTCTGGGGAGCTTCCTGGATGCTGTATATCCTTCCCTGGTACTCCCACAGTGTTTCTAATCACCCACATGGTGCTCTGAGTGGGCACGGGACAGCCTGAGAGGTACTGAGGACTGCACCAAGGTGCTGCTCACTGTGAAGCCAGAATCTGGGCTCTTGGGGAGAAAGAGGTACAGAAGTGGTAAGATTGCTTTATAAATTATTGCCTGTGTTCAGCTGACACATTTCAAGCTTCAAAAGAGGCATAAGCACTACTCATGGGTTTAAACTGTAAATCCTAAAAAAAAAATCCTTGAAAACCAAAGAAAGACAATGCCAAACCCAAAACTTCCCTCAGTTTGTTTATATTTTATAATAGTTCAGCTTGTCAGTAGGATGCAATTTGTGAACCCTGCTCAGAAGATGCTTAGAACTGCCACAAAACTGCCAGGAGACAACAACTTTTGTTTTATTTTTGTCCTTGCTGCTCTATACCTTTAGTATGGGCCAACAATAAACTATATTTAACGTAAAGTATCAAAAGTTAAGTTTTCCCCAGGCTGAAACCCAGAGCGTGGACTTTCAGGTCTTCACAATCACGTTATAAATCAACTGTGAATTAAAACTCTGCCAAAACATGGGACAAAATGGCTCTGCTGGTTGCTTCTATTGTTATATATTGTCTAACATACTGTGACTAGTTTCAAAATTGAATCTCCTGTTTTGCTAACAAGTGTGTTCCCATTTGAGAATGATGACCATTAACAGAGATACTTTTATATCTTTTACATCCTTGTCTCTAAGATGGAGAGATGGACCACCCAGTGGAAAAGAGATTGGCTAGAAGGTCCCACTCAAAGGGTTGTGATCAATGGCCTGATTTCCAGGTGGAGACCAGTGACAAGTGGAGTTCCTCAGGGATCTGTTCCAGGTCCAGTGCTGCTCAACATCTTTGTAGGCAACATGGACAATGGCATCGAGGGTACTCTCAGCAAGTTTGCCAACAACACCAAGTTGTGTGGTGTGGTGGACTCACCTCAGGGAAGGGCAAAGGGACCTTGACAGGATTGAGAAATGGAGCAATGCAAACTGCAAGTCAAAGTGCAAGGTTCTGCATCTGGGCTGGGTCAATCCCAGGCACAGTTACAGACTAGGTTCAGAGTGGGTTGAGAGTAGCCATGAAGAGAA
>VWZY01011396.1:1294690-1308510 GCA_013399075.1 Chloroceryle aenea | reverse complement strand
CTGCCCATGGTGGGGAGGTTGGATTAGATGATCTCTAGGTTGGATTAGAAGATCTCTAAGGTCCCTTCCAGCCTAAGACATTCTATGATTCTGTGATATAACAGCTCACACAAACAGCTGCCCACTCCTGAGTTTTCTGTTGTTAGCAGTTTCATAAATTTACAGATCGAGGTTCATTAGATCATCGTAGCTGATCTCCTCTGTACTACACATCTTGGGGTCACTTTACAGAATAGCTTCTTTGTAGTGATGCAGCTGTGAATGCTCTCTAAATTTTATGTACATTGCACTAAGAAAAATAAAAATAAACAAATAATATAATTGCCTAGGGGTTCAAAAGAAAAATGTCAAGGGAACATCACAGTTTACCTGTTTTGTTATGACCCCAGTACTGTGGGAACACCAGTTGTGTGGTAAATTGCCATGTGTCTGCACGTACACATTTAAGAGATGTTATTTCCTTCTAGCCACTGACTGCTGTTGATTTGCTGAAGATATCTGGGGCCAAATTTCCATCAAAAATGTCAAAAATCCAAGAGAAAACTTTGAAGAAAACTGTATTTTGATATGGAAATAATGTTTAGTTTAATAACTACTGCTATTTCCTCTATAAATCAAAGGTTACATTTTGCAAGATGGATGCTTAACTTCTACCTGAAAAATATGCATATGCAGATAAGTACAAATAGATTTAATTACCCAGCTGCAAATATTCTCTATTCACAAGCCAAAATGCTGAGCAAAATGCAGGTGGCCAGATTTGGCTCAGGAAGTGCATATGAAAAGTGCAGTCCAATGTATTGCTGCCTACCTGGGTTCTGTGCTTCTCCCTTTGCTGTTTCTCAGTATGCTTTGATGTGCTTCAGAAGGCAGGACATCCAGGACATCAAAATGAAACCCTAGGGAAGGAAAACAGCTTTTATATGTTTGCTCTCTATGAGGCTGAGTGTGTAACCTCAGCTCATATTGGGAAGTACTCAGCCAGTGAGTACTTCACCGGTATCAACAGAGAAATCATCAAAGCTGCCCTTTAGCATGGATGTGATAAATTGAATTAGAGCTCTAATTCATTAGTATTTTGGAGACTTTTACTCAGATTTCTTGCAATTAAATAGTTGGTACTTGCATATAGATATCAAAGACCATGCACGGACATTTGCTGATGCAGATGGAGAGGCAAATTAAGCTCCCGTCTTTGACAACCACCCCTTTAGGATAATGAAATCCAGATCACAGGTGCACACAGCTTCATAAAGTTAGGTAGGGAGGATGGAGATGTCCGAGTCCTGGGTCTGCAATAAACTAATTCTCTACTGCTTGATGTTCAAAAATTCATCAAATATAGCTGTTTATCTTTTCATGGCATAAGAAAATGCACTTCAGTAAGTGTCATGGTCTGGAGACAGTGAGGAGAAGCATCCCATATCACCACATCTTCCCCCATATTTCTGAGTTCTGCTGCAGCACTGCACTGGTCAGAATAACATAAAATAGGAAAGTGAAGATTTTGGACTTTTTCATCAGAAAATGTGCAATTGCCAAAATGAACCAGGTTTCATATAAATGCATGGGGGTTTGGTTCTGTTCTGACAGATTTCAGCTGACTGCTGAGGTGCTGATGTGCCCAGTTTGGCAACACAGAAGCATCTCCCTGTCTACAGAAAGCCCTGTCCAGGAATCTCAGCTCACCTGGCAGCCTGGAGGCCTCGTCTCCAGAAGGATACCCGTAACACAGACCCTGAAGGTGCCTGAAATTTTGATCCCCCAAATATAGGGTGCCTTGACTCAGTCCAGGGTTGTCAGAATTTACGGTCCAACCCTTCCCTGCCAGCCCAGATTGCCTCCTACAGCAGGACAGCTGTCAGCTCTTCCTTGCACTGGATCATCAAACTAACACAGTTTGATTTATCCAAATTAATTTCTCTTCCTTCAGATAGGAATTCTCCCATGCTGATTGGTTTTGTTAGGATTTTGAACAAAACTTTTTTCAATTACTAGAATGACCAGAGGAAGCACTTCTCCAGCCTTCTACCATCTCTGCCTTTGATTTTTAAACCCACTTGTTCATTTCTCTTCATGTTTAGCCTGGTCAGTCTTTTGGTTTGTTTTATTCTTATCGTCTGCTTTTCCCCATTGTATCCTGCTTCCAATTATCATTCAAATTAAACTGAAAACTATATCCCAAATACAAAGACTTTTTTTGCCCTCTACAATGCTCTCATTTCCCTCTACTCCTTTCCTTTCCCTCCACCCCCAGCTTTTCTTTTGTTGCTTTAGCTGCAAAATAGGAGCCTCAGAAATCAGTGTGCAGCTGAAATTCAGTTTTTTTGGATCTTTCTCCTCTTCTGATGTGGGGACTCTTGGATCCCCTACTTCCCTCTTGCTCCTAGTGTCAAAGCTCCAAACTTTCTTGTACACATTTATTTCTTATGGTGGGAAAGAAAAGAAAGTCAAGCAAAGGAACATGCTCTTGAATAGGTCATTCTGTTAGCAGAAACTGATGGCAAGAATAAAAATAAATCACATAGGTCTGACACTTACTCATTTCAAAAGGACTGATGGGAGACAAGCATAAAAAACAAAAGCCCAAAAGCAGATTTGAACAAGAGGGTGAGTAGCATAGATCTAAAAACCTAATAAAGCCTCAGCCAAAACAATTTTAGAGAGGAGAGACCTCCAGCAGAAGGGAGCATGTGCTTGACTCAGCCTGATTAGAAGAAATAAATAGAGGCACAGCCATCCTGTGAAAGGAAAACCTCCTGAGTCAGCACACGCAGACCAACCCAGGGTGAGACTATGAAAGAGAAGTACAAGTCTCTCAGTAACCTTGTATATGCTTAATTTTGGCATTCTTGTTTCAAAAAAAGAAACCACAAAAATAGACAGAATCCAGGGAAATGCCAAAAAAAGGAAAAAAAGATGAAAATAGAGCTTCAGTAAAACGAGGCATTCAAGATTCGTTCAATTTTATAACAGGAAAAGAAAACCAAGAAGTTATTTTATTGAATGAAAGATGCTACTGTGTAGGCCTCTTTCCCATAGGAAGATGATACTGAAAATAATGAAAAATGAGAAGATCCTTTGCATAATGTGCAATTAATCTATGTAACATGTAACATATTCTAAGTGGGTTTAAGGGGAAGTGCATGTTGGTGTGGACCAGCATGGTTACTGGAAGCAGCATACACACATCGATTCCAGTCTCACAAACTGAGCAGTCTTGTAAATTTGCAGTTTGTTGGGTTTTTTGTTGTTTTTTTTTTCTTGTTTGCAAACAAGACCTGAATGACTGCTGCTAATGAATTGAAAAGTAAAACAATTAATTAGTCCAGAGGGAAGGTTACTATAATCTAACCCCTCCCAGTGCACACTCAACACACTATCAAGGCCAGAGTTTAAAACAGGCACATCTCCAAGAACTGAAACGACATTTGTAGAAGCTGGAAGAAAGATTTCCATTGACTTAATGGATATTGGATCAGGCCTTCAGGAGGAAACATAATGATCACATTTAATGCCAAGCACTAACCATCAAGCAGGTACCAACTGTGGGAGAGCACTCCATTCAGGTAAGCCTGCCAAGTTCAATGTGCCCCAGTGCACCCACATCTCTGGGATCCTGAAGTCCTTGCAAGAGCTGCACTTTTTCACTGCATTTAAGTCCATCAGAAGCTGTCAAGCTCTAGGACAAGCTGATATTATTTCACTGTAAAAAGAAATAAAGGATGAATGAGTGCTTTTGCAGGGGGCTTTTTTTTGTGCACATGAACAATGGCTTGAGGACATCCAGTAATGGCTCTGTACAGATTAAAACTACTTTTTTTTTTTTTGCCCCTGTGAATGTTTTGGGCTTCCCAGCTCTATAGTCAAAGCACCCCTTGTTTCTGATTTGATTGATTGATGTGAACATCAATTTATACTGATATAAAATTGCTATAAGCAGAAGGGCAGATTATTCTTAACAAATCAGATGAGAGAAGCAGAGAATGACAAGTTCAACACCAGTTCTGTCTCAAGTCTTACAGAGTTGACTTGCATGGTTAAAAATCATATAGATGAACAACGATAAGTTGTGCAAGATGAACAACTGTAAGTTGTACATCTTGCTTTTTCTAGAGTATCATGTTGGGATTTCTCATGGATTTTTGCTGTGGTTTAGTTAAAAAGTACTTCTTGGTAGCATATAACTTTTTATATGCATACGAATATATGATACTTAAACAAACCCCCAAAATTCATTCCAAATAAAAATCACCCCAAAACCAATCTGTGGAGTAAATTCAAGTATACAATTGGATAAACACTGTATTTAAAAACTGCAGGAGACTTATCTGCAGCTAAAGCACCACCTAAAGATGCAATTCTCTATTCTTTTTAAAGTCAGCTTCAGCTGGCTCTTAAAGTTTCTGTAAAGCACAATTCACAATTCAAGGTTTTGCTGAGATGTTAAATTATACTTTCAAAATATTTAAGATTCATTTCCCACTAAGTGCCAAACTACATTTCAGGAAAAAAAAAAAAGATGTAAATTCATAGTGAGAATTTAAGTAATGTATTCTGTGAGAGAACAGCAGAGTGCCACATTTCTTTTATAGTGACACATTAACCTCCTCGTATCAGTACTTTGAAAGGAAAAAAAATCCCTTCACTCAAGAAGACCAAAAAGCTTACTTTTCCCCATTACTGTTTGTTTGCATTTTAAAGATTCCTTTAAAGAAAAAAAAATTAATGCATCTATAGAAGGGGGGCTAGATAATTTCCATCCCAGACTTCAGAGGGAACTGGCAAAACAAACTGCAGGTCCAGCAATAAACTGTTCAAACCAGTACGAGACCTGTGTGACTGGAGAATAGCAAATAAAGTATCACAGAGGCAAATGTAGGGGTTTTTATTTAAGCCAGGATGGGAAAACCTCGGTCATTCAGTCAGGTTTGGCACACAGAGTGATTTGGGATGCCACCAGGGAGAAAGAATTACTATGCTTAAAAAAGGTATATATTTGTCAGAGCATACCAAAAAGTTTCTCCATTAGTGGTACAGCCTCCGTGTGAGGTTCAGAGATAATTATTGTGGAAAAAAAAACCCAAACATTTTTGTGAGTGAAAACCAGAAAACACAACTAAGATTTACTAAAAATAGCTCATGCCAAACTATCCTGATATTTTGTTTGAAAACAAAGCCCACCAAAGCAATAGATTGAGTACAAAAAGGAAATGCAGCTCATCTTATTTATCTCAGCATCTGTAAAGCAGCCAGTACAAGTTGTTCTGGATGCTGGGAAAGTGGGGAGCTTGTAAGTGGCACAGATTTGTCTCACTAAAAGCAGTCATGAGAGGAGGTGGGAGAGTAAAAGTCATGCCTGCCATGGGTCCTGCTGAATTTTCCTATTAATGATACAAACACAACTAGAAGTGTGTGGATTATATTCCCCAAAGTCACAAGCTGGGAAGTGCTGCCAAACCAGAGTGTAGGGAGAGGGCTGGAGGACACTGGGGCTGAAGGAGATAGAAAGAAATTCAACCTTCTGCAAGGGCACATACATGGAAATTAATAAAATCTTCAGCTAATAGCTTGAGGCTGCTGGTTTAAGTATTTCATCCAAAGGCTTTCATAGTGCAAGATGAGAGCTTGGTAACGAAAGCACATTCATGGTGCCTGCAGCTGCCATGTCTGGCTTCTCTCCACCACCTTCTCCCACTCGCCCCATAGCCTCTCTCCACTAATGTGGCTTGAAAACAATTTTCTCCATGATCAAAGCACTGTTTCCTCTTACCATTAGACCTGCTGTATCCTTCTTTACATGACAGAGGTGAGGAAACATAAAGCTACATGTCCATACAAGCAGCTAAGGCTCCTCACTTTGCAGTGAGTTACTGAAGAAAGGATCATGATGCACATTTCTATTTGTCATTCCTTGCCTTATTTCCCTTCTCCACCTCTGGCCCCACAGATCTTTGCTGTACTGTTGCTCCAAAAGGAAAAAGAGAAAGTGTCCTCTGAGATTAATGGTTACCCTCCTGGAAAGGGCAAGATGTGGTTTTGCCTCTTCAGACCTGAGGAGGAACTCACATCTTTCCAGCTTCCCCAGCATGTCTTTTACCTACTAATCTACTATCAAAGGTGGTTGTGGTTACTGCCTCCACTTCCCACTCCATCTGGCTTCTGACCTTGGCATCAACAGCAAGCAGAAGTCTTTTTACTCAAAGTGACAAATTAATTCTGGAAAGGGGTTATGGGCTCTGAATCCCATTTTCACAGCATCTGCTATCTCATGGAAGTGGGTCAATGCTAAACCCAGGATATATGGAGGATTTCAAATTCACCCCTCTCTTTAGTATTTCCTAAGGCAGGCTTAAGTGTTCCCTGCTTTACTCGCTGCCTGCTTTGAATCTCATACTGAGGCATTTAATCCTCTCCATTCACCCCAGAGGGTATTCAGGCATCTCACTCAGCTCTGAGAACTCTGCTCCTGGAACAAGGCATGCAACTGCCTGGCATTGCTCCACTCCACGATGCCTATTTCTATTTATGAGGCTGACTTTTGGGTTCTAATGGCAGTAATCATCTGAGAGGGCATGGACCAACCGCCTGCATGACAGAGCTCAACCGTTGCCTTGGAACCTCATATTCAGGTCTTGAAGTAAAACTGTGGGATAAGTACTTATCTCCATCAGAAGCTGCTCATCAAACCATTTAACACAAGAGAGGTTCCTATAAGGACCAACATCCTTAGAGGCACAGGAGGAATGGGAGTTTATCTGTGCTAGAAACAGGTTTTGCAGCCCTGAAATGATGTGATTTTTTTTTCCCCAGAGGAGAATTACAATCTAAATACCATGTAAACAAAGAATCCCTTGTAAACAAATTTAAGGAGTGGGTAGTGATTCTGCAGATGTCTGAGAAAGAATTGTCCCTAAGTAGGAAAAGGAGGTTATTACCCTTCAGATCAGCTGGATCTTAGCATGGTTTCTGAATTCAGGCAGTCAAACCACAGCAACATAAAATGCAGTCAGACAAGACAGCAGTCTTAGCAATACTTAAACCAGTTCCTTCCCCACAGGAAGGCAGGCATGTACTTTTCAAAGAACATAATATTTAAAGTGAAGCCCATCATGAGCCTTGGAGAGGAGTCTCAGATGAGCTCAGAGCATCACTTTATCCAACTAAAACACTGTTCAACATAAATGGATCACTAGCCTAAAGTTCATGTTTTACATGTCTGCCATTGCCTGCTCCATAGTAGGTCTCAGGACAAAGTAGGGAACTCTTCATGGCAAAGTCAAAAAGATAGGAAATACTGAGAAATTATAAACAGTCATATAATATAAATAATCATCAGTAACACTACCATTCTTTTAAAGTCAGCATAAAGTGCACAGCCACAATAAATAACTATTGCCTTTACCCTTTCTCTGCTTCAGTTATTCACACACTTTCACTTGTTGTATCTCACTGGCATCTGCCATCCTCCCCTACCCAGGGAATGATGTGTAAACTGAGCAGCTTCAGACTTGGGAATGTTTCCCACTTTCAGACGAAAGACACAAAAAGTCATCAAGCTCTGAAATGTTTTAGCTGTTCATCATAATAAAGACTACAAACAGACTAAATTAGATCTGCTTAGCATCGCGGATGGGACCATTCGAAGTAAAATCTAAGTGTCTGGTGATTCTGGGGTTCTCAACATTTTCACTCCTGACAAGGAAGTCTTCCTCCTCAGATCCCTTTCACTGGGGTTTTGCAGAGTTGTTTTTTTTTACATTACTATTTTCTCTTCTGGTATCTTCAACCCATCATGAGGGTTCAATTGCTTAAGGTTCTCCAGAGCTGCTACTTGTTGAGAGACGGGAGACGAGCCTCATGCTATCATGGTCAGCAAGCCTCAAATCTTTATTGGATACACGCATATTTATACTCTACTTAATGAGCTCATACACAATGCAAAAGCTTAGCTCCTTATTGGCTATTCCACCGGAGTTCCCCGTATCGTGTTGTTTCTCATTCTTGCGGATTGCAGTTCCCGGTTTCGTGCATTCTTTGAGCCTGTCGACATTCTGTTTATTACTTAATCAGGGCCTCAAGGACAGTGTCCTTGCCTATAATCACATAGGCAGTTTTCTTTCCTGCGCTCTCAGTACTTTACCAGCTGAATCTGATCATGTCCTTCCTCTTTCAGCCATGTCT
The DNA here is from genome assembly GCA_013399075.1 of Chloroceryle aenea. Lineage (NCBI taxonomy): Eukaryota > Metazoa > Chordata > Aves > Coraciiformes > Cerylidae > Chloroceryle > Chloroceryle aenea. Next base: position 1,300,326 of record VWZY01011396.1, on the reverse strand, counting down.
CAGACAGGCTCTCCACAGCTACTCAAGCAGTACTTGGATTCACGTGGCATCAATGTTTTTTCAAGTGAGAAGTGGGAGCATCACCTTTCCCTGATGCTCCCTTCCCATTGCACTGGCTTTGGTGCACAGTTGCACACCAGTGGTTTTCTGGCAGAGCACTTGATTGTATCTGTCATCTCATGAGCCCTAAGAAACATCCCATTTCCATGCCTTCTGAATGCTTTTATAATTAGCTCTCCACCTTGCATAACATCTCCTTGTCCCTCGGTTAAATGGGCTAAGCTTAAGTGCCAAGAATCTAGCTGGGTGAATAGAGCAGGACTGAGATTGAATGGAGGAAATCCTGGGAGCTATCGATCCAGCTGATTTCCCAACATTTTTCACCATGCAGCCCAGCCTTTTAACAACACCCAGGAACACAAGGCCTGGCTTTGATGGCCACAGAAATTCAGCACTGAAGTCTTGAAAGGGCTTATTTAAATGAATTTTCCTTGGCATTTACTTTACAAGTTATAAAAAGCCCCTCTCTTGCTTCAGTAGTTATAATGCATATATTCTCTTGGACCTACAAACTCATTCTTTCTTGCTTGGATGCCAAACAAATTTATCTCCAGCTTTCATCTACTTCAAAAAGGTTTTTTGTTTGCTGCTGCTGTGTCTGCTGTACATACCAAATCTGTAAAGGCTTATCAAGTGTTAAAAGTGTTTATCTCTAAATTTTGCAATTGTTTTCAGATACATTGTAATGTGTTTTTCTCATGTTCAGCTATATTTCATTAAGAGAATGTTATGGCTTTTATAATGTTTGAGTGCCAGTGTTAAGATAGATGTATGCGAATATCTGTCACATTTAATTATCTCCTCCATCAAATTCAGTAAGTGGCCTATTAAGAGTGAAATGACTGGTTCATATACTCATTAGAAAAGGGAGATTTCATGGTACAACAAAGAGGAAACGAATTTTTTATTTCTGATTGTACAAGAAAGAAAGAAGAAATCACATTGTCTAAAGAGGAATGTTTAATCTCTTGTATGAGCAAAACCAATCCAGAATATTTGCTTTATGATACTGATATGAGCTCTAGATCCTTTGATCACTAATTCAAATCCAGCTCTGTATGTAGAGAGTGAAAGCTATTATAATTAAATAGCTAATTGGTGGCCTGCTGTGCTGGTTTTGGCTGGGATAGAGTTAATTGTCTTCAGAATAGAGGGCTATGTTTTGGATATGTGCTGAAAACAGCGTTGGTAACACAGGGATGTATTAGCTGTTGCTGAGTTGGGCTTACAGAGCCAAGGCCTTTTCCACTCCTCACCCCACCAGCAAGCAGGCTGGGGATGCACAAGGACCTGCGAGGGGATGCAGCTGGGGCAGCTGACCCCAGCTGAGCCAAGGGATATTCCAGACCAGATGATGTCATGCTCAGCATATAAAGCTGGGGGAAGAGGGTGGGGCATTTAGAGGGATGACATTTGTCTTCCCAAGTCACCATTACATGGGATGGAGCCTGGCTTTCCGGGAGATGACTGAACACCTGCTTACCCTGGAAGGTGGTAAACAAATTCCTCTTTTGCTTTGCTTGTGTGTGCAGCTTTTGCTTTACCTATTCAACTGTCTTTATCTCAACCCACGAGTTTTCTCACTTTTACACTTCTGATTCTCTCCCCTATCCTGCTGAGGGGGAGTGAGTGAGCAGCTCTGCGGGCCTTAGTTGCTGCTGGGGTTAAAACATGACATCTATATAAACAAGTTGTTTTCAGTTTAGTTTTCAATGGATAAGCACCCAAAATCCGCTTGGGCTCACTGACCTCACTACACAAACCAGGCATGATTTTATGCTATGATTACTTACTGGAAATGGCTGAACTCTGTGACAAGGCACCAAAGTAATTTTTCCTTTGCAGTATAGTCAAGGACAGCAGTATATTCCCTATCTGGACTTAACCTTGAGCAGCTGAGAAAGCTAGCTGGCTTCCTTTCCACTAAGAAGTTATTCTATGATGGATATCTTTGCATCAGAAACATAGCTCACTCTTGCCACAGAGGCACAGCATCACTGCTCATGTTGCCGTTGATCCTGACATGTCCTCAGTTCAATGCTGTGTGGCGTTGCTGCCTCCTCTCCTCCACCTCTCTTTGTAGTGCAGTTCCTCTGGCTGACACGTTCCCTGCCTCCTCTGTAACCAAAGGTCTGAACCATGCTATAGCTCAGTGACTGGGTCTTTATTTTCTTCTTGCACTTACTCTTGTCTTACCTCAGAATCTGTCCATGAAATATGAAAAGAGATGAAATAATGTTCTGGTTCATTTTATAGAAGTCATAACTGACGTTATTAGCATTTGTCACTCCAGGTAATGTCCTCTTCAACCCACAGCTTGTCATGACAGACCCCCAAACAGAACAGTTGGTTTAGCACATTATGATTTTTATAATCTGGTATTTTTCCAGGATGTTAAGTTGTTGTTTTCTTACACTGCACTTCCTCTTCTGCTTTCCTGCATTCTGGTATACTTCTGGGAATGCCCTGGGTTCTTCCAAATTCCTCTCTTGCCCCTGACAAATGGGATTCAGTTGAAGGACAGTTCAGGAACTGTGGAGATGGCTTGAAGAGAGGCACGGTGAGATATGTAGTTCTGGGGTTTGTGGGGGAAAATCAGCCATCTTTAGCTTTCCTTATTGCAATGATGCTCCTCTCTCCTACCTTTTTCTTAACTTTTAAGACCTCTGAACTTCCATTATGGTTTGTCTGGTACCCAAAATCCCCAAATATTCCTTTCTCGTGGGAATGGTTTTGTGCACTACGTGACGATGCCTTCTCCTCAATTATCCCCATCCCATAAACTGTCACAGTAAAAGAAGGCCATTTGCACCCACATCCTTCTTTTACATTCCAGTTTTCTTCTGTTCCTCCTGATCTTCATGGCCCAGTAACCCCCATCTGTCCTTCTCATCAGTCCCTTGGCATCATACTGCAGGTATTTCTGCAGGCAAATAAACTCACTTTACAATTTAGGCATCTAGGTAAAGTGGATCAAGCAGCAGTTTTGCTGCTGAAACCAGTGAATACTATTTTTCATCATCAGCAGCAGTAAAGTGTGTTTTCAAGTACTATATTTGCTGCTGTGCTTTGGAGTATTGGATTTATAACCTTAGAAAATCAGGATCTGAGGATGCACATATATTATCTCCAAAGAGCATAGCTATCTCTAGTAATAGGGAGATTTTTCTACAGATAGGTCTTAGTATGAGACTAATAAAGGTTTCGTATAACAAAGCTACGCCAGGCTTTAGAGCCAGATTTCAATACAAGTCCTAATTTATATTTCACATTTAAATAAATGACCAGATTTTCAGAAGTGTTAATGAAAAAATTTGCCTCTTTTGGGTTCATGAACCAGGTTCAGAATTGAGAACAGGAAAGAGATGCATGTTGCTTTGGATGGAGATCTTGCTCGCGGGAACAGCACCACAGGGGCTGCAACAAGCAAGATTACCCCAGCTCCTCCCCATTTCCCTTTGCTTCTCCTGTATATAGAAAAAAAATCCCAATGCTTGGTTGATGAACAAAAAAAGGAAGGTGGAAAGGTTTTAAGAAAACTGCTCCACTGTCTCCCCTATCATTTTATGAAAAAAAAAAAATTAAAAAAATTGCAAGCTGTCTGATGTCTTAATTTTTTTCTAGATATAATTCTAACTGTTTAAAAGAAGCAAGACATAATGGTTTATATACAAAATCTACCTGCTGCTTACTCTGATAAAACAATACCTATGTGCTTGCAGGTGTTCTACAAGCTGCTTGGAAAATATGTAAAACAAGCATCACATGCTATATTTAGCTAATAACAGAGGGAGAAACTGCTATATGCTTTCATTTTTTATTGTTTGATCATTTGATTGTTTTGCAAGCCTTACACCATATGTTGCTAATTGACATACAAAGGATGTGTGCTCTCTTGTCCTCATTAATTTGTAGAAACTAAATATTTTGTCTTCCACTTAAACTTGCTAAGATTCAGACTGAAAAAAAATCTATAATTAGGCTTATACTGTTTGTGAAGTGCAGTAAGGGTGCCCCGGCTCTGTCAGCTGGGGAGGGGGAGGAGATGGAAGCAAAGAATGAAACGGCGTGAATGAAATCTGCAGGCAAAAATGATACTGGCATGAGCAATTACATTTTGCAGTATCCCCCAGCTAACAGTCTGTTGGAAAAGGGAAAATCAAATAAACGGTTAATATACCTTCCTGTAATGTAGATGTTGCTGAAAACTGATCAGCCCAGCTCAGAGGAATACAAAGGACTGGAGCTCTCGGATGACTCCCTGCCTTTTGGCATTGCTTTTGTGCTAGAAGGACCTCACAAAGCCTCACCCAACCAGCCCAGAGTTTGTTTCTTGTATGTATTAATTCTGGTAACTGTGATGGATGGTGCTGACCACTTCTGAGGTACCATGGAGCACAGACCCTAAACAGGTACAGCTCCAACTTCTGAGCCCCTTCAGAAGGGCAATTAAAACAAGGTTGAGCAATCGTGGTCCCTTCCCCACTCTGGCTGATTTTGCATAACCTTCCTGTAGAGGGGAGGTTGGCACATACAGCAAAGCAATAAAGCCTCAGGAAGCTGCTCTTTTTCTTCACTTAAATCAAGACAATTTAATGGCTAGTTTAAAAGACCACAACTCTGGATTGCCAAACTGTTACCCAAGCTCCACTTTTGCCCTCAGCACTATGACTTAATGCAACACATCTCTGCAAATCCAGAATTCATCCTCTGTAAGAAATTCAGTATCACTATTATGTTACAAGACCTCATTAACATGAGTAAAATCCTCTCGTGAAAGGCACCATAGAGCGACAGAATTTTATCTTTTCCCTTTCTTGCAGTGATTACTTTTCCATTCCTGTCATTCAGTGGAATGAATTTCATATTTATTTAGATTCTGAAAATTCAAATTTACTGTGCAGAGAACTCTGCAGAGTCGGCAGCCCATTTTTCTTCTAGGTGCTCAAACGGATGCATGGATGCACTATCTTGTCCAGCACAAATTCTGGATAGTGTCCAATGTCTGTGTAAATTATCATCATCTTTTTATGCCTTAAGAGTAGGAAGTAATCAGTGGTCTAAAAAAAAAAGAGAAAAATTGACCGCCTAGCTCACTGACTATATATATCCAGAAAAAGAACTGAACACAGCAAAGCAATAGCTGAAGTTGATCAATCTTACATGCTGTGGCACTCACAGATGTATCCTCCCAGAGATGAATTTTCTGTGACAAGTCCAAACCACTAAAGCACGAGGAATAGCAGTAGTTGATACTGCCGATTATAAGAAGCCCTAGTCTCTGTCAGTTATCTAAATATCTCATCAAAAATTATTATTTTCTGTCTCTAGGCTTGCCTTCCAGGTAGAAATGGAACATTGCCTCTAAACTTTATTAAGGAACAGATGGGTCTCCACTCCAGATCAGCTTTCCTTCCAATAGCAGCAATGCTCTTCATCACTGAAACACTGAACATTTGCCTGACACTCATGAATTACTAACCAGTACACTTCTCAGGAAAGGGCTTTGTCAGTAGATCTCCAAGAAATAAAACAAAAAAACCCAAATAATGGCACTGAAAAGCCACCAGCCACTT
>VWZY01011396.1:1244864-1294656 GCA_013399075.1 Chloroceryle aenea | reverse complement strand
TTTTTTGATAGTATCATGAAAATACAGACAGAGAGCTTACTTATTTCTCTGAAGGAGAGCCAAATCAGCTCAAGTTTGTGACAACTAAAGGAGACTGGCTTATTCAGCAGCGATAACATACAAACAAGAGCAACAACAACTGTTGTAGTTGGCAGTTTTGCAGAAGTTTCAGCTGTGGCTCTGCAGCGTGACTGGCACGTCTCTCAGAAATGCCTGCACTGGCAGAGAAGGCAATGGCTGCTTTTGCTTTTGCTTTCCCTTGCCTAGAGCTGGTTACAGGTGGCATGCTGAAAGAGGGAAGTGTGTAACCAGGTATCCATGGTTGTTGTGCTGATGTGACATAACTTAAAGCAGTGCTGAGGCTACTGTAAGCTGTGTTGTGTCATCATGAACCAATATAAAAATGGGAAAGAGGTGCAGATTCTCCTAGACGTTGGTTATCCCCCCCAGGATCTTTTGGCTTCAAATGTGACTAAATCTTTGCAATGAAATATGGCAAATTATATCCTTCATGACAGATGGCTTTGGAGAGGACTATGCAGAAGCACACAGCTCCAGTTCCAAAGCTTGTGGAGATTAATGGAGAAACACCAACTGAAATAAGTAGGTGTCACTTAACAAGGACCACTTTTTCCTTGGTTTATGATCTTTCCATTAGCCCATTCTTTATCTGTAAATTGCTTACTCAAGTTTTTATCAGTTCATGTAATGACTCTGGCTCCTCCATCATTAGACATCATCAGGTCAGTTCTCAGACACTTCTCTCAGAAGATGAAAAAAACAGAATTTAGTCTGCTGCATTTTTGGATGCTATCTTCACCTGTATTTTAACATTGGTGTTTTCTTTCATGACAGCTTCTCTCGTTCTCTTTCCCATTCTCAGTATAAACTCCAGTTTACTTTCTTTGGAGTAGTGTACAGTAGAACATGCAAAATTTACTGGTTTCTGGACAGGAAAGAAGCCTGCTTCTCAGTACTAGCAGTGTACCCCAGCTTTGTTCAGAAGGAAACCCTACTAGATGTGTCATTGGGTGAGCAGGTTTTGGTCTCTCAAGATGTCTACTGTTAAGTTACAAAAAAATTTTTTTTCAAAATTAAAAATTCACATCATTACCGCCCCCCCTTTATAAATATCCCTGAAGTCAAATGATTACATTATTTCCCATGCTCTGAATAGGGCAATTGCTTTTAAGTTCAAATTGAAAGTGAAGTCTTGAGACTGCTCAAAAGCCTGGCAATATTTCAGCCCAAGCCATGATGTTTTAAGGGCATCATTCATCCCATGGACATTTTGTGCTGGACAGTCCATTAAGATTTTTGATGTTCTGTTCTTCTCATAAAAACATCAGGGTTTCCTCTTTCTGCTTATCTTAAAAAAAAAAAAAATAAAAATTCCAATTCCTCCAGTTAAGTCATTCTTTGGCACTGGGAACACAGGAAGTAATTTCTCACTGCCAGCTTGGAAACCATAAAGTTTGACTAGGTCAAGCCCTTAATCCCTCTTCAGCATCACTAATCACATTACTACCATTACAGTAGACTATATATAGGAAGAGAACAGGAAAGATGGTGCTAACATAGTCTTTCTCTCCTGACAAGTGGTCTTAGACAACTTTCCTTTCAGCTCTTAGATCTGAAGGCACTTTTTTCTTTTCCTTACAGAGTTAAAAAAATACCTGATAAGAAGAGCTTGGAAGAATAAAAACAATTTTGAGGTCCTAAGACCAAATGTCATTCACTGAAGTATAGTGTCAGATAAATAAATAAGCAGTACAGTCTGCCACATAGACAAATAATGTTGAAAAGTTACAAGAAGTAAATGTTTTGACTTGTAGTGTCCATTTCAGATCCAGCAATTTCTGTAGTTCCTTCTCCAGTAACTCAGATCCCACCAGCTGAGACTGACAGTCAATGTTTTACACACCACAGATTTTAAATATCAAAATGACAGATTCTCACATGTTGTTGTCCATCAGTAGGAGCCATGATTGCTGTTTGGAGAAGATGTGATTGCCAACCTGTGGCTGGCGTGATTGCTCTTTGCAATCTGCTGTTCCTGAATGCTTTTTTTGGGGAGTGTGGGGGAGGTAAGTGGCTGGGCTGCAGTGCACTTCCCATATTAATGTTTCTGTCCTGCTTTCTCACTGTAATGCTTATGCAATTATGCTCTGCGTGCATTTTGAGCTATTGGTCTCTTTTGAATATTTTTATATCCATTTTATACCCATTGGCTAATCTGGTAGGTATTAAAGTCCTGTATGCTTTCTATAGGTAAACAGGGAGAATAGAGGGACTCTGTTTACATTCCCATTGAGATAAGAATTACTTGTGTAACCAGTGCCTGAGAATATTTTTCCTGGGATATTTAGCTTTTTGGAGAAATATGAGGAAAAAAATCCTTTTGTACTTGATGAGAAAAGAGGAATTAAAAGCAAATTCACACAGCAGCTCTGATTTAAGAGAGTTACATGAAGCTTCATTGGTTCCAATGTGCACAGAGCTATTTGTTTGCAGACATTGTCTTCTATATTGAGTATATATGCAAACTTTGTTCCACCCTCCAACATAACTGTATATCTAGAGTGAAAAGCAAAGCTGTAATTGCTGGAAGAACACAGGAGTTATTAGCTCTTTAGTCTGCCTAGTCCAGAGGAAAATGATCCGAGGGAAAATTCTTCTAAACCTTATTAGTGGCAGTTGACTTATGACCTATATCACTGTAATTTTTACTTGATATGAATAAAATCAATTGTGTTTCTCTGTAGTGTAACTATCTACTTGCACATTATTTGCATAACTAATGTGTTTTTGGATTGAATTTAATTTTTGTCTTCAATGATACTTCATTTTGGTTAGCACTACTATGAATCATGTTATCTTTTCTTCTCTTTTTTTTTATCAGCTTCCAGTTTGTTGCCTTTGAGATCAATAGATTGTCACTTCATTAAGTGAGAGGGTAAATATTAGTAACAGATGCATTTTTTCCCTATCCCGCTGAATTTACTTGTCTCCCTCTGTCCCTTCTATGGGGTTTCTCTTGTCTTCAGATTAAACAGTCTATTCTTTTTCTGCCTCCCTTTAAATGGAAGCCTCTCCAGACTGCTAATCAGTTTTATTGCCTCTATCTGCACAATGTATCTTCTCTGAGATAGGGTGGTCGAGTTCATAAAATTTTGCAGAGGAGAGCAGGAAAGGATGTTGTTGAACTGACGTTAATGAAGAATCTCATAGGCCAGTGGTTCCAATTCAAGCTACAATGTCACAGCTGAAACAATGTCAAGACCCATTTCACAACCTATTACAAAAGAAAAACCACACAGCAACAGAAGCTCATAACCCTCTGGATGTTGCCTTGAGACCCATTCACACAGACAGGTTCTGCAGGATATTGGATGTTCTCATCTCACTGAGCAGAAATCATTTGGTGGTTTGCAGGGAGGGTTGGGCTTCTTGGAAGTTTAAGCCCCTTTCTGCTGTAAAGACAACTTGAAGAGAAGCTCCAGAGTCTTCAGTAAATGCCAGGTAAATAGAATGGAAAAAGCAGAAGGAAATGCAAAAACATATCCAATAAGTGGATTTGAGGCTGTGAGAGGAAGAGTATCATGTATGGACAGGAATGTATGTTATGTTTTATAGCCATTTAGGGCAAGTATTTATCAGATGAGGGGTTTTTTACCACTGAAAATTAATGGATATGAGAATAGCAAAGGCCTTACTCTTAATTGCATGGAATTTATGACACTTTCTGTCCCTTTGGTGCAGATCACTTGTCCAGGAAGGTAATGGGCAGGGCTGTAGTGCCACCAGTTGCTTTTCTGTGCATTCACATATTGATTATTGTCCACCTTGATTTATCTTGAGATGGCAAAGGCAATGTCCTATAACACACACTTGCACTAAGTAACTGTTGATTCGTTTTGGACATATGATCAAAATGGTTCAGAAGCTTCAAAGCACTTTCTTTTACATTTCCACACTTTTTTTTTCCCCTCATTTTGTCCTTGGGGGAAAAAAAGGCAGCAAAGGCATGCAAATGTAATCATGCTAGCCTCAAATGATGAATATTAAATCTTTGATAGGTTGCAGCTTTTTTCATCTCTATGTTGATATATATTTGTTGCCATGTGTGGGCAATGTGTAGGTGGCTTTTTTAACACTGTGCAGCTCATCAGAAAGTTTTTCTGTTTGAAGCCAACAATGATTATTGTGCTTGTCCATATAATATTTACTCTTATGTCTTATGTTGTGCACCAATTAAACTGCTGTAAGAGTGAATAGGTTGGCACTATACAAGTTAATGGCCCACTAGTTTAAAACTCCAGACCTTCTTAGGGTCATATTTATAGTATTATTTTGGATGTCAGGCTGTTTGAACTCTGCTGAGTGCACAATTAAGGGATATGTGAAAGCAACACCTTAACTGTGAATTTAGCTCTTGACTATAACCCTCATCTACAGAGAAAATCTACCCCATGAAATAGAGTAAGTTAGGATAGAGTTAATTCCTGAGATGCTCCCTCTGACTGGTGTTCTGAATTGAAATCAGTATCTGTACAATGTTAATACTGTAATTAAATTTCATTAGATTTAAAGCTCAACCTTTTCACAGTGATTTAAGGAACACTCCTATATTGTTTTACAGTAAATTGCTTGAGAAACTAATGCTTGGAGGCCAAGTCCTACGAAAAGGTATAGAGACCTAAAAGGGACCCTGGCAGAATTCAGATGTTTTGGTTCAAGACTGCAGCTCCCCATCCTTCTGCTTCTCTCCTTAGCTGCACTAGAATAGGAAGAGAGGAGAGAGAGCTGTATCTCCCCCTCAACATTACTCCATGAATGTGACCTGGAGTCCCTCTGACTCTGCAATCCCCATGCTCAAAAAGAGTCTTGTGTGGCTGGGCTTATGGCATGGTCTCTTGAAGACCTCCCCACACAACCTCTCAAATGATAGGAAATATCATTGCCTTAGTACAGAGCTGTACCTAGGCTAACCTGCTCTTGTTACTGGTAGCCTCTGACTTAATACAAGGCTGTATGAATTCCTGAGGGTCCCCAAAAGCAGGCTTTGTGTTAGCGTTGCAATGCCTACATCCTTTTGTCTCTTTGGTGCTTAGTTAACTGCTATTTAGAGCCTCACTGAGAAGCTTGCTGTTGACACTGATTGTCTCAATGGCTATTAGCCTGTCTCTAACCCTTATGTTTATTGGAAAAATTACTGAGACAAAGGTAGAAAGGCAATTTGGGCATCATCTGACAGGTTCTGATTTCCAGCAGCTCTTCTAGGCAAAGCCAGCGTAACCCAAGCAGCGAGCAGAGGTGAGGAGTCCGTGCTGATTCAATTATTATGACTATCTGTACTGCTCTCAAAGGTTTGAGGTAACTTGCAGATCAGAAAGAAAGATGAGCTCGTAACCAGCCAAGTCCAAAGGCTTCTGATGTCAAGAGAAATCTTTTCATTGAATTCAGTGAGTTGTGGATCAGGACCATTAAAAGAGCTTTGACAAGTGAGCATACAAAGACATTAGAGATTTTTTGCTTCCCTGATGTATTAAATAGAGATGGAAGGGGGGAAATGAACACAGAATCATCTCACCAGTATAGCACATGCTGTAATTCTACCTAAAGAAAACAGGTGTATATTCTGTAAATATTCTCTTGGTCTCATAAACTAAATCCCACAGCTCTTTCCCTTGCACTTCTAATACCCTACTGTACTTTGTAGGTGAATTCTCAGAAAGAAAATATTGTCATTGCAATTAATCAATCGCGCTGTGTTGTAATTAAATGACTATATCAAAGAGGAAGAAATTAAGACTGGATCACTTAAAACAACTATTCAGTGATATAATTACAGCATACCCTGTGAGCAAATTAGCTTCTGCCTATGTGAGATCTGACAAACTAATAAACACCTTGCTGTGTAAATTGAGACCAGGTATATTTTCAGACTCTTAATCACTGAAGCTTACGAAAGGGGGAAATGGCAAAATCATGGTTTCTTTCTCCTTTGTGAGGGAAACACTCATGCAGTGTTAGTCTTACTTCTTCATGTATCGTTGGCTAGCTTTTCCTGTATGTCTTCTTAATATTACCCATTCTTCCTTTTTGTTATCAAGATATTTGTTGCCAGAAGGAAATGTCCCCTTATCAGTGCTGTTTAGAAAAGAAGCATATTCCAATTTCCGTGAATGCATCAGAAATCTTGTTACTGATTAACCATGTGCACAAAGCAAATAATGTTAAAGGGGTAACCTTCCGCTCTTTTTCATAATACAATTTCAAAGATCTTAATATACATGAATCATTCTACTACAGATAAAATAGTCAATAAAGTGTTGGAAAGTAATTAGGTTAGGAGATGAATGCAAAAGGAGAAAATCAGAGTTCAACAGATCATTTTAATTTACCATCACAAGAGACATAAAGCTAACAAATGAGAAGATAACATATTTGTGTTGAAATGTGCACTAAATATGACAGCGCTACATAAGAAATGTTCTGATATAATTCACATAAAGCTTGTTCAAATTAATATACTACTTGTTGAAAATGTGTAGGAGCTGTTAAGTTTATTTTGAGGAAATATTTTTGCTTTAAGGAAGGAACAGTCACTGTGACAGACATTAGAACACGTGAATGAATTAGGGAACATTACACTGAATGTATAGCAAAGGAAGGCATGATATCTCTGGAAGGGTTTTACAGTTTGAGAAATCTTTAATGAGGCATTTGAACTGCATAGAAGAACAGCTCTCATAGCCTTAGAACATGACTACAAAGAAGATATTGATCTGTAGATGTTATCCGATCGTATTCCAGATTAAAAGCTGACAAAATCTTCAGCAGGTAACTGAGAAGATTAACCTGTCAAGAAGATACCCCATAATGAGATTATCCCAAAGTGAGACGTTCCACAAAGGGGAGAGATTATTAAGAAGGAGAAAGGGTGTTTAAAGTGATTTCTGGTGTGAGCTGGGTTTTGTATTTGTGTGTGCACACATGGGTGCAAGTGTTCCTGCTTCAGTTTGACAGCTTGGGCTGAAATACAGAGAGAGAAAGCACTGATTTGTGTCAAGATGTACAAAGATGAAGCTCTGAGAACACTTCCTCGGTTAAGGTTCATTACAAAGCCCACTATTCTCTCTCCCCATGACCCCAAGCTGCACCGTCACTGTATTAAGCAAAATATTTTTTACAACCCAGAAAGCATTTCTGAGAAGTAATCAGTTCTCTGCTTTTGTGATTAGCTGAAGGGACTGTAGCTCAGTGGACTACAATTACCCCTCATACTTGACTGCTCTTCCAGATTTATAGGAACTGAATTGTACATTTAATGCAATCTTTATATATATATCTATATAGCTATATCTATACACACACCACTTCCTATATAGAGGTAATTGGTGACCCTGTCCACTTGTCTACTAATCGATCAGAATAGGTAGAGCATTTGTAATTGGTCCTTACTGCACACACAGATTTTGCTCTGAGCTTGCAAACCTCAGTGCAGGTGTTTACCCTATAATTGGCTTGTAGAGGTTTTCACATTGCTATCACATACAACAGAACAGCTCCTACACTGCCTCCCCTGTTGTTCCAGGCAGGAACAACTACACCTAGCTACTTGCATTTTAATGGTTGCCATTAAAAAGTTATCAATCACTAAATTCAGACCAAATGTTGCCTTCTGTGTTATGGTCTAGCACCATATCAGTTTATTAATAAAGGCCGATGAACTGATTAGGTAAGTGCCTTTTCCTAATGTGTCAGGACATTTTGTCATCTTGACTCATCACTTTCTAAGGATGAGCTTAGAATAATAGATCACTCGGCTTTCTTGACATCCATGTGCTGTTGTCGCTGTTCAAATGTTTATTGTTGAAACAGCATGAAGGTGCTAGGGAAAGGCAGCATGTTTTAACAACCAGGGCATGTCAAGGAAGTTACATCAAGGATTAATCAGATCTCTTTGCTGATTTTCTGCACTGTAATGAAGCAATATCGTACTGAGTTAACTTTGAAGTTGAAATGATTATCACTCTGTATCTGCCCTCTTGTTCCTGACCATTATTTATACTCTCAAGGCTGAAGTCTATAATTCACATGCTGAATGATCTTGTGCTGCCTGGGGAGTCCTGACTGCTCATAGCTGGCAGTGCTTCCAAAGGCATTCCCGCAAAGCTAGATCTGGAGCAAATCCAGGGGAGTTTAAGAATTGATTCTCTCTTTTCAAATGATTAGCACCCATCTTTTTCCAGTTTCCCTTTGTGAAAACTCTGTATTTCTGCTGGAAGAAGCTCAGAAAGCCAGACTTGATAATACCAAAAATAAAGATGCTCCAACTAAATTATATGGATGCAAAAAGGGCTTGCCAATCTCAAGAGCTACCTGAGGTACCTGATGAGCTCATGATATATCACGTCTCTCTGGTCCAGATCTTTTAGGCAACATGGGAAGGTCAACCTGCTGTGGCATCTTGACAAATATACAGCTAGTGCAATGATGAAATTCCTCTCAAATTATCTTTAAAATACTCTGTTTGAAAGTTTGCCTAGCTTTGGAGCATGATTTGTGCCACGTCTTGCTTTCTTTATTTTAATCCATCACAGCACTGTCAATTCTCCCTCTGAAAACAAAGAAAAGCCAACCATTCCCTAAATATTCAGTATCTCTAGTCTGAATTTTTTGTGCTTTCTTTAGTAACAAGGTGTAGTGATGTTCTTACCATCTGCTATCTCCAGGTGGAAACAAGGGCTGCCCCACAGGGCAACCATGGGGACATGTGGCTGAACTCAGTGTGCACAGCAATTCTGCCTCCACGCTCCTGTGAGAGATGTGTGTGACAGTGCTGGCTGTGTTTGCGAATTAGCAGACAGAGGTGAAGTAGATGATAGAAATTATGCAAATTTAAAAGCCATACCACACAAAAGGTTAATCTACAAAGTCAGTGTACCTGGTAAGTGGGGAAAACTCTATTCATTTGGCTCCAAAAAAGGCTGCTGAGTGACAAGAAATAAGTCATAGGCAATGTTTCAAAGGGGTAAGTGAGGCAATCGGATTGGTCCCATCAAGGATGATTTAGGGACTACTTTTTATATTACATAAGTAAGCTTGGCAGCAGGTGTATTTTGAGAAGAGAATAAATTTATTGGAATCAGGAAAGAAGGGCAAGAAATGTGATGGAACAAAGCCAACAATTTAAAAATAATTTGACGAAATTAATTAGGCTTATGTGCAAGCAAATGTGTGATAGACTTTCCAGTAGGGAAGTATAAGGTAATGCAGCAGGGGATAGAAAATAATTATAAGGAAATATTCTGAGGAGACATTGATCATGGGGGATGCTCAAAGATAACTGTAGATGATATAGTAAAATACTGTGTTATTTATAAGAGTACAGAAAGTCCAGCAATAATTTGAAGAGATTATTGATGGAAACATGTGAAATGTAAAAGGTGAAAAGTAGGTTGATGCTCTTTTATTAATATTGATTTGCATTATAGTATCAACTTTATACACCAGCCAAGTTCAGGGTTCCATTCTGCTAGGCACGATATCAACACACAGCAAGATACATTTTGTGATCTAAACAGATAGAAGAAACAAAAAGATATAAAAGAATTATAATCCCAAATGACAGACAGAGAACTGAAGCATAGAGATGGTAAAGCTTGAGCTGTATGCAAAATATGACCTTTTAATTAAAAATACAGCTGAAAATGAAAAATATTTAAATTTTGTCACAATTCTCATGGGAAATTTTGGGTTACAACAAAAAACAATGAAAATATTCTTGCGTGTCTTTTCCTTTACAGCCCTCCCAAGAAAAGCCTTTTCTAAGGAAGCGCAGGCATGAATTCATTAATATGCACATTAGTTCTCTGCAAACTAAGTTTCCAATTTAAAGAAACACTAACTTGAAAGAACATTTTAAACCGGCTTCTATTATTTGGTGTCTACCCACCAGCAGGTACATGGAGTACTCTGACTCAACTCCCTTCCGTGCTACCATAACCACAACAAAATCCTTCTTAGAGACAGGGAAGGAGCTGCTTAAGAATATAGGACTTCTTTACTACAAGAAGTAGAGAGCTGTTACAGATTTTCTGTGCCCTAGTTACTACTTCCTAAAGCCTCAAGCACGTTAAAGTTCATGGTGGCTTACGCCACGTATAAAAGTGAGAGAAGTTATCTGCTACTCAGTGTGCCCTTAAAATGTCTATGTGAGAAGTGAGGAGCTATGTATTCAAACCTTGCTTTACTGTGCACTGGTTTCTTGGGGTAGAGAAACCCAGAGAACATCACAGTTATTTTTAACATTATGGGGAAACAGGATAAACACCATTAACATTTTATGAGTGATTTTGGGCCTTGAAATGCAAGACACTCAGTGGAGATTGAGTTGGTAGTGCTGTAGCAACAACAAAAACATAAGGGTTTGTAGGTTCATGGAATGTGAGTCAAAAGGAAAGATTAGCTAGTCATAGGGGATTACTGCAGGAAAGAGGTAGATAATCTCTTGACAAAGGTGACAAATTCATGCCAATAAGTTACCTGCACTACTAAATAATTCAAGAGAAAGAGGGCAGGGACTGAAGCTAGGGGAAATGCTCATGCAAAAGTAGTTTCAGAACAGTCTCGTAAAAAACTTTAACTGCCCAAAGTCATCAGCGGAACCGAGTTAGAAAATGATGCTACAAGAAGGAAAAAGAGAAATCAAATTTTTTACTTAATAGCTTGTCACGAGTAAGAAACAATTTCAGAACATCTAGGGATTTCCTCTAGTATATACTCATAAATTTTCCTGTTTATATGAGGAAAGTAACCCGTGTCACAGCCCTGGGTATTTCAGGGAAAGCCTGTCCATTGTTTCTGCCCTATTGTGTCTTAGGTATTAATTATTTCATTGCATCACAGTGCAGTAACTTTTTCCTTTGTTCAATGAGAAAATATTGCAGGAAATATTTTGCTTCTCTTTTTCAGATAGAGCATTCTATTCTGGAAAAAAATCCATCAAAGGGATATTATTTTTATGAGGGGATATATCAGAAAGCAAAATCAGTGAAACTGTTGGCTGAATTATTCCTTTGCCTTTCAAAGATGTTTTAGTAACATTTATCAGTGTCCGTCAAATGCTAATAATACTTTAGAGGAAACAACTTTAAATTGCATCTACCCTTCAATAAACTTTTGACTTTCAGTGAATGGCTTATAAGCCTGAGAAACTCAGAGTGTGATATGTTTCTATCTCTGGCCACACTGAAACCCTCATTTTAAGGGTTTAAGACTTGACAAGAAAACTATACCAAGAATAAATCGATCTCTGCTTCTTTTTTTTTTTACCCCAACATTTAAAATTCTGTTCTTTATAAAACACATAGAAAAATGATCTGTGATTTGACGACTGCAATCCTAGAATGAGCTGGAACATATATTAAATTGAGGGCTGTATTTTTAATTGGAAATGGCTGAATTCTTTAACAGTCCTCTCCCCATGCAAACAGCAATTTCCTTAACTCCCAACCTAGTTATTAGGAGCAGAAAGCGGGGCAGAAGGAAAGAGTATATGAAAAGCAGGTCTGAATTGATGAGAATTATACTGAAACATTAAGAACTGCTCCAGAGTTAAGTGATTATAGAAATATAAGGGGTTACATTAGCACTCCTGCAAGAGGCAGTAGATGTTAACACCTCCCATGAATCATCGGAACGAGGCATTGTCACGCCTGTGCACATTCAAGAGCACTCTGCAGCCCATGCAGCAGAGCAGCTACATGTTGATGCAAGAGCTTATTAGAGTTCTGCATACAAGCATTTTGCCAGGCACAGCTTTCTGTCTTGCTGTTCAAAGCAGTAACACCTGGGAGATTGCTCCTCCTTCCAGTAATAACCATGGTTAAGACTTCCAAAGACATCAATATTCTGCTTAAAAATGACAGAATATACCATGTTAGGTTCACAAGTGGAGGGCACAAAACTCCTTTGGGAATGGTATCCTGTGTCTGTTTAAATATTTAAGTACCTAAAGATGCAAGACTTCTAAAAGAAAAAAAAAAGATAAAAATGGCAGCAGAAATAACCACTGCAGCACTGCCAAGCCCATCTTGTACTCTCTTTGTGAGGAGCAGTAGTTTACTGGCTGTGAATCTATTCCAGCTTCCCAATGCTCTGGGTGCTAACGTGACACTGTGAATGTGTCTTAGGGGAGGCAGGTAATATGAGGGACTGGTGCTTTGTATTCTAAAGTATTTGCTGTACTTTCTGCTAAAATTTTACATTTTGTTAAAGAGAAGTAAATAATGCTTATTCTCCCGTTGCCTGTATTCCCTACAGTAAGATGTGGGAAATGCTGTAAATCTTCCATGTGTCAGACCTCACTCTCAGCTTAACAAATAAATAATACATATTTACACCTAGGTACTTATTCCCCCATGTGTTTAGCAAAGGAACATGAAGGATAGGAGCACAGAGGGGATCGGGAAAGTGTTAACCAGAATAGATTCCTCTCCTTTGCTGATGGTTTTGATGCAATAAACCATCCTGTAATGGCTCTCTGTATTCCAAATAATGTTTCATGAATCCCAGCCAAGGAGTCAAGAGCTTACCGGAGGATGATGTTACAGAACAAAACCAAAGTTCTGTCTTGAAAAATCTTCTCCATCTACACAAACATCTGAGGGGAGATGTCATTGCTATTTACATCTACTCAAAAGGAGGTTGGAGTGAGGTGAGGGTTGCTCTCTTCTGTCGAGTAGGAAGTGATAGGATAAGAGAAAACTGCCTCAAGTGGTACCAGGGGAGACTTAGATTGGACATTAGGAAAAATTTTTTCTCTGAAAGGCATTGTGAGACACTGGAACAGACTGCCCAGGGAAGTGGTGGAGTCACCATCCCTGGAGGTGTTTAAGAAACATGTAGATGTGGTGCTGAGGAACATGGCTTTGTCGTGACCTGGCAGTGCTGGGTTAACAGCTGGACTCAGTGATCCGAACAGTCTCTTCCAACAAAAATGATTCTGTGATTCTTTAAGCATTTTCTGTCTGCCCTTCTCTGCAAAAGAGGGAACTGGCACAGTCCGAAAGATATGGATGGCTCAAACCCTCAGAGGATGCGGGTTTGGATGAGGGAGAGGATGTAATGATGTGCAAAGCTTCTTTCACACACATACACATCTATCAGTCGTACAGAGCACACTGAGCCACAGTCAGTCTCTGGAACTCATATTTCAGATGGCAAACAACATGGAAGAAGCTCTGTTGCCCAAGAAATGGAAAAATCAGCAGGAAAGGCCAATCACAAATGGAGCATTATAAGTTCCATAGTGTGCCACAGCCAATTTGTGAAACAGCTTGTTTGTTTTTATCATCATATCATTAACTTGGCTACAGCTGACAAGCACAAGGATTATTAGTTCTTCTTTATTTTGATTTGGAAAGATATTTGGCATTCAGTCAATAGTGTTCTATCACATGCTCTGGACATTTCCAATTTATAGCCTCACTAAAAATATATATACTTGTACATATAGAAGAAGAGCAGATTGTTCACTCTATCTGAATAAATAAAAGTGGTGCATGGTTTTATATATATATATATATATATAAAAGTTTCAGCTCCTGCAGGGTGCTGGTCACTGTAATACTAGGTATATATACAATAAATCAAAAGGACAATAATTTATTCTTAACCACAGAAGACAGCTCAAAATGGTTTCTTTATAGTTTTGAGACAAACCTAAATGGAAAATCTTCTGCAGCAAGATTGCCCCTTCATATGCATCACTCAACAAGACTGAACACGGAAAAGGGCACCTGAAGAGGCTGATTCTAGCCAACATAAAATCACACGGTGCTGTCAGTGAAGAATTCATGGCACAGCACCAAACTCACATCCAAGCTGACTTGAATGGAGAAATGGAAATCTTTTGGGATCCACGTGCAGCAGAGAAATGCATTAAGGGTATCACTTGGACTCGTGAGACATACAATGACCTTGTAATTACTGGCTTCACTCTCCAGTGACTTCTCATCAGCTCCAGGACTGCTACTTAAATTCCCAAGCCTTCTCCTTTGGCTTTTAGCTCTGCAGAAATTTTTACTGTACTCAACTATTCCAGATATTTGTTAGAAAAAGATAAACACAGCTGCAGTCACAGCAAGTTGAACCTTTTTCTTCAATATTTCTCCTTCAACTCTTTTTTAAATGATAAACAACCACATAACTATGCAAAGAAGCTCCTTGACTTTTTCATGCTTCTCCTGTGCCCTACAGAAAATCTTCCATGCTTTCCTGTTTCAGATGATAGAGTGTTACTCAAGCATTAGCTTCTTGCCCAGATGTTGTCTCTAATCACATCCACCCTCCATTCATAGCAGAAAACTGGGGTTTAGGTCTGACAAAATTCAGCTCATAAGTTTGGCTTGGATGGCAAGGAAATAAATGAAATTAAAGAATTTGGAAGATCTATTAAAGCCATTAAGGATGTTTTTCCTGATGATGTTCAGAAAGAAATAGTTCTGTAATCATTTCACCAGTATTTATGATTGTGACATTGTCTCCTAGAGACCCCATGAGCCAGTTTTCCCAGATCTGCCCTTTCCAACCCAAGGCTGCAGATTCATCTACGGGAAACAATCTTCAGCCCAAATCAGTTACAATGAAAGCATAAGCATGATCAATTAATTTGCATTGCAGAGGTGCAGAATGCTTGGTTATTAAATGCTAGCCAGATATATTTTTCTTGGGGCTTGGGCTGTTTTTTTAATATTTTGTTAAAAGTCGGAATCTGCTAGAACAGGGATGGAAAATCACACAGTGATTTTTAACTAAAAATAGACACCACAGATCCTGTAGCTCCTTTGCTGTTACCACTTCATACAATACAAAAATCCCACACATCTGGAGGTGACTGGCTCCTTAACTTAAAATACTTTCTTACTGAATCCTGCTGCTTTTTACAAATATGTATATTCTTACTTTTCTTTCTTTTTGTAATGGATCCTGTCTTTGGGAATTGGGGGCAACAGTAAGATTATTGGGAGTCACCAGATGGTGCTATTGTACATTGTCTGTCTGGTTCTGTTCATCTGGTATCAAGGGAATCTTCTCATGAAATGCAAGTGCAGTGCAGTTCCTACCAAAATCACCAGTAAAGCTCATCTCTCGTCTGAACCTCCCTGATGATGAATTGTTCAGAGGTATGAAATCCTTAACCCCTTTTAGATTTTTGTATAAAAAGCAAGAAAATACTCCATGAAACCACGTTGTCTGCACTAGTAACACAAGTAATGGTCAAGGCTATGAACTAACCATTTATGCCAAAGCTATGAATTGGCTAAAGAAAATTCAGAAAGTAAGAAAGGACTTCAGTACAAGGTGTAACTGTAGACAATAACACTTGCTTGAGCTCTCTGGTGAAGAATAAAAGTATTTTTCCCTGCTAGTCCAGGATGTAGATAAAGATGTGATGTTTAGATGCTTTATAATACTTGGATAGTTCTGTCAACTGAAGCAGCTGTGTACATATTGTAAAAGTCCTGAAAAATGTATCAGCCTAAATGTGTTTTCATGCTGCTCGTTTCGTAGCAAAGAGTAAGGAACGAGCAACCTGTCGTCTCTGACAGCATCTTACTTGCTAGCTAAGGTTAATGTATTTCTTGGTGTGGAAGAAATGGTTTGGGATAAATTCCCTGCAAAGTGGAAGAGCAAGGAGCTAAGCTTGACAGAACTTACTGCTTCTAAAACCCATGAAACCACACGAACCCAGGCAAAATTCCCATTCAGCAGTGGGTGTTGGAAGCAGCAATGTCTCACCAGGCTTTTGCGTAACATAAGAGGTATGCCAAGAAACAAAATCTGGCATAAATACGTGACACAATTGATTTCTTTAATCAATGCCTTCAGGATCTATTAGCACTCTGCCTCCTTACTCCTCTGCGGTTAATCAATACAACGCAGTTTCCAGTTAGGGCAAGTGTCACCAGCAGGCACAGTTACATCTCCAGGGCTTTTTCCTCAGTATAGGAGTCAGTTTTGTCTATTCTTGTTATGAGGTTTACGGTCTGCAAATGTTTTGCATGAAAGTAGCAGCAGGCAGGCAGAAGCCAGTTTACCTTCTGCTGCAAGTTGTGATTATGCTGGGGAGGGATGGTGAAGGGAGATGATGGTTCTGGATGCTATCTCATCAGCTCACAGAGCTGGCAGATAACTCAAATACTCCATTGAAAAATCAACTCCCCAAAACCCAGTATTTTAAATCTGTCCAATACACCAGCAATATTAGGTCAGAACTGAAAGCTCTGTTTGAAAGAGAACAATATTACACATTGTCCTCTTTCTGGTTTTGCCTCATCATCCAAGTAATGAGACTGTGCAGAAGAGTTTACAGTGAGGCACAGGTTGTATGGAGAAAATATGCTTATTTTGGAAATTTTGAAAAAATTGTTGAAAAATTTGCTCTAAAGAGCCTAGGTTCAGTTCTACTTTGACCACTGCCTTGGTCAGTGCATAGCTTTCTCTCTTCCACTTCAGCTCAAAGCTACAAAACCCCTGGGCCTACTCCCATGTTCACCAGCTGTGCACCTGCACAAAGACAATTGTGCCTGTCTGAAGTTGCTTGAAAGTTACTGATCAACAAATGTCACTCAATTCACTTCTGTTTATTAAGCAGAATATATCACTAGTATTTTATTTTTTTGTATTAGTGATCCAATAGCCTGTCATGGTAGAGTAGGGCTCCTAATTTACGTGCTGACATCTTTTGAATAAAATATAAAGCTGAAATGTTGTCTGTAGTTATTCACTGTGACTGTTATTAAATGTTGAAACAGCATTCTGTCTACACTGGAATTCTGTTTCGTTATTTTCTTTCTTCTTAACTTGATCTATGATTAAATCTATCTCTTCTCAGCTTTCCAGGCTTAAAAGCTGTTTTATAGGAAGTTCTTCAGCAACTGTTGTTTTCTACTTTAAGGCTGATGGCACCCTGGTGACATTAGAACTCCATGCTTTGCAGTGGTGTTCTATAGATATGTAATGACATTTCCCAGAGAGCATACAGTCTGATTGCTTACTTCAGAGACCAGCTTTTATCACCTTTTAGTCAACTTACTTATTTAGTAAACCCTATTAGATCTTGACATAAGTAGATAACCCGAAGATGTTTTCTGCTGAGTTGACTAGCTCCTTTTGCATCTGTTTTGGCACAGATCTAATCATAAGTAAATTTTATTTCTTATTGTTAGAGCTTGATTGTATACAATTGTCTGTGAAGACACTTGGCATGTTTAATAACATTTGATTGCTATTACTTTATATCTCTGGCTTTCAGGGTTCAATAGACCTTCAGTGCTACTATTGAACTCCTTTCTTATTCCAGTTGCACCTCCTGCCAGTGGCTAGCAAACCTAGCCCTGTCCCTTCATCTCAGTGTCTCAGTTAACTACTTAAATTCTAGCCTCAAAGCAAGGGAAAAGCAGGGAAGCGATGATTCTATTAGCTGAGTCAGCATTCCCACAATCTCTCTTCCAAAAATAAAACAGTATTTTAGTTTGTACATTCTGGTCCAGAGTTTTATTTTAAACCCTTTTTATTTAAAGGGAATAAATATGAATAAGATATAAAAAGATCCAAAAAGCTTGAATAAACAATTTCTCATTTGCCATGGCAAGAAGTCTTAGCATCTCTCTCTCCTGAGCAGGCTTGGTTTCAGGCCGGGAGCCAATACCTTAAGATGGACATTTTATTACAAAAAGTTCTTCCTGCAGCACCCTGCTCATGCTGGGCTCCCAGAGGGGTGGGACAGACTTGACAAACAGCTCACTCCCTTTGGTCCTGGGGTAGTTTAAATGACATCAAGAGACCCAGGAACTGTCCCCACGGTGTGTCACCCACCCAGGCCATTCCAGGAGTGTACTCAAGACACTTTCACCTCAGCTTTCTAAGAGCTCTTGTTGCCTTGATGCTACTGAATCTTTTTGAGAACTGCTGAAAAATGGAAAACCAGCACCTCTCAGCATCTTAATACTTTTTGCTGTGTACCTTTTGCTGCTGTGATGCATAGAAGCTGATTTCCCTAGGGCTGAAGCTGGACATTCTTGCTACACAGGATGTGGTACATGTGTTTTAGGAGCTCGTGTTGGCTGTTTTTTGAACCAGACCTTGATTACTGTAAGGAATCTCTCAGAAAATGGTTTGGTTTCACTAGATGTAACTGTTGTCAGAAAAAAAAAGTCTCTTTTATTCTCTAAATAACAACAAAAATAAGCATCTTAGAAAATACTTCTATTTCTATAGAGTACTTCTACTACTGCATAATATTTCTTATTTCTTGGGGTTTTTTTCCTTAATAATATCTGCTCAGTACCTGACACAAAACCAGCTCTGCTGGCTCTGTCCATCTCACCTGCAGCAAGCTGCCTGTGTTAGCTGCACTGATTGGAGGGGACAAAAGGACCCCTCCCCTGATTTTTTTTTTTTAAAAAAAGAAAAAAGAAAAATGATGACCAACAGCAGAGTGAGAAGAGTCAGCCTACTCACCCCCTGTCTTCCTCAGGGAGGGACTGCTACATGCAAGAGGTGATCCTGGCTTCTCATCTAAGATGACAACTGCCACTGTCATCACTGCTATACAGGTACGACTGCATCAGTAGCTCCGCCACCGCACTTCCTTTTGCTCTGCCCCCTCAACTTCTTAGGCATTCTTTTAAAGTTTTTTAGGAATGCTTTTACACTTCAATTTCAGAGCAGACCAACAGCAACAGAGGCCATAAACAGAGGTCCAAGAAAGAGAAGGAACAACCCACTCTCATAGGATCTTTCCCCTGAGTGCTTTTTCAGCTTGCAACTATTTGCAGCTCAGGGGATTTCCTGATCTGATGTTGTTAACTGCAGCTAAGGAAAAAAGGTATTGTGGAGCTGACTGTGGCTTCTTTGATCTACTGGCTTGTCTGTGCTGGGTTCAGTTTAAAGTAGAACATGCCCAAAGCTGCTCTAATATATGCCAGTTGATTGCGGCTCCCAGGAGACGACAACCTGCTGATGCTGGCTGTAGGGCATGCACAAGAACATGCAGTGGCAGTTTTTATCAAGCGTGGCCAGTAGGATTTTTTTTTCTATTTACTCAAGTCCTATTTGGATTTAAGACATAGGAAAAAACAGGTAATTAAATACCCGGACGTGGGTCATTCTCACAGCATTCCATTTGTCCAAGTGCTTTCTCCCTGCATCAAGGAAAGCAAATTTCCAACACATGCTCTACCACATGAGCAGCTGACAGGAGACCTCAGTACAAGAGCTATGTGATGCCTCAGAGCCACAGAATGACCCACTGCAATCTGGTTTTACCTCCATTGAGAAGCCCTCTCAGCAAAAAGCAGGTAATTTTATGGTCACAACTGGACTAAGTCAAGATAATATGAGAATATTTTGTTCAAGTGCCAGAGGATCCAATTCCATCAATTCAAAGGAAATTATGAGTTTCAGGATGAGGCTGAGCCTATTAAAACACTCTCAAACACTGCTCTTTCCTGGAGTACTGCATGTATTAAAAACTAAGCCCAAGAGAGGTATTACAACTGAGCATGAGGCAAGGTAACCTTCTAGAATCCCAAGGGAGAAAGCAAAAGGAACAGGTTTTTTCCTCATATTTACAAAGGCATGATGAATTTTACATAAGAAAGATACAAAATTGAAGACAAACATTGAAATACAAAGAGATCTCAAGATACATGGTGAACCAAGAATTCATGCATAATATCCAATATTTCAAAGCAATGTAAAGAAGCAGTGTAAGAATCAGATGCTTTTGGTGTATACAGAGTAGTTTGTTTAAGAAGTATTTCTCCTTAAGGAGCTGAACCTTGAAGATGTATAAAGCACAATGTGCCTTCTGGATGCAGAAGGGTAGAAAAGATCTTGTGGTTTAGGTTGAGTTCTGTATAGTTGCACATTTTGATGGAGCATTTCAATATTCTCACTAATAATTGTCTCTAGAAATACTTGCATACATTGTTACAGTGGAATACTCAGCTAACTTAAAGGTAATTAATGACCTAGTGAAACTGAGCCTAGATGGTTTCAGGTGCTCTTTGAGATGCCACAGGTTTAGGTCTAAAGGAATTGCACAGCAGTATAGAGCTACTTTCTACCCAACATCATCATGAGGCACCGGCTGATTCAAATACCAGGTTATTTTCAGACTTAAAAAACAAACCAACCAACCAAAACAAAACCACCAAAAAAACCAAACCAGCTTTCAGGTTGTTTAAAGAAGACTCAGTTTTCTAATTTTTATTTGTTGTTGTTGTGCATCACAAGGACTTTTTAAACAAATCATGTTTAGATCTGCAGAGACAAATTTCCTCTAAGGGTACATAATATCAGATAGCTTTGTCACAAATTGTTTGATAAGTATAGAAAATTCCACAAGAAATGGAAATTCAGGAACTTTCCTAGTGTAATTCCTACTTTTCAAGACTGAGAAAACTTATCACTGAAGAGGATATCATTATTTGGAGTTGGCATATCTGCCAATGATAAGGAGATGTATCCTAAAATCAATTTTTGAAGCCAAACATGTAAGACTAATCACTTTATTTCCATGCTTAACAGGTGCTGATACCAGAGGGAAAATACTAAATAGCGTATGACACCCTTGAGAAGCATGTAAGATATTTATCTGCCTAAAAGCCATGACAGTTGCACAGAGAAAAGGTTGTGAATATAAATGGGGAAAAAAGAGTTTAAGGATGGAGGGTAAAATCCTGATGCTGCTGAAACCTACGGCATTTTGAGTTCAGCAGGACAAGCATATCCCTTATCACACCCAAGCTTGCCCCTGTTACAGGGCTCAGGCTGCACTTCTTCCAGGTCAGGCTGTAAATGTACCTTTTTATTTTATAAGGAAGGTTTTGCTTAAGTCTCTTTTCCTACAACTATCTCTTTCTGCTGGAGCAGCTTTTAGGACACAACGCTGCAGCATCTGACCCCATTTTTAACACAAGGCAGTTTGGTCACTGCCATGCCCAGGGCAGATACCACTGTGGTTCCAAGGGAGGAGCTCTGTAACCGTGTCTTTATGACAGTGGTATGAGGAATACAGAGCTGCACTGGCCAGGGTCCACTCGGTAGCTGCGAATAACATGAAACAGAGCAGTGTACCACTCTCTTAACATGAACAGTGCAAGCAGCTCTGCCCAAAGTCAGGAGGTTTAGCAGCTCTGGGCTTGAGTGTCAGCTGAAGTCCTGTGCACAGAGATATTCAAAGACTGACACATCCTCCCTCTCTCTCACAACTATTCTATTCCCCCTAAAATATACTTATGCATCTGCTGTTCCTCTGTGAAAAGAAGAAAGATTAAGCTGGCTTCTGGCTGGGTAAGAATGGTGAAATGTGCTACCCATCAGTAAGCTGTATATTCAGGGTAGAATATTTTAAATGACCCTTATATCATAAGAAGGGATTTTAAAAAAATCCATAACTGCAGGAATTAAGAGCATATCTCTCACATTTGAATTTCCTAGCTGATACTTGGTTGGGCTTTAGAAACTGTCACACAATAAAGCCATTAAAATTCTGTGGCTAATTTATTCCTCCAGCATTAACTTTCCCATAACTCATGATGAATATCTTGAGTTTGGATACGTCTTAGGAGAACCTCTGACAGTGATAACTTGCTTTTTCTCCCATTTCCTGTGGAAATGTTATTTTTTTTAATGTACAAAAGAGTAACTTTTCTAATAAACTTGCACAGTGAATTTTTAAATAATGACTTTGACTTTGTATAGTTGCTACCAAAATAGGGAATGATAAGCTCTTTCGTGCATTTATTTGGCTAATTACTCTGATTTGTATTTCTGGGCAGAATTCAGTATAACAGAGCCTTGGAAAATACAGATCCCATTGCCAAAACAAATTTTCTCACTCCTAGATCCATTCATTTCCTAGACAATAGGTGAGGTCAGAAGGGAAACAAGGAGTCATTCCCTTAATGTGGGCAAACCACTAATGAGCTACCATGCATCATATTCTCCTCCAACGGAGCTGTAATTGCTTCCAGAACACCTGTATTTAGGCCAGTCATATTTATGGGGGAAGGCAAAGGAGTAGTGGTGTTAAAACAAGGAGGGAGAGGCATACGTGAGGAATGGAAAGAGATACCCTGGCTAATGAAGACTTTTAAAATTAAACTGTGTTTCAGCTTTGGGTTTGCACAATAACAAAGGAAGCTCCCAGGATCCCCGGGAAGACTGACAGGTTCTTTCAATAGACGGAAGGGCCAGTGCCTAAGGCATTTAGCAAGCAGTCCAAGTTTTAGTTCTGTGCTTGACCACCTTTATGATCTTAATCAGGCCCTCTGTGACCTGTGCCTCAGGTTTTCCTTCTTCTGTAACATGGCAGGAACATTTTGATATATCCCTATTCTTTGGGAAGGACAAATACACTAATGCACATGAGGTAACTTTGTATTACTGAGAAATGGGTAAGGCCAGAATTCAAAAGCTTGCCCATGGGTATGTGCGTAGGATTGCAAGTGATCAAATTACTGTGGTCTATGGCTAAACCAAAGTGTTTGGGAACTTTGCAGTCAGAGAAAGCTCAGAGTGCAAACTCAGTTGTTATGATTCAGCTGAAAGGCGCAAGCCCATAACAGATACAGGAAAATACCTGCTACTCCTTCAGCAAACAGAGTTAGATGTTGGATGTCAGCTGAGGAGCAGGAACTACTTCCACACAGGAGCCCACCAGGAGAAGGAGATAGAAACAAACTCGTTCCCATGAAGCAGATGCTGTGGAGCACCCCACCCACCACATAGCTAAGGCTCTTCTCACTCCTTCCCCACCTTAGTTCAGCTAAAGGTTGAATTAGGGAACAGCTTGCCTCCGGTCCAAGTAAGGATTAGATTAGATGTACAGCATTCCAAACTGTCACTCTGGAATGCTTTACAATAGCTCAATTTTAGAAGTTGAACTTGCATTTTGTTTATTCTTAAATGGGTCAGGGATGCAAAACCAAAAAGTAATAGGGCTTTTTTACTTAAGAATTGAAGAAATGGCTCCTATCATCATGATAAACAGAGATTATTATTATTTGGAGAGAAAAGGGTGTGATGGTCTTGTAAGGGTTTTTCTAAAACACAAGATTCTTGTTTGACTCACCGTTTTTAGTCCTCTTCTGACAATGAAACACACCCTGTTTCTTTTCACTGAAGTATCAGTTTGTTCTTGTTGCCGCCTGTAAGCAAGTAAGAAAACAAACCCATTTACTATCCTCGAGCTTGGGCTGCAATGTAAGGAAAGAGTAGACAAAGCATTCAGAAGTCCCCCAGCTTTTAGAGAAAGCTGCGCTAATGCCAAACTTTCTGTTGCCAGTAAGTACCTAACGCAAGAAATGCTGGTAGTAGATTGAAGTATTATGGAGGTACTGAGTTGAGTACATACTGAAAAGCTGTGGGCTCACTTTCAAACTGCAAAACTCTTCTTTTGGTGTTTTTGTGAATCTTTCTTAAAGAAACTTCAGCTGTGCTAAGACTGCGAATCCCTACCCAAACCTATTTTGGCAGAACTGCCAAGCAGAAAGCCACAGTGCCTGGAAACACATTCCTTAACTCTTCAGTAAACCAACACTATTGCACTCTTCTGAATCTGCATCCTCTACAATGAAACATTACTGCAGCCAGTTACTTAATTTCTTCCTGCTAGAGAACCAGAGCCAGGAAGAGGGAATTTCACTCCTCCTACAGATTCCATCTCTAGCCAGGTACATTTACTACAACTCTTATCCTCAGGAAGTGTTAGTGGTTCTGCAGGCATAGCAGGAGGGTGACATGCCAAACCTGACAGACACAGCAGGTCAGGGTCTCTTTCTTCTGCTCTCTAGCTGTTCTTAGAGTGAGCCTGGTAGGATTTCAGAAAACCCTAACCAGCATGTTTTTTCTTAATAACAATGTCAACTATTCTGCTGCTAAACTTACTGTTTGAATTAGTTTGCTTGACTGAATTTCTGTTCCACGATGTACTTGGCCCACCTGCCCTAAAGAAAAATTCAAGTATACCTGTCCTTCAAGGCAGATGTTGCTTTCATGAGGATTGAGTTGTCTTGGACTGTATTATGCTCCTATATTGGGGGTGTCACCTTTTTTTTCCCTTCTGTCCTCTAGACATGCCACTCTAGCTTACTTACAACTCACCCCCTGTTGCTGGCCTGTGCTAAAACCTTTTTCCAAGCTTGAAGGAGTCAGAAACTGCAGTGTGGTGTAGCAGCCAGGAGCATATAGATTGCCAGTACTATATCATAGAAAATTAGTCCCTCTGTCCTGCATCCAGGTTTCTTGTGTGACTCACTTTAATGGGAAATTAAGCTTCCCTTGTTCTGACAGATTCATAGCAGCTAATCCTCAGTTTTTACAAAATAGTCAGGGCAGGTCTTCTGAAGGTCAAAAGGCATTTCTGGCAGCATACGGTCGCTCCCTTGTCTGCTAGTATGTCTACCTCTGACAACACCTTACATGTTGCAGGCAATTAATACTGTTCATATTAGCATTGGCCTCTACTGCCAGAATATGTCATGGAGAGAGAGTGAGCTGAGGTGTCATGTTGCTCAAGATTGTGTAAGTGAAAATGATGGCATCTTGCATCTCAAGACTGCAGAGTATCATCCATCAGTTAACATAGCCTTGGACGTAGAAGAGGTCTCAGCAGGAGCTTGCTTTCCTCACAAATACCTTCACAGCACCACTCTCAGTCGTTGCCTAAATTTACTACATACTTTGCATCGGGGGTAAGAGAAGCACGGCTTGCCCTGAAAGGGGAGGCTTGAACCCCAGAGTCTCTCCTTTGACTACAGCCCTAAAACTGAGACTGTTAATTCTCTATTGCCTCACAACTTCACATTTAATTTGTGCAGCAATATTGCTTCAAGGGGAGGATTAGAGAGCAACTATCCTCCATCACCTGGAGCCTTGCCTCCAGCCTGCTCCTCAGAGATGGTTTACAGAGTTTGAACCTCCTCCTGTCACCTAAGGCTCAAAAGGACTAAATAATTCCTATTTTCTAATTAAGAACCTACCAGCTTTTCTTTAATTAGCAGAGAAGACACAGCTCTGCTGGGAGTCCACCTTCAAGGGGCCAAGCCCATTTCTTAGGCCTCAGGGCCAATGTGCAGCAGCTGCTGGAGACCCCAGTTGACCCCAGCCAATCCTTCTCCAGCGACCAGGGCTGTCATGCACTGGATTTTACCTCATATGAGCAATGCTAAAAAGGTTCTTTCCCAAAGCTGGCCAGGCCTCGTGGGTGAGCTGCAGCTGCCCTCACACTGGTGCACCATGCTGGGACTGAGCTTGGCCACAGGCTGTGAAGAGTTAACCCCTGTGAGCTGTTAATTACCACCCAGCAGTGGTTAATTACCCTGCAGGGGATAAATAGGAACAGTTGTGAACAGAGTGCTAACATAGGAGGGATGGGCTGTGTGAGGCTGGAGATAAAAGGTTAGTGGATTATTATTTTTTTTCTTTTTAAGCAATGCTCTTGTTTACATGGGTTTTGGGGGTAGTTGCTATTTGGGGGATGCAAAGAGCTGTGGTGTGAGGCTCTTTCTGAGGGGCCTGGGGAGGTCCTGCCCCGGGCCTGGCTGTGGCGATGGGCCCGCCTGTGGTGAGGCGGGAGATCATGGCCGCCCGACCAGCCCAGCTCCCCCTCGCTCTGGGAGCACTGGGAAGTTCTCAACTCCTCGTTCCCCTCTCTGCCCCCTTTGTGGGGTGGTGGCCCGTAGCTGTGCTGTGTCTTGGGCAGAAATTAACTGCTCCTGTTGACTCAACTCTAATGTTATTTAAACATTATCATGTGTTTCTCTAGCCCATGATTTTTGAGTCCCTTTCCTGTGAAACAGGATACAGCTATGCCTTTGTTTCTTTCAGCCACCACCTACTTCTGGTTGGTCTGGTAACTTACTCAACTGTTTGGCCTCTGTGGAGTTAAAGAGACTCCGCAAATCCCCGCTCTCCCGCAGAGAGGCCGTGGATGTCGGGCTATGGCTCATGGCCTTGTCAGCTCTGCCCTGGGAAAACCGCACAGCCTTGTTTATAAACTTCTCAGGTGCTTCTTTGGAGGCTGGTACTCACACTTGGGGGAAAGCTGGGCCCCTGGAGGAGCAATGGGAAAGAGCTGCTCACTTATTTTTACTCATAAGGAGCTCTTAAGAATTTTTTTTTTTTTGCTTTACTAAGCTGACTTTCTGCCTGAAAAATAAAGCATGAAAAAGAAAGCAACCTACCTGCTTTTTTTTTTAATGTATAAGTGATGAATCTTTTGCAGTTACATAGAGCATTATAATTCTTACTGGTAGTTCCTGCTGGGTATTGTTCAAATTCTGATCTATCTTGAATACTAATTTATACTCTTGTGTGATGAAGGTACTGGAGCGGAGTTGTTGCTGCACGTGAGGGCTTAGACTTGAAAGGACAGTATTTTCTCTCAGTTTTGGTCTGGCGTGTAAATAAACGAAGATGTGAGCAGTAGACTAGCAGTGTTGGGGGAAGATATCAAAGATCACTATTCACAGCAGGAAGCTGATGGTGAGGAACTCAAAGTGGTTGGCAGCTCCTCTGAATACATAGCCCTTTTCTGTCTACCTGTCCTCCCCTCCCCGTGTTTCTCCTCAGTGGTGGGGCAGAGCAGCAAGTGGTGGCAGCTGGCTCTGCTGAATGAGCAAGGAAAAAAATTGTCAGGGGAGCTAAGGAGATTTTTGACCCTACTGAAAATGGGGTAAGGGTATTGCTAAGTAACCCTGGTGACTGCAAGAAGACAAGACAAAAAAAGGATTAGAATGTTGTGATAATGGGAAGTAGCAAGAGAGGTGGAGCTGGAAATGCAGATGGAGGAAATAATTTGTAATCTTTAGTCTCTCTGCCTGGTGTTAATTGCTGGGTTGTGACATAACCAATCCAGAGAAAGCAGGTTCTTGAAACATCAGGTCCCCTCTTCCAAACAGGAAAAGTTTTTGTAATTGAAGGGCATGCATCTTTGAAACTTTGTCCTGGATTGAAGTTCATTGAGCCAAAAACCAGTTCTGCCATTACCTGAGCAGTTAATAAAATCTATTGCCTTATGATGGATTTTTTCTGCAGGCTAGAATTGATCTGTCTTTGTTGTGATTTGTGAGATTGAGAGGAAAACACAAAATATAATCTGTATTTCTGCTGCACTGAAAAATTTCACTGTGTTCTTCCAAGGCTTGGAAGTAGCTAAAACTGCAGCGGTCATTTTTTTGATTTATTGAAAATAAAACATACCTTATTAACATTTTAATAAAGAGAATCTCTTTGCAGTGGTGCTCAGAGTTGCTCTTATTTCTCTCAGTGCAATTCCATTCTCTAAAAGGGAAAATACTATTGAGATCTGTAAGGCATGATTTGTTAGACTGAAACTAAACACACAAATACACCAAAGCAAAATGCTTTCTAAAGGTGCTGTGTTTGTGAGAGGTGCTTGCCCAATATGTGTGATGCAAAATGGGGATGCTTTGTGAAGAAATCATCCTTGTAAAGCCATTGGTTCTGGTCATCAGACTCTATCCAATGCTTTAGTGATGATGCTGCTGATCTATTTGGGAAGTTGGCTGGCTCTCAAGGCAGAGTCTCTTCTCAAAGGCTGTTTCACAGTGAAAATATGCTCAGTGCAGCCGAGTGCATGAATGAAAAAGCCTCTGGTACCTTCTAGTCTGGCAAAATGCAGCACAAAACTCAACTTACTCTGTCCTTTCTGCTGTCCCAGGTAAGAAACGTGTGTTTTTTACTTGCTTTCTTTCATCTTTTTCATGTGCATTTCGATTTGAAAGTATTTATAATTCAGGTCTGATTTCTGAGTAATTATATGTTGCTTCAATTACTGTTGAAAGATGCAAGATCTCTGCTATAAGGCAGTTGCTAGGAATATAGAATCTCATAGTTCCTTGATTTACAACAAATTTGCTGTGAGATATATAGCATTTTCTTGTTGCCTTTCAGGAAGGGTGGTGGTGGTGGAATCTTTCAAGTGTCTCCGTTGCAGCTGCAGCAGCAATATTTTCTGTCATATCAAATGCTGCAACTTTGATTTGCCTCTTCCCTCTGTGGCTTTTGCCGGGTAGTAGGTTTATAGGCTGTTATAGGCAGCTCACATTATTTATTGCTTTAAAAAAAAGAGAGGAGGGGGGATTACGGAGGAAAAATAAAATCAGACCTTGCAAAAGGTTCCCTTCCCCTTACTCTCTTGATAGATGTGTAATACTCCGTTAGTTGACTTGCCGTGTAGCCTTTCTCTTATTAAATGTAATAGATCCCCCTCTGCCAGAAAGCAGAGGAAAAAACACCCAGCTTTAAAAACACGGAGCTGCTAAAGCCCTGCTGCTGCCGCTGTCTGTCAAAGCACAGGGGCTCGCTGGGCTTGGAGTGCTCAACACCTCCTGGTCGCTCACTTCTCCTCTTGCTGCTTTTACCGGGCTCACTTTTTGGAAGCTCCAGGGAGGTTTGAAAATCCTTTGTTGTCCGGATTAAATGCATCGATCCTTCTTTCGGTTTAGGAGCTCTGTAAACTCTTGCATTTAGTGACAGTGACGCTGGTGTCCTGTGCACTGAGTCGAGATAAAAGTTAATTCCTTTCTGACTTGCGAACGAGTGGTTTTGTTAACCCTTAGGGGGGTGGTAGGTTTGAAAGCGTCAGACCAGTGCTCGGGACGCTGAGCCTGTGCACTCGTGTTTGTGCAAGTGCCATCTCCAGCAGGCGTTTAGTCTGCCCTTGCCAAAGGGGGTGGTGAGGGATGACTGTTGGGAGAGCGTTATTGCTGAAAGGAGATGCTTCTTTCTTTCTTACTGTAAGTGCAATAGAGTGAACTGAATGCATGTATACTATGGATAAAGGCTTAGGGTGTTTGGGTCCTGGCTTGTCCAGATAAGGAGTAAAAGCAAGAACGTGGGTGGTTGGAGTTATGGGACAGTGGGAGACTGATGTGAGCAAGCGCATAGGCATTTGGGTGGGATCAGGGTAACAGCCGTGTTTCAGGGCGTGTAACAAATGAAAGCAGCTGCTTTGGGCCATAGGTGTGGTGCCTGAATGCACTGGTGAAGGATGAGTTTGAGGAGCTAGAGCAGCATGTGCTGGTGATTCATACGGAGTTTCTTGCAGGGCCTCCTTAGCAGGTCTGAGGCTCTGTGCATTCTGTAGGAGCTCCGCTGAGACAGTCCCTCCTTCTGGGGAGGGCTGGATGGCTCTCTGGTGGGCTGGGGGTGCCCAAGGGGCTCCTGAGGACAAGTTCTCAAAGTGAGCTGAAATCCAGCCCAGATAGGCAGCTGGGCTGGCAAAGCTGCCAGTGTGAGTCAATACTCTGGGGAGCAGAGGGGCTGGGGGAAGAGGGCACAGACAGTGTAAAGGTAACCTGTGGATATACTGAACTAATGCTCCCTCACCTTGGGCTTGAAACCTGCCAACTGCAATGCAGTTTGCTTGGCTTTTTCTGTGTTTTCAGTCCTTTTTGTGTCCATCTTCTCTTGCACGCTACTCCGTCAGCTCGAGCTTGGATTTTCTTTAGTAGTTCCTTGTAGGAAAAGTAATATGTATGTGATAGAGGACAACAGACTTCAAAGGCCTATTAAACCACATAGCTGGCCATTTTTTAAGTATCTACTTAAATCTGTCAAGGTGCAGAACACCTGATTCTGAAAACTGTTTACTTTATCAATAAAGTTTCAGTAATACTTCAGAGTTTATTCTCTTCCTGGACTGAGATGAGATCTAGTATACTGAAGGGCTGAGCTTATGGTGCTCTAGCATTGCTTTGTATTTAAGTGCTTAAACTGTACCCCACTCTCTTTACTACTATATGTAGCTTTATCTGGCAGTGTCTATGCCTGGTGATTTAATATATCTCCACTTTATAGATCATGTCTAGGAGTTAATGAATTAGAGAATGAATTAGAATTATGTACACTTCCTTATTCTAGGCTGTCTTCAGGTATAAAGTTGAGTATTGGCAGGTTGAAGTCTGAACTGAAAATGATAGCATGCTAGGGAAAGAAAAGGGAATTACTGAAATGCTATTTGGCTTTTCTCTTTGACACACCACATGCACAACTTTCATGTGACAGGAAAAGTAAACAGAAGAATGTGAGGAACAACATATTAAACAAATGCAGCCATCTGGCTGTGTAGTGGTTGTAACACATTTTGGGATTTTTTTTTAATAAGTTTTCTTTTTTTCCTTCCCCAACAGTAGCAATAATGCCTCATATAATACAATGCTGTTGGAAGCAGCAAAGCTCAATTTTGATGAAATGCTTTCTAAGCAACAGCAATCTCCTAATGCAGTACTTTGTGTGAAAGTAAAATATAGGAATAACTTCATTTCAGAGTAATAATAGCAATGTTTACAGTGTAGAAAAAGTTTGAAGGAATACTAATGTTCATAAGAATGTGAACTGAAAAGGCTTACCTCTTATTAAAAGATTACTTCTAGAATTAGTGACTCTTTGTGTTATCTTGATCTGCATCTAATTCAGCTACATTTTGTTAAATATATTTAAAAAAAATGCCTTTGAGGCATGAAGAGGATAAGAAAACACTTTTTCATCTTACCAATGCAGCCTGTTAAGTATGGTTGTAAAAATTGTGGTAAACAGGTGGGCAATAAATGATTTCTTTTTCTTTTGCAAAGACTGAGTGTACACTACTACATACTCTTTGTCCTGTTTTTACCAAGAGGAAAACATTACTTAGAGTAGCTGAGGAAGATGTTTGGATTAATCCTTTAATTCAGGATCACCTTTAAAACTTCCAAGCATATCTACAATATACAGCTTTATTGATCTGAAGCTGACAACAACTAAGTGTACTCTGGTAGCTTGTGCAGTTCACTATGCAATAAGCAGTAAATACAAAACACTCTCACCCAGTAGATTTCAGAATCTGGATGTCTGTTTTTCCCCAAGGATGATTTCTAAGGTCTATATACAAAATATTTATTTTAAAACAAAAGCTGTTCACAGGCTTGGTTTTGTATGTTTCGTGCAGGCAGATGAA
This sequence comes from Chloroceryle aenea, assembly GCA_013399075.1. Classification (NCBI taxonomy): domain Eukaryota; kingdom Metazoa; phylum Chordata; class Aves; order Coraciiformes; family Cerylidae; genus Chloroceryle; species Chloroceryle aenea. The sequence goes on along the minus strand of VWZY01011396.1, from coordinate 1,263,608 downwards.
TCATACATAAAATTTGTAAATAAAACTTAGGGGGGATTTTTTTTTTGATGGCTTTAACTGTCATGTTCCAGTGAGTGGTGACTATGTCCACTGGAAAAATATATAGATTTTACAAGCTTGTTGTTATAGTGAATAGAGAAAATTGTCCCAAAACTCTGTCCCCAAACAAATAGCTCACACTGCTGCATTCTCAATTTTTTTTTTTCAAATTTCTCCAGAAGAGGGCTCCATGCACAGCTTGAAAGTCAGCACCCATGTTTTAAAAGCAGTCGAAATATCTCAGCTTCAGGAAAAAAAGAAAAGCCTCGCTCATGTAGTCTGTTGATATAACATTAAATATTATTTTTGAATTTTGACCAAGCCTTTCCTTGCTGTATTGTGTTGCTGTAGGTCTTATTTTAAGACTGCTTGTTATTGGAGAGTTGGGGGTGGTAAGTCCCATATCTCTTGTAAAAATTCTTAAAATAATCTGAAACTCAGTTTTTGCTAATATGATGTAGAATTATGTATACAGATGAGCAGTTTGTGATCTGGCTGATGCTCCTGACTTGTTTTGGGACATCATTTTTACTTATGTTGACAAAAAATCTTCCTCTTGCATATGTCATTCAGCAAATGGTATCTCCCCAAACCCCGAGCCATTCCTGCAGTCATGCTGCCCTGTTTGTCAAATACTGCCTTGGAGAGAAGGTTGGTCCCTGGTGAGTTAGTTTGACTTCGGGCAATGGATCCAGCCTCTAAGATATCCTCACAAAGGACCTGACCAGGCTCCTTACTGCCAAGCAAGAGGAATTTGTTACAATAGAGGAGCGGAAACTGGTTATGGAAATGCTCCTAGAGCTTTGGCGTTACGGTTAAACTCGTTGTGCACCCCTTGAGACTCTGCCTTTCAATTTCAGATGTAGCTCAGGCAATACTTTGGGACCTGGTTTCTGTTTCTAATGATCAAAAATTGAAAAAGGTTATTCTAGCTCATGTAATATCTTTGTGCTGTGATCCATTGGGGGTTATCGACTTGCTTTTTTTTTAGTGACTTGTCAGTTAGGAAAAGAGTATTTCTAGCAAGTATCTCAATAGACCAGTGCAAAAGGAACTATTTGAACTATGTAGATAGCAACAGTGGTGCCTGTTCTAGAAGACGTGGAGTTCTGCCTCTCATTTTCCTCCAGTTTGTTATTAGAGAAGTGGGCTCTTTCCATTCTATTAATTTGTACAGGCAAGCTAGGTAATAGAGCTGTTACTGTTACACTCTTCCTGCATTGCTGCTGGAGTCACATCTCTGGTCCAACCTGGCAACTGAAGATGAATGTGCCGTGAGTGAGGATTCTGGCCTCGGGTTTCAGAGTTCCTGTACCAGCCTTTTGGGAGGAGGGGAGCTTCATTTGGGATTTGAGACAGAAGTGGGAGGTTACTGTTATTTTTTTAATTGTTTGATAGAAATAATTTCTTTATTTTGTCTTTGATAGGTGTAAGTACCAAATTCACTTTTTTGTGTATCACTAATATTCTAACCAGCAGAGCTTCATCTGTGCAGGCAAAAAGACAAATCTACAATGTCCACTGGGGAGGAGAGCTAGAATTAGAGGGATTTATCATCCTTAGAAGACTAAGTGGGCTATAGCTCTTCCCATTTAACTCTAGATGATATTAGTGGGTTCTTGATCATGGCCATATGGTAGCACTGTGCCCTGCCCTAATCACCAGATGGATAGGACCAGCCCAGATGGGAGAGACCAGCCCAGATGGGACCTTGTGTTTTTCTGTCACTTCATGTGTCCAGCAGCTAGCACAGTGTTAGTGTGTATGAATTGGTAGGATATTAAATGCCAAAGAGGAGTGAAAAACCACTTGGTTTATTAACCAATGCTTCGTTATTCAGTGGTCTTGGAAAATTGCCCACTGCTTTTTTTTGTTGTTGTTGTGATGTGGAGTGTTTTCTGTGTCAAGAAGACACAGAAAGAATGTGATCCTTTGAAAGCCTTACTGTTTTGTATGAAGGAAACTCGTTACACTACTAACTTATCCAATATCCTACTGTTTTGCACCATTAATTTTCTTGGCTAAAAAAAAGAGGAATTGAAAATTTCCTTTGATGGAGCTGGTTAAAACAGCTCTAAGAGCATTCTAAAACAAATATGAGCTATGAAGAGTGGGGTGTATCTTCTCAGCACACAGCAGTTATCAGTATCTCTAACCACTTGGAGAAGCCAATTAAGGTGTTTAAATAACTTCTGATATCTATGAATATTGATGTATGGATGTCTAATTTGGGATCTTTATGGGCCTTGTTTTTGGTGACCTTCAAGCTTTTGAAGTGTCTCAAAATTGGGCACTCACATGCAGCTGTCTGAGATGGAAAGGTTTTTTGTCTGAGGTTCATCAGTGTCCATTTGAGAAAGGTTCCACTACCCAAACTCTCATTAAAAAAAAAGCAAACGCCAAAAAACCAAAACCAAAGCAACAAAATGAAACAACAAGACCCTAGTAATAGCAATCTATTTCAGTCTAAACTCATTTGTTCTCTTGCTGTGAACAACTAATGCTTCATTCCTTATTGGTAGTAGTAGTGTATTTATTTCTAAAAAATTAATACTTAATTTCCAAGTACTTGGTATGGTATGTAGCAACAGAGAGCAACTAATTCTCGTTTGTATGGAGGCTGTGCTTATTGGAGTACAGACAGAAAGTATGCTTCCGAATGTTTGGGGTTTTTGACAAATGAGTAATCATTGCAAATGGACTTTGTGATACTTGTGTGTAACAGGGACTCAAAATGATGAAAGCCATGGGTTCTAGGCTGTTGGGTGACAACACTGTTAATATGGCTGTATGCAAACAAATATGTATACATACAACTTGAATTTACAGTAAGAGATGCTCACTTGCAAATGTCTATACCTGTAAACTGCTCTCAGCTATTGCTGCTTATGTGCTGAAGACTACTGGTGAAGGCTGTCCCTTTTTCCTCCCCAAGCTGTGTGAAGTGTGAGTGCTTTTCATCTGCTTCAGGGTGAAGTTGGTAAGCTTGGCTGGAAACATAGCTGGGGCAGTACTGATTCTGTATGTTAATGGCTGGCTGTCATAGGGACAGTAGCACCTCTGTGGCAGAGGTAGAAAGAGGATGAATACCTTCTCATATTGCTTCCGATCAATCCATTAAACTGTTAGCACATTGAGATTTGTTTGAAATGTTAGGGAGCAAAAAGCATGTTACAACAGACTTATGCTGATAATTGGCTCTTCTACCTTATAGACACTCTATTTCTTTTCATTGTCTTGGCATAACTTGGAATTGCAAGAAAGGTTTCTGCACAAACTGTCTTTAAAGAAGAGTCTTGGAATCAAACATAGGGGATTTCGAACCCATAAAAATAAAATGCAAGCTGGCATCTGTCCATGGAGTTGCTGTATAAAGGCAGAAATTTTAAGCTGTTGTAAATTCATCTGGATCCCTGTGATCCATTGGGGGTTATCGACTTGCTAGGAGGATGATGCTTGTATAGGAGGATGGATTGTATAGGAGGAGGATGCTTGTATAGACAGCATACAATGACTGGGTGGGGAATCATGTCAAGTTGCCCCTTCCCCAACCTATTATAGTTTTCTTGATGCAAGGTGGTTTTTTTAAGTGTGTCTATTACATCTTAACTTGGAGCCAGCTGTTGGTAACTGTTTGGGAACAGAGAAAACCCTGGGAACAGAGTTCTCCAGACCTTGCATTTTCCAGTCAACAAACTTGTTGGCTTTGAGCTCCCCTACTGCTAAATAAGGCCTGTTTATACATTTCTCTAGAGACAACCCTCTGTTTTCCCTGAGCAACCATGTTTTATAAGACAACAAACAGCTATATCAAAATGTAAGGGCTGAACATAGCACTGCTCTATGGCTGACCAAGCAGGAAATCCTGAGCATCTGGTACTTTGCCCTCTGCGAGAAAGGAGATGGAATTAGCCATTAGAATCAGATGGGCATTTCCTTCCCTGTTAAACCCATTGTTTCAGAGCTGTGTCAGAGGAAGCTGAGCAACTCCAACTGTGCTATGCAGCCGGAATGGCTATCTCAGCTGCAGGTTTGAGCTGTTCAGTACAGTTAGATAACTGGCCAAATTAAAGGTGCTCAGTTTGACCTTCTGCCAAGATAAGATAACCGGTCTTGCTAGTGCCAGGTATTCATGGATATTATCTACCATCCTTATTCAGGTGAAATGCAAAATGAAAAACCTGTGGGTAAAGATAAATGAAAATTAAGTTAACCTAGAACAATACACAAAAATTGCTTTTGATTTCGGGGCATTTGTATTAGCCTGTTACATGAAGATTGCATTGTGTGTCAGGGTAAGTGGTTTTGTTCTTTTCCAAAATGTTTCTTGTTTTTATAATTCATGATCTTATCAAAATAACTGGACTCTGAACTCTATAAATCTTGATTTCTGAATATTGATAATCTTATCAATGTAGTGTTTGGGTCAGAGCTGTATATCTGTAAAGTTAGGCTCATATTTGATAACCTTTCCTTAATATGTGACAATATTATTGCAGGAGATGTTTTTCAGTGGTAAGAATGGTCACTAAAGCCTAGCAGTAATGGGAAGCACAGCTTTTTGCACTCCCTTTCACTACTGTTCAGAAACAGCTAATGCTCTGACATTTGCTTCAATTTTTGGTATTATTATTTCCTTCTAATGTTTTTAAATAAAAGACCTCAATTAAAAATTACAAAGACAGATACAGTCTCCGGTTCTGGATGTCATCAGTAGTTTTCCCTAAGTGTTGGTGCTACCCAGTTCAGTTATCAGTGCAGAAGTGTGGCACTCTTTGCAGTGAGGATATCCGTTAGTGCAATCTGATATGAGCATCTCTTTAGATGATAATTTTGAATGCAACATCTTACCAGGAAAAGAAAAAGGCAAGGATGCTGGGAATAAAAGATGAAACTTCTGCATCTTGCAAAAATGTCTTTTGTCCTTGCACATCTCTCAGCTTTAGTTTTCCAAGTTTGCAATAGCAAAACACTGTTGCTCACGCTAATGTGGGAGCAGGTCTCCAGCAGACAGGGATAAATTGCGTTGTTCTGTTTTGTGTTACCTAGGTGAAGGATGGTTAGTATCAATGCCATGTGCATTTCTACTGTGTATGTACTGGGAGGCTTACATGGCTTCTATTACTATTATAGCTGAGCACCCTGCAAATGGTAATGAATTTATCCTTGCTTCCCTAAAATAAATGCTGAGTTACGACAGGAACATTATTCTGAAATGGGAGACAGCCTCCAACATCTGCCTGTTTCAATGACTTTAGTTCTATTATCTTAGTTGAGTAATGATGTAGGCTGCTGTCACTTTTGCTGCTGGTGTTGATTCAGTAGTGACAGTTCCTTGTACTATAGAAAGATTAATTCTGATTGGAGGGACCCCAGAATAAATTCAGTCTTTAGGCCAATCAGAAGCTGGTATATGCAGCACTATTTTAATTATACCCCTCAACTTTCAAGAATATAATTAGTTATGATTTGCCAAAGAACAGCATATTTCTATACAGCTAGTATTTTGCATATAGAGAAAACTAAGAAGAGAAAATGTTTAGCTAATCATAACTGTATAGAGTTCTTAGGCATAAGAAAAAAAAAAGAGTGTACTTGCTCATAACTGGTGTTTGTGATGGCCGCTGGCAAGACGATCAGCGGAGCAGAGGAGGAGGATGAGACTGGCAGTGCTATATATACTCCCAGCATTTGAGACCAAAACTGTATAGGGTAGAAGATGCGGACAGATAGTACACATCCAGCTATACTTCCAGTGTTTGAGCAGGGAAGAGGTACCCGATATTTCCAGTGTCATGTGTGAAATGTAGTCTCTGGCAGAAGATTTCCCTCACCTTCCTTTCACAGATACAAAGGTCCCTTCCTTTTCTCAGATTGGAGGAGCCAAAAGCTTGGACTCCTGTGGTGGGAAGTGAGCTGCCAGGTCATGGCTGTTTCACTGCTATGTGTAGCTTCTAGAAGTATGATTTTGCTGGCCTAAAGCTTCCTGCTAGTGAGAGGCACCTAAATGTTTGAAATCCTGGGTTGACAGTGATATGTGGATGGACCATTTGTTACAAGCCCAAAACTTGAGAATCTCTAGCCTTGTACAGACTACTGAAAGCTCATCTCTGACTGTGGAACAGTTGCCTCTTCCTGTGCAGTTCTGTCCCTCTGAAATGAGGCTTCAATCTTCTTACGCTTGCTTCCCACAAACACAATTCTCAAAGCTTTCATTCCTTCATGAGTCAAAGGCACACAAACACAGAAGGCATTTCTTGCTGTGCATGAGAGCTAAACATTGATTATGAGTGGCTGAAGGAGTTTGACTAAAGTAGAAACTGACTACGTTGTCTGGCATAACTCATCTTGAACCTGAACAAAATAATTTTTCCAACTCCTTCTTGACTTCTGATTTCTGTGTTTGTGGAGTCTAGCTGGAATATGAAGGAAGCAAAAGCAATCATGCACAGCACGAGTGGTTCTCCCTGCCTTACCTCCAGGCTGACTGGAAGCATCAGCATTCCTGTAATTTCCTTGTTCAAATTACTTTTCCTCTGTTCTACTTCATCTGCTCTAAAGAATTCAAATAGGCTTAAGTGCTTTTAGGTTTTTTGTTGGCTTGGTTTGGTGTTTTCCTCTTCAACCTCTCTTCCAGAATTTCTACTGTTGGGGGAAATGAGCACTTTTTCCTACAGTCGTTTAACTTCTCTTAGATGGACTTCAGCAAGGCTTTTTAGAAAGTCTACCCCTGTTCTTGGTGCTTATAGATGTTTTTCTTTTGGTGATAGAAGATGATGTGGGGTTTCCTGTAGCATGAGGAAAACCAGACACACTGAAGGAGTTGCTTTCCTTTGGCGTTTTATTGAGGTCCTGGTTATTTTCCCTGGGTAACCTGCAGATTGCCTAGAGTTAGCACAGTGTTCATTTGTAACCTTTAGCTAATGTGGTAGGCAGCAGTAAGTATTGTACCATTGGTACTTGTGCATCTCAGCCAAATCTTGTGTGTTCTTGGTATGTTCACTGTACCCTACTCCTTTATGCCTCAGCCCCCTAAGGCAGCCTAGTTCTATCGGCACCATGGAAAAGAAAACTTATTTTAGCTGCCCCATTTCTGGTTTTATGTCTGTGATCTCTGAGACAGGAGTGCTGGGATAGTTATTTAGTAATAATCATGCTGCTGAATGTAATAATAATTATATTACACTATAATCATAGCTGCTGAATGAATTTCTTGTCCCTTTTCTTGTCTGAGGAATTCAAGAAAGATCAAACCTTGGCATGCATAAATGTAAGGGAAAACAAAACCAAGGTGGGGGAAAAAGTGAAGGAAAGTAGCGTTTTGCAGCTGTTAGGCTTTGGTAAGCAGATTTTTATATCTGTGGTATAGTTAACAGGTGTATAAAGGGATGGCGTGCAGCATCTAGTCTGATTCTCCTCAGTTTCCACACTTACAGTCTTACCTCATAGCTTAGGCTGACATCTGTATCCAGAGCCCTTCTTCATATCTGGATCTGAAGTTGCTGGCATCAGAAAACAGCAGGACTTTGTTTTATACACGTGTGCCTATCAGCAGGCTAGTTTATGAGAGGCAGGAATTGAATCCTTTGTAAACTCTGTATCTGTTGGCAGCATTCATTAGCTGCCCAGCCACAGAACTCTCCTCTGCTCCATGTTATGTTTAGGTGGGACTTCTTATTATCATTTGGCATGTATCTTAATGGCCAATATTTATCTCTGCTGCTTTGCTATTGTCTTCATGGTCATTAAATCCATTCTACTGATGTTTTGGGAAGCTTGTTACCACACAGATGAAATAAGACTGAGGAGATATCTTCCTCTAATCGACTAGTTGTCTGGGGAGGGAATGGGTAAGGACAGAACAGAGGACAAACTGGGTCTAAGAAGTGAGGCCAAACCAGCCTTTGTTGCAAGAGAGCACACCACAGTTTGTTTTGAAACTGTTTACATGTAGTTTTTTTTAGCTGTTTGAAATGATTTTCTGTACATCATGCTGTTTCCTACACATTGTCTGTGTAACACGAGCGTACTACTTAACTGTATGCTCGTGGAAGTAAGTATGTCCCAGAGAGAATGGAAAAGTAGAGAAACGCCAGAGAATGTGGGAGGGGAAGGACAACTCTCTCACGGCCTTACAGCAGTAAATATGAAGGAAGCCCACAACTAGAAAGAGCTGGCCAATATACTGCTGAAATACTATGTATGGGGCAACACTCTGAAGTTTTGTCAGATATTATGTGATTTTACCCCCCTGCCCCTTACTACTTTTGCTAAGGTACAGCTTCAAACTTCTCCCTGTTCTCTTATTTTCTGACATCTCTTGGAGGCCAGCTGAGGAGCAAAAGTTAAAGGGAAGAGAAACTGACTGCAGGCATGTTTGCAATCTAGCTGTTAATTTTCTGCAGGTTCTTCTGAGTTTAAAACGGAAACAACACTCCCCTGATAGCTGAGTATACAATACATGTACAATGGATCTACTTCTGACACTGTATTTCTGGGGTGTTTGCACAGCTCATGATGTATCTTGCAGTGCTTGAGTTTAAGCACTGATAAGATAAGGAGAACTCAGTGTAAATATGTTTGACCTTTAAACAGACTGTAAAGAAAACAAAACTAGGAAAACAGTTACTTTGCAGTTTTTTCTTTGTATGTGTGTAATGAATGCAGGCAAACAAGTATCCTTATTTCTGCCTTGGGAGCCTGGGTAGCACAGAGACTTCTAGCCCTGGAATCAACTGGTTTAGATTTGCTGTTCCTAGGATTGTGTGTGGGTTGCGAGTCGAGTTTGACTTCTCCAGTTCAGGCATTGTCCTGTAGTTCAAGTCTGCTGCATTGCAAAATCTTTGCTGTTTGAGAAGCTATGCCTGTATAATTGGCATGCTGGTCTTGGTTCACTTGCCTGATGGGCAGGAGTCTGTATTTCAAGTGTAAAGTACCACTGCAACTGTCATTTTAAATCAGCAGTACCAATACAGAAGTAAGGCTCTGGTACTTGGGGAAAGTTTCTGCCAAAACCCTCAGCTAGCTCCAACCTTAGATAGACTGGATGCAGCTTCCTGCTGTGAGCAACTTTTTAAAAGTGAGTAATATGGTGTGGACTTGCTGCAGGGTTCTCTCTTGCCCAGAGTTAAGTCTTCTCCCAGAAGGCCTGGAGTTTTTAAATAACAGTGTGGCTGAGTTGGAGCATGCCAGGTCCAGTACACTGCTCCTCCTGGGTCAGGGCTGCTCCTGGGGAATATGTTCACCCCGGAATATGGGCCCAAATATGACGGGAACTGAAAATCCACCCTCCTGTTCCTCATAAAATTGTTGTTGATTTGTGAGCACATTCCTCTGCTTTAAAAGCAGAGGAAGTACAGGCAGTACATCTCCCAGCCTATGAGCTAGAGAGATGCACAAAGGTGTGTGGAATTTTATGCCAAGTTCTGGGCGTATAGGGAGGTTCTGATCAGGGTGAACTTTTAAGCAGCTTTGGAGAAGAGAGAAGGCAATGCAGCACCTTGGGTAGGGCTCCAATCTGGTGTTGCTACAAGTATTTTTGCTATTTCTAAAACTACTTGGCAGCTAATGCACTGGAATTTGGATGGGTTTTAGTTATGAAGCTGCTTAACTGTAAACAATAGCCCCCACGTGACTGATTTCTTCTACCCTACTGCATGTCATGCTGGTCAAATCCAGTGCAGAAGGGAGGAATGTTTGGTTTGTGTGGTTGTGTTTTTGTCATGGTTTTAGCTTTTTGTTATTTCTTATTCTCTCCCTCCCCACCTTTTCTCTCTTATTCCCTGGTTCAATGTGTGAACCTTCTGTGGCTGTGGTTGCATGAATTTTGTTAATAGCAAATCTTGAGCAATCTGCTTAAGTAAGGTATCAGCACATCTTTTAATTTGCCCTTTTTCCATACATTTGTTGTGAATTGGTGAACTCTCTGATCAGCTGGTGACATCATCATTTGTAAACAACTCTCTCTGGTCTGGTCTGGTTCAGTGCTATTAACAAGGGTTCTTGCTGGAGCAGGGTTGCTGAACGGGAAGCGGGGGAGACTAGAAAGTGTGACTGCAGTTTAATAGGTAGAGAGCATCCTTGAAGGAAGGGACTCCTTGGTATTCTGCCTTATTCAGTTCCTTTTTGCTGTAAAATATGTAATTAGTCCCTGGATAAGCAGCACTAGTACATCAAATTTGCCATCTTTCCCAGACAAGCTTTGAACTGATGCCTTCAAATTTACGTTCCTTTTTGCTTAGTCTCCTTCTAGCCCAGGACACCCTATTTGTGTAACAGCCTTGCTTGGACTGGACAAAAGTAGGGCAGAGAGCTTTCTTAAGCAGTAGGTGTGGGTTTGAGTGTCCTTAGGTTGAGGAGGGGTTTGAGCTTTGGCCTCCTTACTGAGCAAACTTTGTGGATTTTGAATTTTTTTATAGTGTATTTTTAGCCTCTCTTCACTGTGCTGTTTCATTAAGAATCTGAACTGTGAAGCAGTGCCTTTCCCCACCAGCCAGATGCATGAGGCAGACCTTTGGCTTGAACACAAAGTTTGGTGTCAACCTTGTCCCTTTACCAAATATAGCATGCATCTTACTGACAAGGCTTCCAGGCAGCTGTGGCTGGGGGCATGTAGGCAGTGAACGTGTCTGAATGACAGCAGTAATTCCTGATCTCTCTACTTAACACCGAAGCACATGCACCAACAGGCTCCAGAGAAGTTTCTTGCTCTGTCCTTTGCCTGGTTTCCATGCTGACACCCTCTCTGGAGCTGTGACTTCCCTTGCTGTGCTTGGCCAGGCTGCCTGGGGGTCAGAGCCCACCCCCGGCACCAGGGAACGGCTGCTGACACCCTGGTAGGGATAACTGCACTCGCAGCACTTGGAGTTCTGCTTCTTTAACAGCCTCATCCTTCTTGAGCATCTTGATTTCAAGTGTCTGTTGAAGCACTGTAAACAGATTTCCTTCAGTTCTGCGGCACTACATGCTGTGTTGCAATACATTTTGTCTACTTTAAAGCTGTTAGTGATTCATTAGTTTACAGTTCCAGAAACCAATTCCAAAGGGATCACTCATCTCCCTAGAGCAGTGAAGATATTTTCAAGCTGGCTACACAGTGCTGTGGCAGTGTTTTTGAGATTTGCCCGGTTCAAATCGTGTGGCAGTGATACTGCCAAAGGCTGCCAATTCAATGGAGGATTGCACACAGATTCCATGGGTGGGAACCTGCAATATTATTAGACGCAGCTAATAATAGTTCCTCCTGACTACTGAAATGTTAGAATGGTCTTGTGGGTAACTGCACTTCAGAAAGCATTAACCTTTTCTTTGCCTCCAAGAGTAGTCCCTGACATGTTCAGTGCTGCATTATGCTTGTAATATATGAGGTGTACTGGAAACTGGGAGTCTTACAACGTCTGTCAGTGAATTGAATGACATCAGGATCTCAGAGTTGGAGCATCAGCCTGGGGGACCACAACTGTGTCCTGGGGGTGTAAAAATGACTAGAAAGATGAGCTCCTGCTACCCAGAGATTCCTGAGATGTAATAAGCATGCCTCTGCTTCCTTTTCCCTACCTGAAAAGGCCTTTGAAATCTCATAGTGAGAATAGTGAGATGCTAACATGAAGAAGCAGCTCTGTTTTCTTTGAGAAGGGTCAGTTACTGTCTGACAGACTGTCTCGAAGTCAAGTTTCTGAGGTTTCTCGAGTTTCTGAGTAATTGTCCCAGACCAATTGCTCACCAGCTGAGTCTTCTGACAGAGAACAATAACTCTGCTTTGTGGAGAAGTTTAAAACTTTACAATTGCTTTATGAACCAAGTGAAACCAAAAGTAAAATTCTCTAAATGATCTCAGCTAAGATAATATTCTGTCTTACACTAGCCATTTATTTCTTTCTGCTGTCTAGTGCATCCAGCAAGGTAGCAGCAGTATGTTTCCAGCTGCAGGATTTACTGCAATTTTTTGTATGGACTGCTGGAAGCCCATCAGTAAGGGATTTTGATATGTTGGCTTCTGAGTGGTAGAAACTGATAAAAAAGAATTACAATTGCTTAGTCAAAAGATGCTAGCATTTAGAGTGAGAAATTAAATGATGAGCTTCTGTGTCCTTTTGAGGCTATAACTGAAAAACATTGTTCTGGGGCAGGTGAGCGGAGTTTTGAGAGATTCTGGACACTTGTCATTTGACTGGAGTTGAAGCACTTGGTCTCATGTAAATGCAGAGCTGCATGGAGATTGCATGAACCCAAGTTCTTAGTTGCAGAGTGGTGCAAATACAGGGCAAAGACTGATCACCTGTATTCAGAGTGCCTCTTCATTGCCTTTTACAGCTGTTTGCTATAGTTAAGGACACCTCATGGATGGATCTTTCAAGGCAGAGTTGCATCACTGGGGGCTATGAATAACATCACGTCATAAAGGGACCTCACTTTCAGTATGTTATTAGATCTCTAATTTTTACTTTCCTGGTTTCTCTTAGAAGGTAGATGGTGACATCCTTTAAGAGCAAGGAAAACTAAAGTATAAAGCAAGAAAAGAGCTTGTGCAAAGTCCTATTGGAAGTCTTTAACAAGTAGGATGCAGTCACACAGCTCAGGAGCTTTAAGCACCCCTGACTATGTTGTCCCTGGTGCTGAGAAGACAGAGCAGCGCACCTTGTTGGGGGCAGGTTTTGCAATGAGATTTGAACTCTTATTTATTAGAACTAAAACTTTAATTACAGTAACTAGTTTGTATCTTAATGAAAAATCCATCCCTCTATTTCTGCAGTGCATTTGACTGCCAGAATTTAATCCTTGCCTTAAAGACAGCTCGTAGTTGTCTTGTGACAATGAAGATGTGTTTTGAGTGCGCCTGGGGAGTTGCGGTTAATGGAATGACTTCACCCGAAGGGGAAGTTTGACTGTTGTCATTTTGTTCTTGTTCAAGAATCCAAAATACATTGTTTTATCAATGCTTTACTAAAAGTAAAATAAGATTGGCATCATGGGTTTTTCAGAATATTTTCCTTTTCCCCTTTGAATTTTTTCCCACTTTTTTTTTGATTTTTGTTACTTGGCGATTTAAATTAAATCTTGTGTGTGATCATTTAAAGCAAGTTATGTGCTTGCATATCAGAGAATAAAAGCATAAAAGATTTCCTTTGTCTTATGTTCTCTTATTCCTCCTATATTTACTATACTTCCGCCCCTCTACCTGCTAAATCATGCTAATCAGATACGGAATAAAAAATAAAGTTACATGAGGTACCTGTGGAAAGTTTCTGGGTGATTCTGGTGATGTGAGTCCTGGGAGATGAGCAGTGGAGTCCTCTCAGCTGCTTTTCACCATTGCTGGATAAACCTCATCGAACCAGACTCACTGATCTTGTCAAGGCTGTCCTTCACTTCAAGCTCATCCTCCTTTGTCATCCCGATGGGCGTTAATGTGCAAAGGCATCTGGGGAGTTATGAAATGAAACCATAGGTATTCTTAAAGATGCAATGTCAAACAACTCGGTAGCACATGTGACAATATCTGGATCCATGTTTCTGTCGTGCTTTAAACTTGTTGAAAGAATGAGGTTCCTATTCTCTCTGTGTGCTGTCTGCAGTTAGCTGTGATCAAAGGAAAGAGTGAAGGCGATCTACCAGGAATGCTCCTCTCTTTCTGCATGAACGTACAACTTACTACAGCTCTCTCCTTTATTGGAATAATGTGTTTTATCTACTGAGCTCAGTCAACAACTCTTTTGGCAAACTATCGATGCAGACACTAAATTCTGCTCAGATGGCTCAAGCTACCACATAAGTTGCTCTTTCCCATTGTTTGCAGCCTTACTCTGAGCTGTTCTGAGGAAGGACATGGTGAGAAGTGTTACCTCCCCCCACTTCCCCACACGACCAAGTTGGTGGTCTCCTTTCTGTGTGGTGTATCCTGTGCAGCCACGAAATATCACAGAACAATATTTAGTGTCCTCAGTGAGATATTAGAAATCTCACATAAAATAATTTGCAGCAGATTGTTGCGAATGGACTTCTTTTGCTGCTTTATAGCACTATTCAAACTAGAAGTTAAACCTAATAGCTAAGAGTTATTTGAATGATGTTTCAGCAGACTCCTGTATGAGAAGCAGTTGGTAAGAAGCAAAGTAATATTAGCCACTACAAGTGATACAATTGAAATAGGAATTTGCATTTACAACAGCCATATGCATTTACTAGTTCCATACTAGCACTTTTTTCTTAGACTCCTGTATTTTTGGTGCCATGCAGCGTTTGAATTGCAAGACCTTAGAAAAAAGTGTGATTTTTAAACTCCAGCATTTTCTCATTATACTCAAGAGCAATTACTGTGATGTCATTTCTAAGAACCCAGGATGTAGATCTGTCAAATATCAGCACCAGTTAAGCGTTTTAATATGTATGGTATTAACAGAAGGTAAAACTCAGATTTGTTTCTCTGAGGAGTCCATAGAATTTCAACTAAGCTAAGATTTTTTTTTTTGTAAACTATGATTTGGAAGAGGGTAAATCTCTCCAAGCTTTTAGGGAACATGCATCTCTCTGAATGACCTTGCTGTTCTCCTAACTCTAATCATTTTAAGCTCTAAGCCCATTCAAAATATTATCTAAGCACTGACAATATGCTCAGTGTTAGTACAATGCATTAAAGTCTTTTGGGCAATCTCCGTCTCAAGGACAAACCACCTAATTAGCTGACCTGCCTGAAACACACATTGTTGTGTTTCTATTTACTAAGGCACAAAAAATGGCAAAATTCAAATTTGTTTTTTGGAATCCAAACAATCTGGAGAAAGAAGCACTTGGGTAGAAAAAGGGGATGAAATGTGAAGGTATTAGGTAATGCAGTCGAGAGAATGCTATGTGCATGTGTGCACACATTGTGCGTACCTTCGTATACACGTTTGTGAAGGGATCTCTGAATAGAAGATCATACACACTGTCCTGGTTTGAGAACAGAACTCATTCTGTTCAGTGATTTAACTTTTCAGCTCAGTTCTTCTAACTGCACTTTCTGAAGTTAGCAGTTTTCACAGGCAGTGTCTGGAAAGCAGTGGTGACACCCGACGTTAGTACCGAGGGTTGGTGTGCAGACCAAGGCTGCTGCTGGATCTGGTGTGCCACGCTGGGGAGTGCAGAAACTAAAAGGCTGCACCTGCAGGGAGGAGCAGACAGGACAGGTGACCCCAAACTGACCAACAAGGGATTCCATCCCATATATGTCACTAATTATAAAGCTGAGGGGTCACAAGGGTCAAGCTCTTGATAGGCTTCTGGCTTCCTTGCTTCTTCAATGGCTGACATCTGAGGAGGACTATCCATTCTGCCTTTCATCCTGATTTGTGTGTTGCTGAATCCACTACCAGAATCCAGCTCCTGAACACAGTTCTTGTTGCCACTGGGCCCAGTCTGGGAATTTCCTGGAGCCTGCTCCACGGCATCAGTGGTGACAGTGATGTAATCGCTGCCAAGGGCAGCTGTGGTCAATACTGGTTTTGTATATATTCCATTTTTGTTAATATTTTCATTAAAGCTGTTCTAGTTTCCTTTCCTAATCGGCTCCGCCTCTCTTGCTCTTATGTTTTGAAAATATATTTTTGAACACCCTCAAACTTTCTTTACTAGTGTGAAAGTAAGTGCTTAAATAAGCTATTTGAAGAGCAAGGCTTGAGCATCTTTGTAACCTTAGGATCCTAAACTTTGTAACTTCAAAGTAACCTGGTTCAGCTGCATAGTAGACTTGTGGGTTTATGCTTGTTAAACTTTCACAATGTAAGTGGCAAAGAAACCACAACTGTGGACTGGCAGTGTGCATGGAGTAGTTTGAAGGATTGGTCTACTGGAATAAAGACTTGCCAGGTTTGATAACCTTTCAAATGTCTCAATCCTAAAGAGCACTGTTCAGGACCATGTGGATTCTTTCCTTCTTGCACAGTTTCAGCAGGCTGGATCTGAGTATTTAACCACAGTTGTTCCCTAACCAAACATGCAGCCTCACAGAGGGATTTCTTATTTGGACAAGCATAACTTATGTGAATTAGAGACAAAAGGATTAGGGCCTGTATAAGCCACAGGACTTGCAACTTTAGGATTCCTGAAATAATTGTTCACAAGAGAAAACTGATGTGATACTAAAAAAAAGCCTGAAAACCAAGTGTCAAAGTCTGTGCAGACCTTGGAGATGCATCAGGTATAACTATATGCACAGCAACTTTAGAGCAGACTACAAAATTTTGGGTTTATTTTCCCCTGTGGTGTGATGTTATAGCAGAGAATTGTGTATGAAGGAAGAAATGGAATGTGTTTCCTTTTTTCTCCTGCTTTTAAATACAGTGACATGTCCTAATTTAGACCTAATTTTCATTCCTGTAACATTACTTGTAATAATGTCTGAAGTCCTCAGAATTAATTTGACTGGAAAAATTCCAGAAGGACTTTCAATTTTTCTCATTAAAAACATTATAGATGTCTTAATTAGGCACTGTTATTAATGGTAATATTACTCAATTTAGAACCACACACTTAAGATGTGGTTACCTCTAGTGTGATTAGTCAGAGAAGCTTTGCTACGCAAGGATGCACACTAGAATTTTGAACAGTTAAATATTTAGAGCCAGATGCTCAGCTCTGTAAATTGTGTGGCTATGCGACCTCAGTGGAGCTAGATCTAGTATACATTAACTGAGGGTTTGATGTCTGAAGTTATTTCTGTATTTCTCCTTTTGCTTTCTGCTATTTGCTAGGGTTTTTTTTCTCTAAACGATGTACTTACAGTAGAATAACTTAATGAGGTAATACATATATATTCTTGTCTCCAGTGTAATCTGTTGAGCTACTGAAATTAAGCTGGAGCCACTCTGAACTTGTATTTCTTTTTCCCTGTGTCATCCCAGGGGAATTTCACTAACTTGAGTGAACTAGCTCCTGATTTAGAACACAGTTCAAGGACCTTTTCACAGCACCTTTGACTCTAATGGGCTCTGTTACAAGCTTCAACTTGCAGTAATTTCCTTTACTTGGAGAGAACCTTCTGCTGAGGGTAGAATTAGGTGGAGTATTTTATTTGATTGCTTAGACACAGAAGTATACTAACTTTTCAGGTACTCTGTGGACCAGTTAATGTGTGTATTTTTCTGCTAGGTGATTGAAAGGAGCTATTTAGATTAACTATATTTGTTCCTGGCTTCATTAGTACATAAGTATCCACAACAGTTTTCAGTTCTATAATTACTGGCTGTCACTCCTATTTGATGTTATTACCATTATTGTGATTGTGGCTGTTAGTGACTCTGACTTTAATTGGGGAGCAAGTGCAAAATGAAGCCTCTCCTCTGGTTATTGTCAGGGTATAAGACTTCACTGAAACACACACACCTCACAAAATCCCACAACAAATGTTTTGGCTTTTAAAAATATTTGGAAAGTGAGGCTTCTAGGTGAAACTGGATGTAACACGGCAAACTTGTGTATTTTCTGTTACTCAATAATCCCAGTGTTTGGATTTCGAGTGTTTTCAATGTGTAAAATGTCACCTTAGCTGTGCACAAGCTCATTTGATGCAAGAGAAAAGATCCTTACGTGAACTGTGCGAAACCCCGCCTTGTGTCATCTTGCAGGTAGTTTAACCATGAAATGAACAGTCATCATCCATTCAGGTTAAGATGGACAGATGTGCATGGGGCTGTTAAAGCAAAAGGCATCTGGATCTATAATTGGTATATGGGACTGTACTGAAATCTCAAAATGGTTCAGACATTTGCATCTGTTCACTGATGTATATAATGACAAGTTATTTGGGGTAGTAGGGTGTGAAGCTTAAAAGAACTTAATGGCTTTTCCTTTAATAAATCATTTGACTACAGCAGTGTCATCTTGTATTAGCTTGTAATTTCGTAAAAGTAAAAATTGAGCATAATGTTGCATATAATTCTAGAACATCTGGTAGCAATATCTAGTAGCAGCTGTTTAGTACCTGAAATATAAACAAAACATGATTTCGTCCATAGTTGTCACAGTTAATTTTCCTGGAATTACTAGTTTTGGAGTAGATGCACTAGGCAATAGGTTTGGTCAGGATAAGGAATGGGTGTTCAAAACTTGACCAAATAGAGCAGAGGTTTGATTAAAACCTGGACTAGGAATAGTGGTGTGTTTATAACTTTTATTTCAGTAAGGAGGGGAAAAAAACCCCAACCTTTAGAAGAAATCCTAAAATTTGATTATAGTCCTTGAAGTGCATCCTATTAAAACAATTTTAACAGATCACAAACTTTTCATATTCTTTTTCTATCCCTACTCCTGTAGGAGAAATTATCCAGTGCTTTGACTGTGATATAATTCTATTACTGTCCCTTGAGCACTAGAAGGAAAAAAACCACCCCACAAACAAACCTGATAACATAAAAATGAGGTGACATCAATGTTTTTCCCTTCTGTGATTCCCTTGCTGCTTTTACTGTCTTGTTGTAACTTGGGAATCAAAGGAAACGTGTAGGCTGCATTGTCATGTGGACAGGAGAGCAGCCAGAGAAAATGTGCCTTTGGGCTGCTCTGATTTGTACTGCAACCTGTAGCACTGCTCCTTCTGAAGTTTCCTGATTTGGCCTTTCTCTTCCTGTCCCAGTGCATCAGATGTATTTGCTCATTGAGGGCAAGAAGCTGATGTAGCATCAGTTGCACTTGCTGAGATTCCTCTTGATACGAGGAATTCAACTCTTTTTT
>VWZY01011396.1:1179860-1244847 GCA_013399075.1 Chloroceryle aenea | reverse complement strand
TTTTTTTTTTTTTTCTGACATGGGTGCTGCTCATCCAGTGTACTTCAGACACCCCTAGCAATAGGCACATGATGTATGGCAGATGTTGTACTATGTACAACCAAGTAGCTGTTCATGTGACATGGCTCTATTCCTTTTAATTTTTCTCACTGTTAAGAAGCAGAGAGGTTAGCCAAACAATCCAATTTTAGCGTAACTTGTAAGAGATTCTGGTAATTCCACAGTCAATGGTGGGATTTAGACAGAAGCAGATTAAGATCTCAGAATATTGCAGAGCACCAAAAAAAGTACATGTGGCACTAGGACCTTTTTCTTTCTTTCTGTGTGCCCTTTTCCTGATTCCTCTGGGGTGTGAATTCTATTTAGGGCACCAATATTCAAGCAATCTTTTTATCCAGTCATGTTTAAACTTCCTGTACAGAATAATCTCACTTCAAGGATAGAATACTGTTGATATTTGACACATGAAGGGATTTTCTCCCTCTGTACTTATGATAAGGATCCCTGATGAGGGCAAACGGTTAACTGTGATGCTGGCTGTTTTTCCTTTTCACTTCCTAGTAAGGACACAAGAGGACTCTTTAAGAACATGAGCAAGATGCAGTTTATTTCTGTCTGGGGCATTGGTTTTCTTTTGATTGTTTATTCAAAAGTCATCCATCCAGCACCTCGTTCTGTACCTACCATGAGTCTGAGTATGTCTTGCAGAATAACTGGATCTCTGGATGCGTGGGCACAAATTTTGTTTCATTCTAGGCACATTTAACTAGAAAAAAAATTCCTTATTTTCTGTTACAGTAAAGTGACAATTTTAATGGATGATTCAGGTGCTTTATATAAGCTGATTTAAAAAACATTATGCAGTATGGATGTTCAAGTGTAAATAATCTATAATCATAGCCTCATGCTGGGGGATGCTAAATATCAGTAATTTTGTATTACAGTTCATTATGGATTGCATTCTGGTTCCCAGTGGGCTGATTGTAAAACTCCCTTGGTCTTGGTAGTGTCAGCATTTCCCCATAAGTGTTTCCAAAAAAGTGAAATTATGACACTTCAATTATTACTTAATCCAATTAATCTTCATTTCCTAGTTTTGTATCTTATTTTAAAGACTTGGAACTACACCTCAAAGTGCGGCTTAGCTGAGTTAAAACCAGATTGATTTATGAAGTGTAAGTTCTGTATGTGCATACATAGTGTATTTGTATTAATTTCTAATTGTTTACAGGATCTTGGCTTCCACGTGTGTGCAGTGTATTCCCTTGCAACTAAACATTAGCTGTAGCTGTCTGGAATATCGTGGTCTTTCAAACAGCAAATGCAAAAAATCATCACTAGGTTACAGCTACTGTGGCTTGAACAGGAGAGTTTTTGGTCTGTATTAACAAATCTGGTTCCTCTCCTGGGAAAGTGTACACTTGAGTTATCTTTGGGTGGAGGATGAAATGGAGTGTGAGTGAATACTCTTGGCATTAGACAAGAAAATGAAGAGGATACAAACCCATTATCTTGTCATTTTTGGCTGTCAGTTGAAAAGACTGATCCCCTGAATGAGGAGGAGTAAATCACAATGAAAGGACAAAATTAAGTCTTCACTATCTCAAACAGAAGTTTCATTCTACAGCAGTTGAGGTGACATTAGCTGTTCTCATAGGCGCTTAGGACTGATCTAGCACTAGCCAACTGATCTAGCCCTGTGTTAATACCCAAATGTGCTAGGGTACTGCTGATGGGAGCTAGCTGGGATAGCCCAGGAGCTTTTGTATCACACCAGCTGCCTCTAAAGGTTTGCAGACTTTTTATTTCCTCTTCTTTGTGCAGGGCCTCCTGGACTGAAGTTGCTACCATTGTTCCCTATGTAGGGACTACAGCCCATAGACATCTCTGGGCTCCTGGGTTCTGGGACTGTGAATCTGAAAGTTAATGGAACTTTCACTTTTTCAGTTCCTGAAAGACCAATAAGCCATAAAAGGCAAGAGTTGCTTTACCTTATGTTATTTCATCTGAAACCTGCAAGAGAGGCTGGTTAAGATGGTAGAGATTGACTTTGCATACAGCTTGCATGCCAAGTGTCGTCATGTCAAGAACATTTTATGGCTGCTTTTCTAACCTATCTTAGCCAAAGCACTTCAAACTGCCTTCAATACTTCCCCCCCGAATTTTGGGAGAGCTTTGGTGCAGGTATTACAGTACTTCTCTGTTAGAGAGGAAGGTTTTCAGAGGCTTCAAAACTCATCTGGAGGAGGGCCCTAGTAATGTGGTCATACTTTGAAGCTTTGAGCAGGAGGTTGGACTAGCTGACCTCCAGAGGCCTCTTCCAACCTCGGGTATTTTGTGAGACTGTGGTGATCTCATTATTTGTAATACTCTTCTTATAAAATGCTCTCTGCTCTCCTTACAGACATATCTATCTTACAAACTGAAATTGGCTTGTGGTCTTATTGTACCTTTTAAAAATGGGAAGAATAAAACCTCTGTATTGCAAGGGAAATGACTCCCTGGTATGGCTATAAAGTAGGCTTTTGATATCTGATAAACAGAAAGAAAAACTTCTAATACTGTCAGCATTTCTGCTTATTTCTTTCATTCCCTGTAATAAATTCTGGCTTTTTGATGACAAAAGTGTATCAACTTCAATTCAGTAATTTCCCAAGTGCTCGTGGTAGCTTGTGTCATAATGTAATAGTAACTTACAGTTGATAGTCTTCTGATTTGACTTTCTGCTCCTAGTAAGCTAATACAGGCTTTCTATTTGTCAGCATCTGTGCTCCAGTGAGTGGGTTGGTATTGTAGAGGACCTTATTCTCTGCTGATATCAATTTTCTGAAAGAAATGAGCAAGTTCAGTGTTGAAGTGTAACAGGGAAGGGGACCTGTTTGATCTCATCATTAAACCAATTCTGAACTTCTTGGAATTGGTTGTAGCAAGTGAGTTGGGCTTGGATTGTGCCTGTCTATTCTGAAGAGGTTCAATGGCTTTGTTAAATAAGTTTCAGTCTCACTGAGTCAGGTACAGGGATTGCTGTAATTCCAGCAGTGTGTTATCTTTTTCTTGCATTGTAGCATAATCTCGAGGCTCTGTATCAGACACCCAGTATGTTGCTTGTCTTTTTAATACAGTTCTTGTCTTTTCCTCCCAATGAAAAATACAGGATACTGATGGGGAGAGCACTATTTTTATTTTTTTTTTCCTTTGAATCTGTGTGTGGACAAGGCCCTGACCAAGGGAGCTCCACCACTTTGTGTGAAAAATATTGATGTAAATCCCAGAGAGCTTGTTAAGGCATTGGATCAATCTGAGTAAATTCAGTATGAAACACCTGTGATGTTGACTTTGCACCTGAATTTCTCTCATATTAATTCATCAGCAGGTCTGCTAATGTTTCCTGTTTTGCTTCCTTCTGACACTTACCAATTAGTCAATAAAAGGTGTCTTTGAGAGCAAGATAGAAGATGTAGCCGTACCATCCAGATTTAAGAACCTAAGCCAGGTACCTAGGCTTTCTGATGGTAATCCAGCCTTTAGAAGGCAAATAAAAGCATCTAAATTAGGAGCCTACTTCTTTCTTCTGACAGTGTCATGAAGCTGTGTGTTTAATTGTGATAAGTTTTGTTGAGTGAATAAGCTACAGTCTCATTTATACTTTTTCAAGGCCCTGTGAACATGTAAAGGGGAGATAGAACTGTGGAGATCTCTGATTCCTCACTGGGAGCTTGAGTGCCCTCCACTGCATGCAAGTTGTGATGGAGAAGGGATTGCTCTTTAGTGCAAGGCCCATGAGACTGGTTAGGCTAGAAGAGAATGTTGCAAGAAGCTTTGTACACCTTGTAAGCAAAGATCTAACTGAAATACTACAGTTAATGAGTAGAAAAGTAAGAACCTTGCTAATTGGTTTATAATGTTTTTTAAGCATCTGAACTGTCTGAGGAGAGACCAAGTGATTATAATTAACTTTATTCTCCTTGTTGTCATAGTTACAAAACTGACCTATATTGTCATCATTACAAAAGTGTCCTATATGCTTTCATGATGTCACTGCATCTACTTTTCCAACCTTTTCTTGTTGGCCCTTGTGACATCTATGGCTCAGCTAAATAGCCTTTTGATATAACACTTTACATCTGGCATACAAAATGTTCTGTGTGAAGGTTTGGTTTTTTACACGTGCATGTTATACTGTGGTACTTAAAAGCACGACACTTTATTGTGCTGTGTGATGTGGAATGTATCTCTGGCTAACATACTTGAAGTCAGACTGCTTTAGTGTTGTCAGTCTCCAATAGCCTGTGACTTAAATCAGTACAGGCCAAGTGGAGGCATCGTATAAATAACTCAAGTGCCAAAATTACATAGAATTTCACAGCTTGTCTGCTACAAGCTGCAGTTATTTATTAATAATTAGATCCAGATTTGTTATTTGGAAGCACAATATGCATTGTGAACAAGAAAAGTGGAGACAACTGCTGTTTATTCTTTTCTGGAGAGGTTTTCGTACAAAACAAAAGTTTGTAAGAATAACTTTTGTGGAAAGTCCCATGAAATCTTTGAGTGTTCAGATGGTTCTTGCTAGCAGAGGACTGGTGAAATCTGCAGATGAAGTACAAGCTACAAGTGAGCTTGTAGAGGTCTGAATTTCTGGCAGCAGCTTCATGGCCATGTTTAGCTTGGGTCATCAGCTTCAGTGTTTGTTACCAGCACCATGATCTGGCAGCTTTTAGTGCTGAAGTGAGATGCTATATTTATGTAGAAAGCTGTTGAGCAAAATGTTATTACCATCATCCTTGGTGCAGTTCTGCACTTAACATCCTTTCCTCAGCAAAAGAACTGGGCAATAAGTGTGCTTTAGAACCTAGCTTAGGAAAGTTCAGTGTTCCTCTAGTGAGAAATCTGTTATACCAGCAGGAAGAAAACTAATGCTGGCAACTGGAAAAGAATGGGCTGGGTCAAAGGCACAGGACTCTTTGGATGGGGAGTGTTGGTGGATGCTACAGGGAACTTTGATATGGGATGCAAACCTGTACTGGAGGGTACATGTGAAAGGAGGGAAAACAAAGCATTTAAGGAATAGTGTAATGTATCATAATACCCAGCTGCTTGTGACAGGTATGGTATTACTCTTGAGAGCACTAAGAGTCCTAAGTTGATTTAAGATCTATGAATGAGTGTGACTACTTAGCATGATTTGTCGTGTGATCTACTCCTTGTCTTCCATCTGTTAACTGAGTGAAATTTTGTTTGTTGTTTTTTCTCCCCAAAAAAAGAGGTTTATTATGTGATTGCTTTGGTACAGGGGGAATGCAGCAGCTTTTGCCCATTTAATCAGTAGTTAGGCAAGCTTTGTAGACTGCAGTGCAGTTTGTTTTTAGCGAAGATAACAACAACAACATATTCAGGCATGTGCACAATACTGGTGAGATAGCCAGAAACAGCACCTGTATCTAAGCAAACACTATAACCACCAAGTATAAAAGGTGGCTCTAGTCATCCCGTGCCTGTTCCAGTCTCTTCATGTTTATGAAAAAATCTAAATATGCCACACACCATAAGCTGCAGAAACAAACTGAACTGGACTTCAGACTTTAGCAGTTGTGATTCTAGTGTCTCCTGAACTGCACAGACAGATGGTAGATGGAAAAAAAAATCAGTGATTATACGATCTGTAGATTGATTTCTCTTATCGAGCCTTTAGAGCATTCTGCAATGCTGGGAGACCTCTCTGTCATAGCCCTATTGCCCACAGACTTTAACTTGCCTGACTACTGAAGTAGTCTGGCTCTTCCTGTCTTTGGACTATCTTCTCTTGATTACTTGATTAGAAGAATTTCTCAAGGGAAGGTACTTCTCAAAACTTGTTCCACTACATAGTGGATCCCCTTTCCCTTGTAATTCCTCCTAGTGTCAAGGTAGAGGTACCTTTGGACAAAAGCTGTCCAAATGCTTGGGAACTGGTGTGAGAGAGATGAGAATGAGAGAGTAGGGAGAGGCCAGCATGTATGCAATGTAAGTATCATTGACATTTTGAAAAAGAAAAAAGATATGGTAAAAAGGGTCAAATGCTGGAATGAACACAGAATCAGAGGCATCTCTCAGTCAAGGGTTTCTTCCAATGCTTCCTTACAGTACAGAGATTAATACCACGCAGCTGACCTCTTTCCTATCCACTTGGTTTGACACCCTGTGGATAGGGGAAGAAAGCCCTCTCTGCTTGTACATCACCTGCTTTCTCCAGCAGACGTGGTGACTGCTGTCTCCCAGGACAAGCTCTGGGCATTGGAGGTGTGGGTGAATTCTTGGCCTGAGTACAGGCTGTAACCTCAGCACAGCTGCAAGTGTGTGTCTCTGCGTGTGGTGTGCCCAGCTCTGGTGGTAACAGTATGGCATCTATTAGCAACTGTTGACAAACCACATGTTTTGCAAATCCTTTTAAAAGCTTGCTTCTGATGCTCACACTAGGAATACTCAGCTCTGCTGGGCTCTTACCAGCAAGAACTTTAATGATTTTTTTTTCCCCTGTCTAACCGCTCATTCGACAATTTATCTCAATGGTTTCTTGGCATCTTTGCTCAGTATTTGTTCATGTGCCAAATCAGCTAATACCTGTTCAAACTTGGCTTTTGACCTTGCTGCCACAAATTCAGCATCTCTGAGTGACTAACTGAATGCTGGGTACCAGGTGTGAGCGTCAGTGTATGCTACACTGAGTCTATGGCAGTCGAGCTGGTATAATTTTGATTGTCATGGTTGGAAAAGTAAGGGGGCACGGCAGCTAGGGAGACTAGGTTGCTGTTTTTCTGTTTTGCTTGGCTGAGATGGAGCAAGATGATGCTGATACAAGCATCAGTTGGTTTAAAAAGTGAAGTCTGAATAAAAAAACCAACACAACTACAACAAAAAAAACCCCACCAACAAAAACAAACACAAAAAAACCCCAGGCTCTGTTCCCTGTGTGAGTTTTCAGATGTTTTTCTTAAGAGCTTCAAAGGGAAGTACCATTCTTGCACTTGCTTTTAATTAGCAGTTTCATTAAACTGTCTTTAGAAGTTGATGTAATCTGGTATAGGGTTTGCCCTAGGAGTTAGAGGTGACAGCCTCTGGTGTTTGCTTGCAGGCTTTGTTACCTCGTATTTCACACATCAAGATGTGGAAAACGTTAGAGATCTCTTGTAAATCACATTAAGCTCTAGCAATGCACTATTGAAGCTCGATGTAAGAGCTAGCTATTACTGTTTTATGACCTTAACTGTAAAAACAAAACATCTGGGATGTTGCTGTTACCAGCTTGGGTGACAAGGTAATAGTTGCTCTCAAATTAGTTTACTATTTACAGTGTTTTATAGTAAAAGGTTTCTACAAAGGGAGCTACCTGGAAACATCCAGCTCTGACAATTCTAAATAGGAAAACTACAAACCCATTAGCTTTTGTGCTTGGTTATAGTAGAGAAGTGGAAATTATTCCAGACTTCCACATGATTCCATAATGCTTCCAGTTTAGGCTGGGTACATCTACAGGAGACTTATTTTTGAAGGAGTTTGAGTATTTATTCTTTTTCATGTATAACACTGCATGCAAAACCAAGGAATAATTAATTTTTATACAGCTTCTAACAATGTGAGCAGCTGGAGTGAGCATAGTGCAAGATATTTTTCGTCATTAAATGTTGTAAAATCTGTTAGGGTAACAAGTTTACTTTGTTTCTTTGTTGTCTCGGTGCGTGGCACTGATCACTTGCTGGACATTCTCTGCAGTTTTGCCCTCTACACTGTTTCTTTTGTATCTAAGAACTCTTTTAATGAGAGAAAGGGACTCTGAAACACAGAAGAAGATCAGTTGTCATTCTCAGACTAACACAACTGAAAGCATGGACAGAAGTATCCTTTGATCCAGTTATCTGAGAAGTTCCCTTCTCTGGTACTGAGTATGTTAGCCTGACTCCTCTGTTCCCAATACAAGCAGTTTAGTCCATCCTGTTATCTAATATAACTCCCTTAATAACTTCATGATGCTTCACAGAAATTTTTTTCTCCCTAAAACTTCATTATACATATTGCCAAACATTTCTACAGCTTGGATAGGTGTCTGTCAGGTCTCATGAACTTCTAGTCTTAAAGCCATGCAATTCATTTGAACATGCTGTTAGATTTCTTCTTACTGTAATCTTTAGTTTTACATTATAAACCTTTCTCCAGGAATCCATAAATACAGGTTATTAAATCTGGAAATGTAAAATTTCAGACCTGTTGGAAAAAGGGAACAGCATAAGATGTTGACCTCCTCTACCTTTGCAGTGAGTTTTAGAAGCCAACTCATAGTGGTAACATAGGGTAACATTGTCTCTTTTTTCTCCTCATACTAGCTGTGGTGTTAGTCCCAGCAGTCTATGGTGGTTTATGTTAACTGGCTAGGAAAGTTTTGACTGTCAGTTTTCATACAAAGTACAAATTCAGATGAGATGATGAAGAAATTGTTCTGGATCTGATGTTTCATGTAGGAAGAGTGTGTAAATCCAGCGATGGGAAATCCTGACCCTCTCACATGGGCAGCTTCATGTGATGATGTTCAAGAGTTGGTGAAAATAGGGGACCACACGTGCAGTGTCACTCCTCTGGTCTTCAGGATGCTACAGCTAAGGGGGGGGAGGGAGAAGCTGATGCAGATTTATCCAGGTGTATTTTCTGTGCTTAACAGAAGTCTTGTTTTAAGTATTTATTTTTTTAAGCAGCTGGTAGGAAGCTCTCTGTATATTGACAAGATGTTTATCCTGGGAACCCAGTATATGTTTTACAAATATCTTACTAGCAGTAGGTTAATATTTTGTCCAGAGTATTGAAAGAAGATAATCAATCAGAATGTGCTTCAATGAACTAAGCAAATAATGGAAATATATTAAACATGCTAAAGGATTATTTGACAAATAATTAAACTAAACATGAACTAAGTAAAGAAAAAAAAAACAAACAAACAAAAAAAAACCCAACCAAAACCAACCCAAACCACAAAACTTCTCTAGCAAAGAATTCCTTAACAAACAGTCCATAAGAGATCTTGAAGACAGACAAATGAAATTCCCTTGCTCTGTACAAGCAGATGGGAGAGGCAGCTGGGGAGTTCTGAAATAGCAATTCAAGGAGAAGAATTCTAGGTTTTTAGATCTGTCCTAATTAGATAAGTGTTTAGGGAACATTGGACCACATTTGTTCTCTGTGCAAGTCACTAGCCTCACTGATGGGATATGCTGATTTTTATTCTTATTTTTTTGGTGTGGTAAGGTAAAATGGATAGTTTATGGTATTTGGAAAGCTTTTGATTAACCCTAAGAATTTAATAGGACCTGTGAAGAGGAAGCTCAAAACAGCTGAACCTGATCCATAAAAAATAAGAACAAAGAATAGGGAAACGTACAATATGCTCTTGATGAAAGACAAAGGCTGAAAGCTGTCTGCTGTATTTTCTTCTCTTCTAATTGTCTTTTTTTTTCCAGAGAGGTTAAGTTTGATTTTGCCCCCCATCCTTTATTTTTTTTTTCTTTCCTTGCTTACTCTCTTGACACCATTATTTCCATCCTGCTCTGCTATATGCAGGTCACCTGGTTGTATATTGAAAAAGGCTTCCCCTTCTTTGGCATGAAAATGAAATTTCAATTTCTGCTACTATAAAATGCAAGTATCGTTCCTACATCTGCATTCAGTGCCAACATAACTGAAGTGAAAAATCACCATTGGCGAGAAATGATAAGTTCTTCAGCTGCAATTTACTCAGACTATTGAATGGAATTAGAGTAATAGTTTCCTTCTTTCTCCCCAAAAGAAGTTTTGTATCAGCTATGCAGGGCTTTTGTATTTCTTGTAGAATTGAGGCATGATGAGATAGTCATATAGCAATTTAAAAATAAGGTATTTTAACATCCCTAAAGACTTTGGCATTACTACAAAATGAAGTTTTTCAGAATCAGCAGGGAATCATTCAGCTTCTTCCACAGCAGGCACTGACAGATCATGTCAAACTTTGCTCTGTGACATTTTCTGACTTGAAGGACTAGTCACTCAGCATACACACAGTACGAGTCAATGTGCTGTAGAGTTTATAAAGAGACCAACTGAATACCTTACAGTCGCTGTGCTCTTCAGCGTGGTGAGCATCATATCCTCTGCATAGTGGTTATACTTGAACTAGGTAGTTACAAAAGAGCTGAGGTTTTGCTGGACCAAAGTGTGAAATTATTTTAGCTGCAATCCAATAAATCATCAGCCATGGTAAACTAACATCTATTTTTGTTATTTAAAAAAAAAATCAAAAGGAATACTTGTTGTATATCAACTTTGAAATTATTGAAAACACTGGAGATAATTTCGAGAGGCTTTTCTGTTCACTGAATTAAAGTCCACCTTCCTCATGGAAGATGACTTTAATAAAGCAAGAGTGATTTAGCCAATTATAATTTTGGGGTAATATCACAACTTTAGAAGGGGTATGATTTGTATCTTCTAATAGGCTGGGTAATACATTTGTGTGTATATACAGAAAAACTACCAGGATTAGTCTTTCAATAATTGCTTACAGCTCAAGTACTGGACTGTTTCTTTGACTGCTGTATCAGATAATTGCAATGGAAATGTTTTGTCTAACTGCTTGTAAAATGTGACAGATCTCACAACTCCCGAGTTGGGAGCAGCAGTTTGAGAGATGGGTAAGTCTGATGGATGCCATTCTGAAGTTCCAGGAAAACGAAGTAGAGTTGAAATAAATGAATGCTGAGTGGTCTGCAAGATGAGTAAAAGTACAGGGTTGTTGGGGCACTAGAGTAGAAATCATACAGCCTGATGTTGTGCTTTATTGTAGTCTATGCAAAGAAAAGTTTACTGAGAGATTTATTATGCAAATTAAATGTCATAAGTGTTGCCACTTCAAAGGCCCATGCATGCATTTTCCATATAATGGCCTGAAGATATAGGCTGTTTTGGATGTTGAGCTTTTATTTGCATTTGAAGGATTAGCAGACTGTTTATTTTACTACCCTTAGCCTTTAAGTGCACTTAAGCTGTTTTTCCAATAGAGCTGAATCTATTCAGTGCTAACTTCTTGATTGACATAGAAGAAAATATCAACAAAATGTACAGGACCTTGCAGCAAACAACCTGGTTCATTTGTGACCTTGTAATGGGTAACGGGAACCAGTGGATTTGAATTAAAAAATATATATATGAAAGAAAATAGAGATTGTCACTAGCATTAGAGATTTCTCAGAGAAAAAATGTACTTAGATGAGGATAAAGATTAGAGCTGACAGAATAACATTTTTTCCCCCTGTTAATTTTATCATATCTTAAAAATATTCAGTGCATATAATTTATTTTCACTTTCATTACCCTTTCAGCTTAGGTGGCAGGTCTAGCTTCCAGAGAAGCTGATGGAAATCTCTGTATTGACTTTAGAGGACTTCAGCTCGGGCTCTAAATGGCAAAGAATGAGCCCCAAGTATTTATGCATATTTATGAACGGAATGAAAATTAGTTAATGAAATGTTCATACACGATTCATTCCAGGCTGGCTGTGCATTCATCTAAAAAAGCCCGTAAGTGCATTTCTTCTAGTGTTCTGTTAAATGCTGACCAAAAAGTCAATAGGATTTTGCTGGAATGAGACATTTGGGATTTGGTCAGTATTCATGTACATCAATCCTTAGCAAGAAATACTAAAGATTAATGTTTACATGGTGAACAGGCACTTTGTGTGAAAGAAAGAAAACTTGGAGCTTGATCCAAACCATGCTGTTTCTGATGTCATAAGCCCTGACCACCTGACTTTGACCCTCAACAGGAAGTTCAGGGTGTTCTTATTGCTTCCAACCTGTCAGTATCTCCTTTGAAACTTCAATCTAAAGGAGGCACTTGACTCTGCCAGTTTAACAACAGATTGGCTTATTTACACTAATTCAAAGCTCTAACATATGAGAATGAAGTGTGTGGCAGCTGGTAGGAAAGCTAAATTCTTGCACTCTAGGAGGCCAGATCTTCCAAGTTGAGCAGCTGCTGTCAGGATCTATCAATTATTGTGCCAAAATACCTTGATGGTGCCCTCTTGATTGTCTTTTTCAGAAGGAGAAATTGGATTAGATATGATAAAAAGATCATATGGGTTATGATTTTTTCCCCCTTCATCTAAAGTGGAAACAAATGGTCTTTTTTCCCCTGTCTTGTCCTTCTAGAGTAACTCCCTGAACACTTAATCAAACTGCTTATATTTGGAGCTTTCCACTTTTCTGACTTTGAGGCTCTCTTTTAAATTATCCCTTGGCATCAAGACTTGATTCCACCCTCCCCTCTGGTTTTGTAGTGGATGCAGCATAAATGAATGTATCCTTATTTCAGCAGATGAGAAGGTATCTTCCCACATTACCTAATTGGAGCTGACTGGGATGGAAGAGGTCACTTCTCAGCCTTGCTGTTGCCTGAGGTAGATTATGTCCAAATTATCAGTAGCTAGCTGTGGAATTCACTATAGCATTAGCAAATTACTTTTAAAGATAGAGATAAGCAACAGCTCTTGGATACTGTAGCTTAGTTCCCTCGGTGTGCACATTCCATCATACCTGGGCCACATACTGATGCTATGCTAATTTGGGCCCTGTTTAAAAGCCAGGAAAGATGATCTGTACAATTTTGTTGAGGATTAGGCTGCTGTGATAAGGTTAAGAGTTAGAGCTGGTTTGGCTTCGTAGCAGGCAACTCACCTGAAAGCCAGTGACTTAATTTTTCTCTCTTCAATATGAATTTTTGTTATATTAATTAATTGCTTGTACGTGATTCTTTATCCTAGATACTTCTCTCTGCCAATCTTCAATTAAATGCATTCTCCCTGAAATTTGCAATAATCCTTACTATAGACTTGAGGGAAAAGCCCCTTGGATTCAGCCTGTGAAACAGAACAGTTCTGTTTGAACAGCCATTACCGAAATCTGGCCAAAATTCTTCTGCTCATAACCTCTCCTGCCATTTCTTGTGTGAGCACTGGTGGTACTGTTAGCTTGTACTTCTAGCTCTGTGCTCTTAGCGTAAGGATTGGTAGGGCAGGTATCTTTTCTGAGAGCTGTAATTGAATGGGTTCCAGACAGATGAAGCAGCTGTTGTTTATGCATCAAATTTGTATTTTTACCAGTCATTAAGTGTGCAATTAAGAGCATGCTTTTGGAAAGGCTGGCGATGTATAGTTGATCCTGCTTTTGGTAGCCCCTGAACACCTCACAGCAGATGTCTGTTGACTAACAGGAGAGGATATTTTGTTTAAATAGAAACTGAAGATGTTGAAACTGGAACAGACTAGAGAAATGAAAGCAGTATCACTAGCTCTCAAACAAGCATTTTATTATCCTGTGGTAAAGGAAGAAAGAGCTCAAGAGAAGGATGACAGGTTTTATAACCTACTATTTTCTCGTGTGCTGTTGCACTGGGCAGATTCTCCCAACACAGAAAGCAAGCTGTTTCTTTGGGCCTTAACAGCTATGTGCCTGTAGGAATTGCATTTTATGCATGCAGAACACTGGCCTTTTCCCCACTAGCAGGTACAGTCTTCTGGAGATCCCACTGAGATTCTGTGTAAAGATGTGATGGAGGGTTAGAGGGCATTGCCAAAAGGGATAAACTTCAATCTGTTTCTGTTATGGTTAGGGCATAGCTGGTGCATGGGAGGCTTTTCTTTCTAGACCTGGAAAATGAACTTGGAGTAAGTTTCTCTTCTACGTATCACTTGAACTGAAATACCAGAGACCAGTAGCAACCATAACAGCCATATCCTCAAATCCTAAATGGGACCCACCTCTTTCTGGAAGGTGATAGAGCACCCTGCTAACTTTCCATGTGGCCCACTGTTACCAGCTGTACAGTGTGTATTCAGCAGACACCATACCACAATCAACAGCACCTAGAGCAAGATTGCACTTTGGCAGGCTACTGAATCTCTTAGGGGCAGAGTCATCTTTGGAAGGTTATCCTGCTGCTACAGCAGCCAAAGCAGGAGACTGGGGCATGTTCTGTGCAATGATTAATTGATATGCGAATAGCACCATGTGAATTATTGTGTCATCTACATTATCTTGCTTGAAAATTGTGTTTTGCTGATGTAGAAGGGCAATGTTTTCCTCTTGTAGTTTATAGCTATTATAAACAACTTCTGCCAGCAGCTTTGCTAGTGTGTCCTGTCTTTCACCTTCTCTTCATCCCCATTTATAATGGGTAATGTGAAACTTTCTGCAAAGCCTCAGAATGGACTAACTTGCAAAATCCCAGGGCTCTGCAGTGAAAGCATAGATCTTCTGCTGAGTCATCAATAATGACAGATACTGGAGGTTTACAGACACAGTCACTTTTGCTGACTATTTTAATTTAGCTGAGTTTTATTTGTTCTGATCACTTATTCAAGGTGCTAATATTTCTTGGGTGTGAAGGGAAAAAGGCAAAAGCAGCTCTCCAGGTTTGGCATTATTAAAAATAACAAAGCTGAACTTCAGAGAAGTGTGTAACTTTGACCTGTCTGTACCTGTACTCAGTTTAGAGGTACAGGGAGTTTGATAGACTTGTGGTACTCAGTAATTCAAAATGTTAGGCAGTTCGTGCACATAGCACTGTGGTGCTTTTGAAAATCAAAACATATGTCCACTGTTCTTTTCAGAGTATGAATAGATTGGAAATGTTTAGATGCCTCTCAAAAAAGATAACATGCTGGTGTGTTTTCTCTTTGGCTACGTTTTCATTGATTCTTATGTTTGTAGTTACCGAGCCTATTTCAAAGCTTGTCAAGCAGTTGAGTAGAAAAGAAATAGTTGATGTTACGTGCTGACATGAAATCTGTTTGCACCTGCCTTTGTTCTCATTATCTGCTGTTGTTCAGCAGATATATTTGGAGTTGAGACAGACTTGGAGATTTCTCACTGTTTTCTCTCTCAAGTTTTATTCCTGCTCTCCACTTCCTAAGGTCTACTTGCCTTCCAGAGGCAAGGGATGACTGGTACTAATGCTGATGGGAGTTGGAATGTGTGAATTCAATTAGTACTAATGGGAGTTAGTCCTACGAATTTCCTGTGCTTCAGTAAACTTTAGACCCCTATGCATCATGACCAACCTTTAGCTAGATTTCCCAATTTCCCTTTCCTTGGGGTGTTGCCAGTTTCTCTATTTGTACTCCTTCAGCAGTGAAGCAAAAATCTCAAGTTTGCTATGACTGAAAGAGCACATGCTGACAATGGAAAACTTGTTTTGTTAAATTTGATCACTTGAAGCCAGCAATAAGTGCCATGATCACACAGAGCATATGATACAATGCTCTAAGCTTTTGGGCAAAGGACAGGAATGGAGTTGGTTAGTTTAATATTACAGTAAATATTGAGGATTGCAACTGACTAAAACCTCTTAACTACCTGGATTGGGCTCTTTCCCTATAATTCCAGAAAGAAATTGTGTGAGTTCCCTTCTTTTCAATCAGAAATAGTCAAACTGAATTTTATTTTACAAGAACTCCTGTGTAATATACTTTGTGTCATGTATTCTTGGCATAGGTGCTTCTTTGTCTATTCCTATTTTGGCAACACTTTCTATGTTGTCTGAATACCAATGCATGCAAGGCTTTTTTTTTTTTTTTTTAATTGCCTTTTGCAATTCAACTAAACATGTTCATTCCAAAGAGGTTTTTTTAAACACTGTTGCACAAATCAATCTGGGGGGGACACAGACAAATCTTGATTTATAAAGCTTCAACAAGCAATGCCTCCTGCTGCTTTAAGTTAAAAGACGTATCACGGAGTACAAAATAATTCTGAAGAGTGACAAACACCTTTAATGAAAAGGCTGAGCAAAGATAGATTTTTCCAGACACTTTGGTTTGGATAGTTTCTTGGCAGTTCTTCCTGCATAAGGTGTGACCCCAGCTTTAGGACTAGAATTGGAGCTACCCTTAAGAGTAAGTAGGCAATTGCCTGTGATTCAAGAGGACTAGGAGTGACAAAAGGCTGCGTGAAGGGATGAGTGGCTCTCCTCCTGCTTCACCTGAGCTAGAGCAGATGGGAAAGGGGTTATTGAGCTCTCCAAAGATCTGGATCTGACTTTCTGTGGAGTTGCTAGTGGCTCTCATCCCTACTGTCCCCAAGAGGCAGACAGGGACATGTGCAGTGTTACCTGATTTTGCAGGGACTGATTTCTTATTCCTCTAGTGTGTCATCTTTCCTCTCCTTGGAGTAAGGTTTGCAACTGCAGCTCTTCAGAGCTTTTCTTCAGGTTGATACCTGGTAGGTTGATACCCTCTCCTTGGAATGCCAAGGTTCAGATCAATCTACAGTGCTTGGAACCAGCCCTGGGTGAAAGAGAGGGGAAGATTGAGATATAATTTAATTTCCAGTTTGCCCCATGTCCTATAGAAATAGTGTTCGCTTTGCTTTGTAAGCTACTTGAGTTGCGTTAGTTTTGGGTGGTGACAATGGAAAAGGGGGAAAAAAAATTGCCAAAGTTGATTGACTTGGACTTGTGTTAGATGTCTGTCTGCTATTTTTAGCGATGAACAGTCAAAATGTAATTAGACCTTTCTAGAGAGGAAGCTGAGGCTTCCTTGCTGAAATTAGAAGAATCTGAACTGTGCAGGTGGTATTGACAATGTGGAGACTGTGGACAGCAAACCTCTTTTCTTCAACGAAACGACACAGTAGCAGCATTGCATAATTGAATGGTATTCTGCTGGGGTTTACTCCATGTCTTTCTCCCCAGAAAATACTGTATTTTTGCAGAGTTCTAAAATAAAAGGACAGTGCAAACCACACTGAAAAGCAAATTGCTTACTCTTAGCAACTGAAAGAGCATAGAAGATGAATGAAGAACTGTTACACCTTTTTTTTTCCCCAGATTCAGGTACATACTGGGATAAGTAAATAGGCCCCTCTGATTCTTGTGGCAATGAAAGCCAGCCTAGAAACTTTATTTTACCTTGTAAGAACTCTTCAGCAGCCTCCTGAATGCGTATTCTCTGCTCCAGTGTTACCTTCATCCATTTGTCCTTTTTATCCTGAAGAGACTATGGATATAAAACAACTGTAAAGTGACATTTAAAGCTTGAGAATAGTAAACACAAGTGAATGACAAATCACTAAGGCATGCTTTCAACAGAAAATGTTCCTGAGATCATTCAGACTGGCCAGCTGGCATTAGAGGGTTCTCTTACAGTATCTCTCTTGTAATAAAATAGAGGTAGTAATCTAATGGACAACTAGAGCAAAGCTTGTTATTGACCGACCACCAGCATTTCAAAGTAAAATCCCAGCTTTGGGAAGATCAAAGGTCCTTTGGTAACTGAACTATTTATTGGGAGGTCAGGGACTGAGTCTTCTAAATGGTATTCTGAATGCAATTTGACATATGTTGTATTGCCTGAATTTGTCTCTCTTAATTTCTGTAGGTGTTTGTTCTATACAATCTTAATGCATCATCCATGCTTGATATAGCAATAAACTGAGACAGTACAACATATTTTGTGAAACCATAAATATTTTTATCTGCATGGGAATGGGAACATAGTTATAACTGAGGCAGCAATGAATATTTTATTTACTGAACAGAAGTGATGGCAGGTTTAAATGGAGTCCTAATCTTCTGTATTTGTGATGCATGTTTAACCTTAAGGTTTAAATAAACCAAGTGTAAAGATCTTCTCAGAATGGCTAGCAGTGGGAAGTGTAACTTCTCATAAGATTCAGGAAAGAGCACTTGATCGAAAATTAGAAGTACTTTGACCTGAGCTTTTCAACATGAGTTTTCATGGGAAATAATTTTCTCATGGAAATGTCTGAGATTTTAACGTTTTTCCTTTGGCATAGTGTTATGACCTCAAGTTCTTCTAAAGCCTTTTGGATTTGTTTTTTAAATAATCAATATAGGCACTCCTGAATAGCCCCTAGGAAAAGAAAACTAGCAGAGCTTTAACTGATCTGTTCTAATCATTGATCTGTTTGCTGCCTGGGAGCTTGTCTGTCTGTACCTGCCCAAGATGTACAGCTAAGGAATTCTTTTCTGACAAAACCTTAATCAAAGCAGCATATTCCCACAGAAATGTTGGGTTTCTACAGATGTAAATCATTCAAGAGGAAAAGAAAACTTTCTAGCAATTCTAATTGCATGTTTCATCATAGATGTGAATGGTTGCTCAGATGTATATAACATAGATGGAGCATACCCTTGACCTTGCCTGTGGGTTCACTCAAAATATGTGCTCCAAAACATTTCTTCTCTGACTTTGGATGCCATAGAAAAATGCTAATATTGCTTAGCTCACTGGGGAATTGGCGCCAACTTGAGCCAAACTTAGTCCATCATTTTTCAAGCTGAGCCAATCATTAAGTGTCAGTAGAAACACTTATGTACTTTATTCCAGAAACCGAGCTTATTATGTCCTGTAGAAAGATTTAAATGTTAGAAATAGATGTTTAATGCTTCTTACCCCAGTGATGTATTTTAACCCTTAGACTGTCAGATTCCCTACAGATTTCTGTGTTTTACTGAATGTGAATACATGCAAATATTATGCTGGCAAATGAAAGAATGAAGCATTAAAATGTCTCATGGGAATGGATTAAAACATAACAGAAAATGTATTCCTGTACTCAGCGTCCAGTTAATATCAGTGTGATGGCATTAGCACAAAATACCTGCTATTAATGCAATTGCAATTTTATCCTACTGCTCTTCCTTGAAGAGAGGAAGAGTCACTGCCTGTAGTGAAAATCAAGCAGAGAATCTGTTTGAATAATTCACCTTCTGTCTTTTGCTAACATCAGTTTCAGATAGAGACAATAGCTTCAGGATTCATTCAACCATTACAAAAGCTGGGTCCTGATTCAAAGGACATTGAAATGAGTATTGTGTTAAACTGGTTTTGTAGCAGCTATCATGTTAGTCATGTTCTAGGCAAGGACTGTTTTGGTGTTGGTTTTTACTTTTTTTTTTTCTCATGTGGCTGCTTATTCTGGTTTCTCTCCCATAGCTGTTTGTGGGAGAGAAATTTGTGGCTCATGACTTTGTTTTGTTTTGTTTTTCTGTGAACCCAAGTGCAATTGAGTGTCCAGAAGAGCGAGGGGAAGGTCATTTAAAAGGAGTCCATTTTCATGCATATTATTTTGAAGTTACAGGGTTTATTTTTGGCATACACTGCATCTAACTTAAAATAACATGAACAAAAATAAGTAGTGTAGCAACAGTGGTGAACAATCTTAAACAAGAAATGAAAGTATCTTTCTGTGTTTCCTGATTTGTACTTTATGAAACTTTGA
Organism: Chloroceryle aenea; assembly: GCA_013399075.1. Classification (NCBI taxonomy): domain Eukaryota; kingdom Metazoa; phylum Chordata; class Aves; order Coraciiformes; family Cerylidae; genus Chloroceryle; species Chloroceryle aenea. Next base: position 1,225,549 of record VWZY01011396.1, on the reverse strand, counting down.
TTAGCATGGCTTTGTAACATCTAAGCAAATCTCTGCATTGTGTAGAAGGGCAAGAGTGGCTGTGGAAACCTAAGCAATTAGTTTTCCTCTACAGGAGTTACTTTAGTTGCCCTTCAAACCTGATATATCAAAAGGCACAATGTCCCTCACAAATCTTAGAAGAATCTCCTTGCTTTGCAGTGAGGAAATCCTGACAGTGAATTGTGTATGTGATTTGAATGAATTAGGGTGATAGTGTCCTGCACATGTCTCATGAAAGAGTGACCTTCATCTGCTCCTTTCTCTGGATCCATGGAGGGATGATAATCTTACTGTCTCTTTTGATCTCCTGAATGTATGCTTGTGGGAATAGAACAGCTGATTGCTGCCCTGTGATAGAATCTCTTCTATGTGCCAGCACTTGCAAAGGCTTTTTTTGTCATATCTCATGTAATAAGATGGTTATGAACATTTCAGAACATGAGCGAGAGGTAGTAAAAGGGGAGAAAAAGGAATATTAGATTCTCTCCAGTTTATAATTAAAATCCTGGAGAGCAATGGCTGTGAAGTGAGTAAAGAAATGTACAATAAAAGCAAGCAAACAAAAAACCCTCCACTTGATCCTAGAAAGCACAAAGGCAGTCTGCTTGGTTTGCAAGGCTTTCTATTTCAAGTCACCTTATCATTGCAACAGCTCTCAGTTTAAGAAGACAAACAAAAAGACCAAAGGGATTTTTTTTCCCACTCTGAGGGAGAGACAAACCTTCCATGCAGATGCTTGGCACGTTTGAGCTCTGTCCCATACTGAGAAGTTCTACAGTTTTATACCTCGCTGCTATTGCTGCTATTTTATGATACTTCCAAGGGATTAACTTGACAGGGTGAAAAACAGCAAGATGTATATTTGAATAGAGATTAAAAATACAACACAGAGCATTCTATTCTCCTGTCAACAATTTCAAGGTGAAAAGCCCAACAACATAACAAGTAATAAAAAGCGGTTTGCAGAGGTTAGCATAATGTACAAAAAAACCCCAGAGGAATGAGGAGTGTGAAACATCTCTGGTATGCTTCAGCATCAGAGCACTTAGCCATGGTCTGAAGATCAATAAGGCAGAACATTCTTTTTATTATATATTCATACAGTGTGAGCAGAAAACATAGTAACTGCTAGAATCATATGACTCTCATATACATATTTTTCCACTTTGTCAAGATGAGTATGGTTAAAATTTCACTTCATCAGTCTGTATATGGTTAACTTGCAGGTCAGTGATGAGATGTATAAACCTTTTTCTCCTAGCAGTCTAGAAAAGAATAAAGTGGGGCTTGTTGCATCCTTCTGTTGAACAAGCAAACACCTTCTAATGTACACTTGTGGGAGGTGCTAGAGATGTGCACGTAAAGATGTCTTGGAGAACAACTGCATGGAGACAAACTTCTGAAGCTAAATGACCTGAGTTCCGTATTTTCATCTTAGTATCAAGTTGCTGTCTTGTCTGGTTTTTTTTTATAAAGATGTTGAGCCTTTCTTTGAAGACCTCAAAGGATGAGAGAGAATCTACCACACCTGCCCATACTCACCAGTTGACTGTGGATCCTTGAAAAGTCATTGGGAACTGTTTTCCTTTAGAATTATCTTAAGCTACAAGCGTGAAGTAGATTGGAGCACATTATTAAATTTTCAGATGTGCTTTTTCTGCTCATTATATGAAGTGGAGCTTTATGCCTCCTATTATTCATTACCAACAACAAAAGCAATTCAGATACAGATTTTCAGTAGAAATGTAAAACTTGACTTATTTTAAAAAAGTAGGAATTCATCCTTTAGTGCAGATACTCAAAAATAGTTCAATAATAAGAGTGTACCAGTAACAATATTATCTGTGGGATTATTGAACTGCAGTTAACATTGCTCTGCTGGCTAAGTGGATTACACTTGTAACTTAAAATTGTTCAATTTCATATTGCTAATTGTGGTTATTTAAATTACACTTCAAGACCTTGTCTACAACCATCTGTAGCACTTCTCTTACAAAAAACTCTTAAGGAAAACTGAAGAATTACTGGTGAAATGTCTGATGTAATTTATGACAAATACATAGTAAGATGATTCTCTGTATGAAAAGTTTATGGGCTTGCTAGGTGCATTAAAACTGAAACCTGTTTGCTAAGGATAAACAAGGAAAAATAATATCGCTACGCATATTAGAGCTACGAAACCAAGAATTCATGGCACAGTTGAGCTGATCACTTGCTGTGCTGAAATCAGTTTAAAGCTACACTGTTCTGTGGGTGTTCTGAAACCTTAATGAAACTGAGAGAAGGAGAATTTCCATACAGCATTTTATGATAAACTTGAGCAAAAGGCTGAAGGTGATGTTGCACAAAGTGTGCGTTACTGGTCTTCCTGGGCAACTGGGTAAGCCTATAATTAAGCTCCTAAATGTTTCTGTTGTAGCAGAATTAAGTTGATAATAAACAGAAGATGTGGGCTAATGCAGAATGCCCTCTTAAATAGCATCCTTTAATATATTGTTCCTTAGTTTCTTGTAGACTATCACAAAGCTCTTCTATTCAAACGTGGGGTAATACAGTGTTACATTAGCTACTTAAGACTTTCACAGCACAGTCAGAACTCTTTTATCTTTTTTTCCCCTGTCTCTAAGACAGCTGAAGCCATCTTTTAGAGCTCTGAGTGATTTCAGAACTGATTAATTCATGTTTGCAATTCACTTGAAGATTATCAAAGAGAAAGTGCCACAGAAGAAACAATTTTATTTTTTATTCCAGACTGTTGGCATAGCTTCTAAGATATCACTGTGATGGAGCTTTGGTGCTGTGTTGTTTGAAGCATAACACTTTGGATGTCATCCTGCATGCATACTGCTGGTACCTGCCTGCTGGTCTCGAGCAGTTCTTCCCCTTGCAAATGAGAGATACATCTGTGCTTCCCTAGAGGAACAATGACAACACCAATACCTAAAAGCAATGCTGACTTGATTTTTTTTTTTTCCTTCTTCTTGTTGCAAACAACAAAGAAATTCAATCCCCATTTTTAATCTAGTCATGGCCTAGTGGGTTTTCAGAGTAAAATAAACTGTTGCAGTTGGGGACATCTGTGGTGTGTCTATAGATTTGAATGGCAATTTCTTTTTCAAAAATCTTGTGATTGAAATAGTTGTCTATGAATCAATACTCAGTATCTTTCTAAAGACTGCACTGATGGTCCACCCACTGAATATCTTGGAAAGCTGGGGAGCAACTCACTTAAACCGTGATCCCATTTCCAGTCAGGCATTTCTAGTTTGAAATTCTAGTCTGTAGATCTCGTTAAGATTACAGATTAAGGGCTTGCACCTAAGCACAGCCGAGTTCAAGGGACTGTTTCTATTGAGCTTGACAGGCGTAAAATCAGCCCTGTTCAGAACATGACAAATCACACTTGTAAATCTTTGTAGATCAGTATCAATCAATGCTTATCTCTTCTGAATGTCTCCTCATTATTTCCATTGTCAAAATGTGAGGTTTTTCAATTTCAACCCTCTCTTGGGTTGTGTCTTGATAAAACATATGTAAATTCATGAAATCCATGTCATCTTCCTGTGTCAGATAGTGGAAAATAAAGACAGGGAATGAATGTTGTGCTACACAGTATGGAGTTTCAGGATGAAAGATCTCTGTAAACTCTTACTTTCTTGAACGCTGCTTTTGTTTGCAAGTATAGTAAAATCTCAGTACGATAGATCTCAACACTTAATACTTGTGGGATAAAAGATGTGTGCATTCTGGAGAATGACTGGTTTATCTTAAAAGACTGAAAGCTGTAGTTGATCTTTAAGTGCCACTAATGTATTTGAAGGCCACTATTGTACTGATTACATATATCTAAAAAAAACGGTTTTGTTATCTCTAGTGTTATCTGTTACCTGCTTGAAAGCGTAGGGAGAGTCAAGCATGTAAGTGTACCAGGGAGACTTGGAGCAGGTTCTGCTTTTTTAGGTGAAAGTGAATGTAAGAAACTTCTAAATGTTAATACATCAGCTACGAAGTAAGCTGCTATTGTGATGGGCTAAGTCCACACACATCTCAAACTTCTTGGAATGCACAGTCTGAAGTGTTCTTCCCACATGTTTGTGTTTACTCTTTGAGAGTTATGCTAAAATTCTCATCTAGAATTAACAGGCACTTCGTAGTTTTTATGGGCTAATATCCTCTTTTATCACCCCTCATCACATCTTTCAAATTCAGTCCTGCTGTTTCATCACTAAATCATTTTCTACTCCCTCCCTGTCTCTTGAAAGATGAACAGACCTAGCCTAGCAGCAAAAGACCAGCAGACACCTGGCGTCTGGGAAGTCTCTTCCTGACCCTCCTCACTTTCTGGTTGTTTCCTGTCCAGCTCGTGCTCTTTTTGTAATCTTCAAAGTTTCTTTTTTAACAAATCACGAAGTAGAAAGATTCAAGAAAGTTGATTAAATACCTGCTAATGTCTGCTGGTTATNAGTTTTGCTTCTAATCACATCATGCTAAACTGGTCTTAGCCCCTCTAACTATGACAGTGGCAAACTGTTGTAGTTTTAGTCCTTGATAATTGCATTCCTCTCATGGTACTCTTCCCTCAACCTGTATGAGTAAGGGCAGTGTTCAGGTCCTCAGTTAAAAATCATGAATGGATGTCTATCATCTGGAGCCTGATGGAATTCATCTGATCTACAGGTTCAGCTGTTGCTCACCTTAACATTTGGATTCAGTCCCACAGAACTAGTAAGTGTGTTACTCTCTGTAAACACCTAAAAGTCCCGCAGAGCTAGGTAATGCAAAATGAGTGCTTTGCTAGAAAGGCACTGGGACATCTTTGTAGGACAGCACCAGCAGCCTTTGCACGGGCTGGGAGGATGTGAACTGGGAATACAGTCATGCATTCATTCCACAGTGTTATTCAGATATGTAAGCTTAAGAAAAGAAAAGCAGTTGGTGGCCTTGCTTCCAAAATAGAAAGGATGGAACTGGTTAAAATCTTGGTTTCTCTGTTGTGTGAACTATTTTAATGACTTTGATGCCACCTTGGAATGGAAATGAATCTCTGAATATATACTTAAACTACTTGTATGAAATTTGGAGGCTTTGTGAAATGCTGCTACTGGCACTATAGCTAACTTTTAGGTTTGTGTGTGTGTGTGTTTGTTTGTTTTTCCCCATCCATTGTAGAAAATTAATGCATCGAGACACTAATGAATTGATGCAGAATTGAATAAAACCAGTAAAAATGTGTGTGTGTTTCCTGACTCCTTTTTAACCAAAGGTCTTTAACATTCTTTTGTGTAAATTTTCTTAGTGATATTTTCTTTAAGCACTTAGAGAATATGTGGGTTTTCTTAAAAATCAGGAATCCTTCAATGATATTGATGAAACTAGTAAGAGTTCAGTCACTCTTTGGCTCACAACAGAAGATAGCCAAGACCTTGTCAGATATTTTTAACCTTTCATAGCTACCCCATTTCTAAGCCTCTGGCTAAATGGTTAAAAGGTAATTTGAGCAAAATATCTTCCCAAAGATGAAATGGCTACAGTTAGGGCCTGCTGGTAACTTGCTGCCCATAATTACTCATGCATTAGAGGGATAAGCAGCTGTCGTATCCAATGTGTGCAGCCTGGCAGGCTCCAGGGTGACTTCCAATCCTTAGGCATATTTGTACTGAGAAACACTGCCAAGGACTTCACTGTGGCTCTCCTGACCCACTGGTGTTTCCCAGACACCCGTTTATCAAACGGCTCTGCTTAGCCTCTCTGAGTGTCACTATGTGGTACTGCTGCTGTTGGGTGACATTTGTAGGTTGCCAGTTCTGGTGTTGCCATGGAGTGAGCACTTCACTTGATGTCAAGTATGACAGGTTAGGATGTGCAGAAACTCCCAAGACCTGTGCTGTTAGAGTTTGTTTCATAGTTCACTCCAGAAACTGATTCCTACAGCTTTATTATAGCCAACGGAGCCAAAGAGGTTATTTTAAATTCTCTCTTTATGCTTTAAGTCATATTTTTTTTTTCACAAAGCAAGTATAGAAATAATTGTGCTTTCCTTTAGCTGCTTGTTAATAACCCTAGCTACCTCTGTGTCTTAAGCTTATTTCTCTCATTTCAAATATGCAACCCTACTTAACCTCAAGCTCTTTTCACAGTATTGGTGTCAGGTTCACAGCTGGTGTGAATTGATAGAGCTGTCCTACTGCTGCCATGTTTATTTACAGCAGCTTTTCATTCTGTCTCTCCATTTCTAAATATTGCAAAATCGAGTTGAAACAGGAAGGCAAAAAAAAGCAGCTTTATCAGGCATCCTGTTTGGTATCTGTGTTTTTAAGTAAATTTTTAAGAAGTTCAAACCTTTGAGGGAAAGGTGGAAGGCTCTTGGTTTTAAGAATGTGTACAAGAGGATGGAGCTGGGGTTTGGAGGTTTAGTTTGAGGGGGAGGGAAGGCAGCTACTTGAACTTTTGTTGTTCAACACATGAAAAATATGTCTAGCTCATAGCCTCTACCTCTTCAGAAATTCAAAACTAATTACATCTTAATTTGCATATCAAAGCAAATTACAACCTAATGAAACATTTGCCTGCCAAACATTTCTTTATCTTAATGAACAGAATAAGAATACCTATTACATCCCGATTAAAATGTCTTTGTACTTGTCCAACAAGTTACACTCTGTATATATAAAAATATTGTTTCGGTGTCTTACTGGCAATGGGAACAAAACAGATTCTAATTTACAGCATAACTTTTTATTGTTTCTATCCATAGATAGGGTAACTCAGTGGGGTGGAAACGCTTTGGATTTACATTGGAAGCAGAAGAGAGAAAGGGTTGATTTCTGAACAGATATAATTATGCTATTTGGAGTCCTAGATAATATGATAGTGCCTAGAATCTGAGAACCATGGAACTTTTAATTCATAACTTGCTGCATGCATATACCATGAGGTGTTTTTCCAGAAAAAGATCAGCCTGTGAAATTCTCCTCAGTGAAACTTGAGATAATTCAGACATAAAACAAACTAATAAGCCCTAAGCCTTTAGGGAAAAATTTCTTCAACCTATATTACAATTAATTTATGTAATACACAAAGGTTACTGTAACTTTGCCTATAAAGTGCCATAAATCTGCTTTACTAGGAGTACAGGTATTGGGGGAAATAGGTTTTATTTACTTAAGAAGTCTACATACTGGTTTGGGTTACTCTTGCTACTCTTTAGTAATTAACCAAAAGCTAAAATAAATTTGCTGAAAAGGACTGTTCATAATACAAATGCTAAATCACTTTCTCACGATGTAATTGTACCTGAATGGATGCAACTATAACATGAGCCATAAAAGGAGATAAAGCAGCAACATAATGTACAATTCCCCACTGCATAATGGTAATTCTGCATAACACATGCTTCAGGAAGAAAAGTAATTTAAACTGTATTACAACAAATGTCATATTTTAAAATGGAAACTATCCATCATATGTTGAAAGAGTGTTGATGAACTGCAATAAGTCTAAGGAATGTACTTAAAAATTCTTTTAGGAGTCCATTAAAAATATATTGCTTGACTTAATTTCAGGACATTGTAATAAATTGTAAGTGACAGTTACATGCGTGTTCCCTCCCCGCCATGTGTAAAGCTAATAACTGTGAATGGAGGGAACAGCAATTGTTCAGAATAGTCAAAAGTAGCTCCTCTTCTATACAGGATAAAACGTGCCTTTTAGGAAATTATTAGTGCATCTACAAATTGCCTTGGTAAAAATTTCTTAATTTAGATACATATTCCTGTGGGTGTCAGATTTATAAAGCACAGGAAGTTTTAGCAGTGAGAGCCAAAGTGTGGAAAGTGATAGTAGGAAACTTGTATGTGGTGGTTTTCTAAATGAAGAAGTCAAAGTACACACACTAACTCCTTTTCCATTCATAGACAATTCAAAAATACATATGTATAATTTAGGGTTTAAAATAGGAAGACCTCCTGAAGGGTGGAAATAATTTCATTTATTTTTTTTAAATATATATGAAATTGTGGGAGGGTGTTTGGCATCCTGCTGACATTATCTTGGTTGGATGCATATCACCAGAGGAGGTGAGTGTTCTGGAGATCTGCAGTGTGCACTGAGGGATATCTCACTGTGGAAGCGTTGAAATGCAAGGAAATAAAGGCTCTGTCCCTATCTAAATGTTGTTTCTCAACTGGGGGGCCCTTTTGTTTCCTGCTGCCGTTCTTTGGAATAGCTGAAAACTGTTTACTTTATGGAGGGAGTACTGGGGGCATAAATAGTGGCATCCTGGAGTTTGCAGGAGTTTTAGTTCTGTGAGTGACATAGTTGAGTTGGGTTTTGGCTGGGGGTACACCACCAGAAGGCATATGACTGATTGCTTCTACCTGTTATAAACAGGGGCTGTTTGGAGTAACTGACGTCCATGAATTTTGGAAATGGGATTACAGGGAGGGAGTGGGAAGGTAAAAATACTGTGGTGATTCCTGGTTTTGTATTCTGTTAACAAAGGGCATTTATAAAACCAGGGTGAAGGTTTGCAGAGCTCTATGCTTTGGTCCAGAGGAGAATTTAAAGAGAAATTATTTTGCCTTGAACTGTCAGCGATATTTTGGCTTAGAGAACACAGGCTGTAATAATTCAGTGGGGTGTGAAATACTTTAATCTCCAATTCCTGAAAAGAGGGAAATGAAATCTACTGTCCCTCAAGCTTGTACCTTAAAAACAAATCTCTAGGGTTGTGCCTTATTTAAATGCAGACTTTCTGTTCTTGAAAGCTGGAAGGTGATAGCGGATGGTTTTGTCTCTGGGTTTTTACCCATGCCACAGGGACTTTACTAAGCTTCCCCAAAGTGCAGCTGACTGAAGTATTGTTATTTACAAGAGCTGTGTAGCTGTAGCTGTTAGGGTTATGTACCCAGCCTGAACTATCATGAACTGAAACTTGCTGTAGCCCTTACTGGGTCTTAGCTTTAGCAAAGGTTATTTGTTCAGATGGTTGCTGTTGATGTTACATCAACACAATGCATGTACCATGACTCAGAAGGAGAAAACTTACATTTAAAACAAGGCTAAACAAAACCTGAGAAATGCAAGAGAGGAGAAGAAACCACAGTTTGGGTAAGATGATTTAAAATGTATGGAGGCTTACTTGATTTTTTTCCTGTGGGAAGTTTTACATAAGAAACACTTTCAGTTTTAAGTGGAAGACTATGGCTTTGGCTGAGTATCTCTCATTTTTGGGTGGATGACTGCCAGAGGCTGAAACTTTGTTCAACTGTCTGTGTGTAATGCAAAAGGAGCAAAGATAGAATTATGTCTCACATGAAAATTATCCTGTATGACTCTCTAAAATGCTTATTTAAAAAATCATATACTGTGTAATATCTTTATACTTGCTTAAATTAGAGAGTGTCTATTAATTGCTTATAGAGTGTAGAAAAGCATCGGGAAGTGCAGTTTACATCCAATGACACTGAGGAAATCAAAGTTTCATCCCTCTTCCCTTGATGTGTTAACAATTGCTACGTGTGAATTAGCAATTACAGCCCTGATATATCTGACCTCACTAGCTTATCAATTAGCATCTATTATCTGCCTCTCCTGTTTTCCTGGAAAGCATATGCAGAAGGGAGTGCAGGTTTGCTATTATAATTATGGTGGTAAGCAGCATTAATGGAATGGGAGTGATTTAGGAGATGTAACTGAGAGAGAGGTAGGACTAGGTCTGAAGACAGTCAGTCTATCATTTACCACAGACTGAAGAGCTTTCTTTTACATCATAGTTTACTTTGAGGTGGATAATCCACGTTTACTCGGGCAGTTATGTGTGACAGAAACCTGTCCCATGTGATAGAGACTTCTCTGTTTGTCTGAACAGGCTATCAGGGGCTGTGCTCCTGTTTTCCTTTTTCCCTCTCTTTGAAATAGTCTCCTGCTGCAATGAAGGATGTGAATAAATTCATAAATTGACAAGGCTTCCAGATTCTGCAGTGACTTAGCCTATATGAAAAAGAAAGATCTGAATAAAAAGCATGATGATGTTCCTGATTTCAGGCTTGATTAACGTTATGGAGACAGATCCCCTGATTTGAAGGAACTAAATGTGACCCCTTTCCAGCATTGTTTCTCACCTTACCTGTACTGATACTTGAAATGCAATAAGTTCAATCTTGTTTATTGGAAAGTAATTTATTTTTGCAGATGAGTTTTAAAGATAGTTGAATTGAATCCTGGTATGATGCATTTTCACGGGTGATCTTAAGAGTGCTTAAGCTCATAGAGTCTGATTGTTACTGGCAGCCTCAAAGTGCTATGCTTCAGACACTTCATATCTCTCCTGACTTGCCAACTTCTTTTCTGAAGTGGGAGGTCCAGCTCTGCTTGTTTATTCTTCAGTATAGCTGAGATCCTCTGAACTAAATAATGTTAGCAAACTAGAGGAACTAATTTCTGTGATATACCTGGGTGCCTTGTCATTGCTTTGACCTCTAGTATTTGTTTTACTCAGAGACCAGTGGATGAAATTTCATACAACTACCAAGGAATAAGCATATTTATTTTCATTACCAATGAATATTTCAGCATGCAGGGTGGTTGCAGGTGATACTGTGACAAGTGACTTGCTTTGAAGTTTCAGCCATGTTACATTACTCTGTTTTCTAATACTTAACCATGCTTACATAAGTTTGGGAGAAGCTTTTTCAGTACCAAATTCAGGATACATCTACTGTTTCAAGTGTCAGCAGAAATGGCCTCAAGTACTCTGACTGATTAGGAAGGACTGAAAGCCAGTGCAAAGTGCTTTGTTTATCAAATGAGTCTTTTTCTGCTCATATTTGCATGCACATAACTGCAAAATGTCATCATTCAAGTGGCAATTAAGGCACCATGTGCAAACTGGGTGATTCTGCATGCAGCTGGCCAGTTGTGCATGCACAATTACCCAAATTACCAATGCAATCACAGTTATTCCATGCACAATAAGGCATATAAATGTGCCCTAGCAGTGTAAAAAATTATGTATTTTTCTATCATCACAGGATGATTTCTGGATAAAGCTGTAATAAACCTGAGGTTGTGGATCTTTTGTCATGGTCAGGAAGTTACTTGGTAGTGAGGGTGGGATTTAAAATTGTAAACTACTGGTTTGTCTTGTAGCTTTTTGAACAGGCTGAGATGTGGTTATAGATCAGAGTGTTCCTTTTACAGGGCAGTGCATTTCATCTGCTTCCTTCACATACAGTAATCCATTTTATTTCAATATTCACAGTGAAGGTGGGTTATGTGTTAAAACAAGTGAGTTATCTACTGAATTAATCTTTAACCTGTTCCCTACTGGTTCTGAATAGTTATGCGTGTCATTTTTTTCTTTGTCTTCTGTTATTAATCTGGCAAAGGTCATACTCTTGTGTGTCTTGTTGAATTGATACCTCAGAGTAACTGAGTAGTTACATTAAGCTTGAGATGAGGGATGAAGTTGAACAAGGCTCTGGAACAGGACTTTTACAACAGCCACAATTAAAAAAAACCAAATAATTACTGTTTTAATGTTTCAGAGACAGGACAAAATGATAGTCAAAATAGTTACAACATAAGGCAACATAGCATTTATTTCTATTTTTCTCTATCAGAACCATCTCTTTCTCTTCCATCAAAACTTGATTTGCTGATTGAACTATTTTCACATGGATAAGTAAAACACAAAATACTGAGTGAGTTTTAAAGGCATCCTGTCTAAGCAGGCTGATCTCAAGCTGAAAAAATAATAAAAAAATCCTTGTTGATGCAGAATGGCTTAGGCATGCTGTTGATCAGTTTGGTAAGGAGATGGGAGTAGCCACATTCCAAGGGATTAACCAGGAGATGGTTACTTCATTGTGGGTTTAGGGATGGGTGACATGATACCTTAATGCCCTAAAACTCTTATCAGCAGTATGGGGGGGTGGGGAATAAACTAATGGATATTTACTCTTTGGGGCAAGACTGCTCAGAATAATTGAGTCTCTGCTGGGGAAGCACAGCTCAAATGCATAACTTCAGAAATTGTCAGTTTGAGCATCTCAGCTAAAATTAATTAACTGAAATAATCATTGCTATGTGCACTACTGTAGTCCCCTCAGACTATCTGGAGAGGATCACACTGCTAATGAAGAGAGAATGCTTTGCTGTCTGTAGTCAGTTGTGTGTGCCTTCAAGAGCTGTTCTGGAGTGCTAAATGTAATCTCAAAGACTGGGGACAGAGGCAAAATGTCCCTCAAGGATACAGTACCTACTTTGCTGGACGAATATATAGGTCATCCTAACATTCAGGGAAAGGAAATCAAGCTAACCAAAGACTTACTCCTTCTTGCAGTTGTTATAATTGATTTGCATTTAGAGAAATTTTCCTTTAGCTCTACCTCAGATGTCAGTTTTAATTCTTCTTGTGTGCCTGGACACAGTCTAACACAGAGTTGCTACTTCAAAGCATTTATAATCCAAATAGTCCTGACTGACTTGACTAGTAGATTTATGTTTAAATTAAAGGACTAAAAAAAATCCTGTGTGGGAGACTGAGGGATGGGAAGATGGGATATCATGGCCTTAGGCTATGTAAGTAACTATAGAGATACTGGTCATCAACCCTCCCTCCCTTCAAATTTCTTTCACCCCTCTTTTTTAAGCAGGCAACTCTTGGTTACCCAAAGACTCCTTTATATATTATTCTGACATTAAGTACTTTGGACAAAGCCAGGGTCATTAGCATTGAAAAAAGTGGAATAAACATCAATTTTTAAAATCTGAAATATGAAGAAATGAGTTTATTCATCAGGAGGCTGGTTTAAACCCATCAACCTAATGTGCAGAAGGACACTTCTTATCCCAACCACAGTTACTTTAGCAAGATTCTGAGGGCTCAGTGGAGTGAAATTGATTACCTCTAAATGTTATCTGCTGTTCATAAAAGGGAAATTGCTCTTTCTCCTTTTTGGCACCAGATTTTGCCTTGTTTCTTCTAAAATATGATTCCTTAATAGATGCCATTTTTAAGGAGCTGGGTTAACTATGAAGGCTAAAAATGTATATCTGTGGTAAATGTAATTATAATGTTCTTTAATAGACTCCAAATGATACTTTTTTTTTCTAATGGCCCCAAACTGATTCTGGCGCTGGAATGTTGGACTGTGGCTCTGAAGCTCTTACTTCTGACTCTCCTGTTATGATACCATACCCTGATTTGTAACCATCTCCAGTAACTCTGTTGTCTCTCAAGGTTACAGGACATGCCAGTGCTTATTTCACCCACCCAGACAACCCTTCCAGGCTTTTTGAAATGATGGTAGTGCAGACAGTGTCCGGGGTTCTAGTCAAACAGTGTCCACCTGGCTCTGCCCCTTCCACAATTGGCAAGAGCTGATATGAGAGGGATGTAGTGTTGCTGATGAAGGAAGCAGTCTGACTCACACCTATTGGCATGGCCACTAAAGACCTTCTCAGTTATTTTGTCAGGTTAAAAAGCAAGCAGAGATATTTTCTCTTAATAGTTTATCACTGTAACACAGGTGGTGTTTCACTGACAGCAGGTTCCTCTAAGACTGGCATACAGTCCTTGCTTCCTTAGTAGGTTATTCACTTTACAGCTATTTAAATGGGATCTAAAAAGCAAGATGACTGTATTTGTTAAACTAGAAAGCTTTTGGCCATTTCACTGAGCTGAGCAATTCTCTCAGCAGAAGAGTCATTTAAAAAAAGCCACTTGCAGCACAATGGCTTGTGGAACTATTACTTCTCTGGCAATACATTTGCCCTTGGCTCATACTAGTTCTGCTTTATGCCTACCATGTTGTCACCCTTCCATATTAAACGCTAACGGTTCATGCATAGCTGTGGACTTGTCCATGCTCTGCCATGCAGTGGGAAATTGTCTGGATACACGTCCCTGAGCAAGTTGTTACAGTGGCAAAATGACATCTGTTTTCCTTTTACCCATCTCATTAATATTTTATGTTAAATTATGATAGATGATCATCAAAACCCTGAAACCTTCCCCAAAGTGAATATAGTTACAAGAAATATGAAAGGAATATTTGATCTATGAAACTGCTTAGGAGATGTTATTTTTCCAAATAACTAGTAGAAGAAAAGTTCTGAAGGTGATTTAAACTCTCATTGTGGAACCACTGATGCAGCATCAGCTGTAAGTCTCAGATCTGTTCTGGTGAGATGTTTCTCCCTGTTCTTGAGAGTATGTGGCTGTGCAGCAGAAGCCCTTAGCTAGGTTCATACCTGCCACATGTCAGGGGCTCTGTGTGTTATTGAATGGGCTAAAACCATCATGTGCAAATGGAATGAGATGGTCCTTTCTCAAGGCAGCTTTCAGTGTAGCTCTAAGGGAAGGAATGCAGACATGAAAAAGAGGAAGGAATTCAAGAGAGTATAGGTTTATGGGGAGTTGCTTCCTGGTATATGAAGTAGCATGTTGAATAAGCATGGGTGAGAACCTGATGCTCTGAATTAATCAGAGGCTGTTATTTCCTTGGGCAAGTGCAGAAAATAAAGGTTCTCTTTAGATGTCAAAAAATAAATGATGATAGTGAAACTATTATGCTTCTGTGGGTTTAAGTAACTGTCACGAACACAATTTCAGACTGCTTCAGAAACAAATCCAATAAGCCATCTGAAATTGTGTGCTGTGGCAAAACAAAACAAAAATCACAACCTTGCAGCTGCTTTAATTGCCTCTCAACGTGTGGTGTTACCAAAAGTAGAAACTCAAATGAAACCCCGTTTCATTCTCAGTAGTATTTTTTCATTAATGTTATAATGTTCCCTTGAATTATTTGATTGTTCTCTTCAGACAAAAATGTAACTGGCTGTTGATAGAATCTTGTTAGGTTTCAAGTGACCTGTGACATCACAATGAAGGTATATATTATGGTTTGGCTTCCCCCCTGATTTAGATGACTTCTGAGGTGACCTCAGATTCACTTAATTTCAAATGTATCTGGCAGTCTACAAATTGCAGTGTTGCTAGCTAGAAGAATTGGAAATACTTTGGTATCAGTGCCTATATAATATTAATTATATTAATGGCATGCAAATGAGATTACCCAAAAAAAGACATTGACAGGTGGTTTCCTTTTACCTGTGCCATTGAGTCAGGAAATGTGATGTGAAGGAATGATTTAAAATGCTCTTTAGACTGCACCAGCTCTGAAAATAACTCAGGCAATGTCTGAGCTGTCACTGGTGTTTGAACACTGGCAGAGTTAATGACCACTGTGGATCCATGAAGAAGTTGCAGGTGCAATATAGCTGTATCCAGCTTTTATTATGAGCTTATTTAAATTGCCATTCTTTGTTTACTTTTTTCCTCAATACAAAATTATTTAAACCTTCTGAACTTTTACAGACTTGCAAAGACGATGTGTGGAAGGGGAACAGCTCTTGGTTGTGATCCTGTCATTCTGCTGCCTCTTGTCTCTCAGGACTTTAAGCTCCCAAGGGCAAGGAGCTTGTCTCCTCGGATGTTGGTTCTGCTTCAGACAAAGGAGCATTTATGTCTATGGGTGGCCCAGAGGCGTTACTGCCAAGCTGGTAATTGAGCAAATGACTGCACTGCAGGAGCAAATTCTGCATCTAATTTCACCTTTGCACCCACACTTTAGTTGCTTGGGAAAAGTTTGGGGGCAGAACTTTTCCTTTCATGATGATCTGTACGAGGAGAAGTACAAGATGCATTTTTACTTGATGTTAGTGTGACCTTAAAGGAAGGTTTTTCTTCACTAACTACAAGCATTAATTTTTTTTGGTGTTTAATTAACCAGAGTGATACCGAAGGGCTTATGCTATTTTTTTATTCCTGATATAGCTTCAAAGGTATTCCAGTAACCATTTTTAATATCTTATAATTTGATTAAGAATGTAATTAGACTTTTTATATAGCTGAATCTCATTTTTACTGCTGATAATTATTGAACTGTAATGTGTGTATATTACATACTTTATATCAGGTTCCTTTTGCACTTCTGTATGTTTGTATTGCTTTGATTTCTTCCATCACTTTTGCAGTACAGCTGCTAATTTGTGAATTCATTTTTATTAATCAACGTTAATCTGTAGTGAACATGCACACTTACACACATGGCACGTGCCTCTCCTAGCCAGTTGGTTGGGAGTTTACTTTTTCCTTTTAGAAACAGATTTTCATTACCAGTAAATCAGCACCTTCAGTCTCATACTTAGAGCTGCAGAATGATCTATTTAGTGTTAATTCAGAATCTAAAGAAAGGCTTTCATTTTATTTTTCTTAACAACAGGAGAATGCTAGTTTCCCAATGAAACCTCTAAAAAAAAACTTATCACTTGTGATTTATTTATTTCTTATCCCCACAGATGAGTCGGGTAAGTAGGAAAAAGGCCAGATTTTTGTCCCACATATCATATGTGTGCTGTCAGAGTATGAGCTCACGGCTGCATACACAGATTCAGTTAGTCAGGTTATGTGCCTCTGTGTGCTATGGCTTTATTTGGGAGAGTGTCCTGCAGATCTTGCAGCTCAAACCACAGAGGTGTGGTGCACACCTGGGTGTGAATCTGGTACAGTCTTCTGCTCACAGACTCACTTTTTCCTTTTGCCTTTTCTCAAGCATGTAGTATTCCTGCTTGTAATTAATTGAATGGGAAGGAAGGTACAGGGGAAGAAAAAAAAAAGGATTTTTAGCTTTCTGCTAAAGAATTTAGCAGCAGGATTTTGGGATAGCAATGTAGCAACATCAGACAAGATAATAAACTTTCATCAAGGTCTAGCTCTGTGTGGCTTATGAGCAGTATGGCATGAGCTGAAGAGTTGTTTATCTTCTGGGAGCTTACTCAGTGAAGAGATTTAGTGCTTCTAAATTCTATCTGTGGACATAGAAGAAAATTCAAGTTTTGTACATTTCTCTCATTCCCTTTTTGTGCTTTGTGATATGTTTGACAGGGTCATGCTTCCATTTTTGGACTGAGGATTTGTTTGGTAGAAGATGGTCTTTTTCTGAAGTAAGAGAAATGAAGGCTCTTGAGCTTGGAAAATAATTATTTAATTACACTGCGCTTGTGTCTTAATCTTTCCCTGAGACCCCATCATGCTAAATATGATGCTGTGCAATAACAACACCTCTTTAGAGTGTTTTCCACGTTAATTGATCATAGCCAGCTGTACTGGGAGTTTTCTCATGGGGTCCTTGCAGAGACTGATGATAAGGATCTCCACTGACTTTTGCTGTGGTATGGATACAGGTATTTTGCAGCTGAGGTCCACTGTTAATAGATTAAAAGTCACTCAGTTTCTCTGAAAGCATGCATTACATCATCCTCAAAACGTTATTTTTCTAATAAAGCCAAAAAACATCCTCCCAGCTAAAACTTTCTTCTGTTCCCTAAAAGCTAGAGCTGTGCTCCAGGCTCCCCACGGCAGCAACCCTCTCACGTGTCTCTGTTAGGTTTGAGTTAGTGTAAATAACTGGATATTTTATGCAAGTGTGTAAGTAACTCTGGATCCCTGTGGAAGATGGAGCACTTAAACAAAGTAATGAGCATTCTGATGAAAACACTCTTCTTTGAAACCAGCCCGGGTAATGAGGAATGGGTTCCACTATTAATGTTGAATGTTGGCTTCATTGTCTCTTATTGCAACTTCAGCATTATTTAAATTTGGTGGGGAAAGGTTTTCATTTACTGTTTGAGTGCCAAAACACAAATCAAGTGGTTAGACAAGTCTGGAGAAAAGCACATCTAATTCTAGAGACAAATAGGGATGCTGCGGATGCTGAGCAGTGCTGTGTAGGCACTTTGTTATGATGTCTTCTGACATCACTTCTGTGGTGTGACTTGTGTGCCAGGCTGTATGCTAAGGCAGAAAAAACAGTTTGTTCCTATGAAAGTAGTCTGGTCCTGTCCTTCAGTGGTGCTAACAGTGAAATGTTCATTTTTCAGTTAGGTGAAATTATGACCAGTTACAGAATTACTTGAAACTCTTTTTTTTTAACACACTGTTTACCCATCAGCAGTGCAAGAGAAATGGGCCCTGTTCCTTTTACCCTGAAGAAGCAGAAAGATCAGATGGGCAGAGTCTCTTCTTCCCAAACATGGACTAATCCTGTATCTTTTAATATCTTTCCTTTGCCCATTATCTATTTACATCTCCTCTTCTAGGCAGGATGCTTGTGATGGGGGAAGGTTATAGCTACTGGGCAGCTGTGTATAAATATTATCCTGTTACCATGGGATTGAGCTTCTTGCAGCGCTTCAAACTTCTGTTTCGCCTTCTGCCTGTTGCACTTTGTCCCCTTCTCAACCCAGTGAACAAGCTGAGGGACATCAGCCTCTGATGCTGGTGCATCCAATGCCTACTGGTGTGACAATAATGAGATAAATGCACAAAGATGCTCACAGGGAGTAAGAGCATGTCATTTACCATCATGTTAGTGCTGGTGCCCTGCTGTGCGTGCTGAGCTGTTGCTTATGCCTGCTTCAACTCTACTTGTATCTGGTGTAGGCATTGTCACAGCAAAAACATACTTTAGTTCTGCTCATCTACTCTGCTGCTTTCTTCCCTCATCTCCTCTCAGTTCAGTTGTTCACTTTGGATTCATCAGGGTATCTTTTTCCCATGCTAAATGGGATGTCCTCAGGTGGACAACCCCTAGTGAGGTCGGATGCAGCAGCAACAGTTGCTTTTACCAAGTCTGATCAAGACATTGCAGCTGCCACTCAAGTATCACTCTAATTCTATTTTACATGCATGACAGTTATTTCCATAGTTCCTGCTATTGTGTGGCAAGGAGTTGTTTCTCTTCTCTCAAAGTTCAACATAAGGAAACTTGATAATCAGAGCAACAAAACTCTGTACTTGCAGCACATGATTCAGCAGCAGTGATATTCAAATTCATAGGTCACAGTGTAACTGGGTACAGATGCTGATCATGAGTGTTTTGAGAAGAATGGTGCCTTTTAGCCTTTGAATATATGGAAAGTATGCACTATTTATTTTAGGCAAGACTCCATCCTCTCGAGATGAGTCACTGGTGTTTCTGCCCAGCCCCAGCGTACTGGCAGAATTAGTTGCATTGTCTTGAATGGTAGGGGGAACATTTTCAGATTTTAAAGGATAAATGGTTATGTGCAGCAGTAATCAGTTGTTGCAAACATTATTTTAAATCAGACTGATTAATGATTACATTAGGATGGGTTTTATTTGAACACAAATCTGGATGTTATGGTTTCGGCAGCTGAGCAAAGACTGTGTGTTTTGACTGTTTGGTTTGGTTCAGAAATCAATGTTCTCTTTTGATCAATTCCTATAAATATCTGACTGCTTTCTAAGTGCTTGAACTAGGGCAAAGGATGCAGAGCAATCTTATTATTTTATATAGTCCAGATATGAAAATGGACCAAATTTGAGATTTTTTTATATATATAGGAAGCTAGGTCTGTTTAGACACAGTGTCAGTTTTGCAGGCCATTGGCAGCTTTAGAGGTGTTTATGCTGTTTTATTTGAATAGTCTTCTCTTGAATGGTCATTTCCAGATAGCAGTTGAAAACAACTTTCTGAATGTCTTTACAACTAAGCAAGAAAGTTTTCTGTTCTTTTGCATCATGAGTCAGAATGAAGCATGTTTGTAAATCCACCATTATGAAATGTAGGGTCTAATGGACTGATTTTTAATTTATTTTTTAACCTTTCAGTGTTTCTCCATTCCAGAGCTGGTATCATAGATAAAGGCTATTTTTAAAAATTATTTTTATTAGTATTTAATTATATTTATCCTTTTAAACTGTATCTTCTGCATTTGCAGCTTAGTATCTTTAACTGACGGAGGTTTGTCAAAATTTTGTTACCCTTTCTTATCTCCTCTGTTTTATTGACCAGATGAAGGACGCCAGATGTGCATCGAAGCATAAGACACTACAGTTCATCATTGGCATAGAGAAATATAAACTCAGATTAGGTGATGGTTCAAAGTCATAAAATCAATGACTTCTACAGAGCTTTTACAGCAGGGAAACTACACTCTTGTGTGTTAGAAATGCTGGCTCTTGATTACTGAAGCCTAAGACCCACCAGTGTTTTCCTGAGGCATAGTGGTCCTTGCAGTGAACAGTAGTAGGTTCACTAGTTAGGCAAGCCTAAGCTTAGACAGCTGGGTAATATATGTGAAAAACAGTCTTTGAGTATTCAAAGTTGGTGTCTTTCAGACATCTTCCCCTCAGTGTAGTTACAGGATTTCACATGATTCACAACATTCTGGACGAGTAGACATATGTAGTTCACCAGCATGCATTTGGGGAGATAAATAACCACTGCATATTTCCCCCTGAGCCTTTTCTGTCACAGGGCAAAGCAAACTGCTGCGTGGAGAATAAAGAAAATCTTCCCCCTGTTGCTTTTTGCTGATACTTGGGATTCCTCTCTTTTTTTTAAAGCTTCCAAGGCATAGGCAAGAGCCACTGGCAGATGGCTGAGAGGACAGCAGAATGCAGGCAGCTCTGTGCATCCTGCAGCTTTGCAGGCACGTCAACACGAGTGTGCCCATTGCATCAGAATCCCAGGAAGAGATTCTGTTTTAAGGGAGAACTTTCAGCTACAGAAGATGCTGCACATATGAGCCTTCTTCATGTTTACTGCTGCTTAATACCCAGCAGTTTAGTAAATTCTAAGATTTCTGCCAATGATGGACACATTCTCCAATTATAAACAGCACAGGGGAAAAAAAATCAAGCAGGTTCTGGTTCCCTGCTTTTCTGTAGTGTGTAGTAAAAGTCTTGAGTTTGGGTATATCTGTAGGTATTAGTTTCTTTGGCTGGAAATCTTTAGGAACTATGATATTCCGAAGAATATTAGTAAATCTTGAAATCAGTGTTTGATGTACAGCTCTAGAATCAGATTAATATGTGAAGCAGAGTAATACACCTGATGCCCACAGAAGGCATTTGCAACACCACTGGCGACAGGGGAAGGATAAATCACTCTGAATGAGTGCCTAATTAATTGTATTTCAAGTTTCAATAACAGATACTGTCATTGTGTGCCAATAATTTATCCTCAGTTTCACATTCAGTTCTAGACTTCAGGTAATAAGCAAAGCTCCACTTGCCTCTGGATTGGCTTTAAAAAAGAGTTTTAATCTTACTGAGAACATTTGATTATGGTCTGATTTGCTGTGCATCTCTTACAGAATTTGGATCGATTCCGAGGAATGTGGGCAATGGGAAATTACCTCTTTCTCAACCAAAATACAGCCTTGCATCTCCCGTGCTCTCATCCGCTAGTGATTAATGAACATTCATTCCATCAGCTTTCCAGCAGTGACTTTATCTTGACTATGTTGCTGTTAGAAATAAAGCATTTAAGAAACCTGTTGAGTTTCTTTATGACTGTTTTCAGTAAATAAGGAAGGATAAAAATATATACCTTTTAAAAAGTGGTTGAAGATAGTTTTGTGGCTGTAATAGGAACTGAGGAATTGGATTTCCCTGCAGTAAAAGAAGGTGGCTTTTTATCATCTACAGGAGCAGTTGGATCAGACTGTATTGTGCATGTGGAAAGAAAGATAACCAGATTCTCAAGGGACGTTTCTTTGGGTGCTCCACTACATGCATATCTTATTCTAGGCTTTGATGGTGTACGTCTGTATCTGGCCTAGTTCTCCTGGTTATTTTAATAACAAAGATCAGGTGTCTTTTGCATTTTAGTTAATCTTTATCAGATGTACCGTTCTAAAATAGGTCTGAATAGTCATAGTAAAGAAATATCTCTGTGGATCAGAAGACTACCAATGGGTGAATCACATCTTTGGATGTGAATTTGTGGACAGCTAAGGGGTAACGGAACATCCAATTACTACTTGATGTTAGCTCAAAACTGAGATTCAGCACGTACAAGGATTAAGTACTGGAAGACAGTGGTACTTTGCAGGAAGTAGCCACATCATTTCTTACTGGATTTCTTCAGAGTTTTACTGCAGTGGTTTGTCTGTACAGTTGCCTCACTTTACCACCATGTGACTGATCTCTATTTCAGGAGCACAGCTACCAAATATTGAATGCAGGTTGAATATCAAAAGTACACCCAACCAAAGAACTTTCTGAAGAAGGTCAGGCTGTATTTCCATAAATATATTTGGTTTTAAAGATAGCAGATGATTATTTTTGTGGAAAATTAGCTCTTAGATGGTACCACTTAAGACTTCACTCATTAGGAGTAGGATGCTTATAAATCAAAGACATGAACTTTCACTAGCAGCTTTTTCTGTATTGATTCAAGAAACAAACTGTCCTTTCAGCCCCTTCTTGGAGAAATTATAAAAAGGAATTGTAAGTAAAAGTCTTCTTCATTTGTTCTAACAGGTGACTGCTGACTATGCTTATCTCATTACAGTTCTTTCTCAATTTATTTTATTCTTTAGACATCTTGCAGTTAGGTTAAATTCTCTAATGAACTATTCAGCTGAGCACGAGAGCGCAGCTGTTAATCCAGAATTTTTCAGTGATTAATCAGGACTATTTCTGTTAGGGAAACATGACTGTAAGGTGTATCCAGCTCAATGAATCGGTGACCTCTTCAGCTTTTGGAAATATGGGCAAATATATAAATATAATTTCCACTCACCTTGGGTAGTTTCACCTTCAAAAGCAATCTCTAAATGGGCCTTTTAAAACATTTCTCTGAGGAAAATTAGATGGCGTGTGTTTGAAAGAATCTAGCCCTCAGTGTAACTTATGCCTACCTGCATTAGCAAATGTATTTCTTTCCTTCCCCCCTCCCCGTATTTTTAAAAAATATATACCATTATCTACTACACCAGGGAGTAAAAATAAGTTAAGTAAAAGAAAATCATGGTTAAAATCAGAACTTAACAATTAGCTTTCACTTTGGGGGGGAAATTATTGAGCACAATGCAAAATACCCTTTAGTGAACAAAATAATGAGAGGCTTACTTATGAAAAATGCAATCATTTTGGAAAAAAAAACAACACCTTATATACAGCAAGTAATAATCAGTTCTCCATAATATTAACCAGAAGGAGCACTTAAATTTTTTGACATCCTTAATCATGGAGCCTGGGGAGTGCTACAGAACATTTGCATTAAATTACTCCTCATTTTCCCAGCGCTGTCTGCCCCTTCCACAGGTTTTGCTGCCAGTATTTGTGAATTTGGCAGAAGCCTACAGATTTCATAGTTAATATTGTTGTCTCCTGCCAGGAATATCAACGTAAGGTGCATTATAATGCTGCATGACAATGAAGGGTTGAGGGAAATCATGCCGATTTTTTCAGATGTGGCATTCAAGTGTCATTGTTTGTATCGGATTGAAAGCAATAGTGTGAAAGATGTTCCTCACATGCATTGCTCCTGTCCTGGGCATTTCTATCAGGAGTTCAGGTGAACTCCTGGAGGAAAGAGGTGAGCCTACCATTGCCACCACTGCAGTGGCAGGAGGGATGGAGTAGTTCTCCTGCCTCAGTAAGGTGTTGTGTGACTGCATGTGCATTGTGCTGCTTTCCACTTGATTATACATCTCTCGGTGTACTGCAAGGAAGGCTGGGTGATGCCTGCCTCGTGTTGCCTTCTCTTAGCTGTGAGTGCTATTGTTTGGGCTCTCACCTTAAGAGCGATAAGTGGACTGTTTCAGAAGTGTTCATTCTTGGTCTAATTCTGCTTTCATTTATGCTTTGCCAATAAACCAAGTTTTTCCAGTTTAGCTATAGCAGCAGAACACCTTTCTTCTGGGGCAGGCACAGCACTGTAGGATTAAGCTTGTACCTATGCACGTGACCACTTCCAACTAAAAGTAGGCTGATCTGCATCTAGTTCTTTTGCCCATGTAACCAGATTGAGTAGAAAGCAATATAGCCAGTGCTGAAACCCCCAGCTAATGTGGGGTAGTAAGCTGTAGTTGTATAAATGTATTTAAATGATGAGAGGATTTATCCATGTGTCTTGCTTAGAGTTGGTTATAAATGTCCCAGTGCCTTTGGAGGAATAGGGTGGCTGCTTTTGAAAATCAAGTGTGCCTGAGAACTGTGTAGCAAACATGAAAAGCAGTTCAGGTACAGATGTGTGTATCTAGACAGTAACTGAGGCTTATAATCAAGATTCGTTTTGCTGGCCATGATGCTACAAGCTAAGGAAGCTTCCCTTGCTTATTGAATTCGCAGAGGTAATAAATTTCTTCTCAGGGTTACAATTAGAGAGGACACCCCTGGGAGACAGTCAAGTTCAGAGCATCTTGGTTGGGATTTCTGAGATGGAGTGTAACAAAATTTCAATTAAGTGGATTGGATTAGCCCTGGCTGGGAAGCGGAACTGATATTCTAAAGGAGAAGAAAACACTTCAAGAAAACTATGTTCTGTTTTTTTTCCTCCCAGTAAAAACTGCTGTGGAACTTGGACAATTCCAGAGGATTTATTGGTTTTGCATTTAAAAGCTGTATTTTCTCATTGCAAAATACTTTTTTGATTTTTAAATAGTAAATAATTTGGCATTATATAACTATTAGGCAGGTCAAAACATCATTGTTTTCTTTTGGTATCACTGAAATCAGGTTTAGAGATACCCTTCAAATCTTTTATTCTTGTTAAGACTGCTTTTCTGACAATAAGCTGCTGTGGTCAAAACTAACTGGTCAGCTCTCTTTCAGTAAGGATTATCCCATTTGTGTATTACTGGCCATCTTCTAAGCAGATTCTTCTACCAGACCCTTGATTTTTATTTTCTTATCTGCAGAAAGGGGTAAAGGTTTTCGTCTTGTATATATTCATGCACACTGTTTAAGAAGAAAGAATAAAACAAACCCACTATGGGCTTTGTTACTTCTTCTCTTGATATAGTTATATTGGGAACTTAATATAGGATTGGTTCATTTTGAAAATACTCTACATGATGAAATTTTCCTATGGACCACTTGTAAGTTCTTGTGGACTGTTACCTGAAGCCCCACACCATGGGAAGCCCTTCTGGGCTGAGGTAGGTAAGTCTCATCTTCCAGTGTGAGGGAAAGGTGTTAATATTTTAGCAGTTGTTGGGAGCTCACTACTCTGTGATACTGGCTCTGCTCCATATTTAGTGTTTCCATCACACATAGACTCTGATCTAATGCTTTTACATCCCTCGCTGAAATTAAGTCCCTAAGTAGGCTATTTCAATGAGAAAACATCTCATCCTTGGCATGCAGCTAAAGTCATTGAACTAGAAGGAGGAATTACTGAGGGAAAACTATTTGGCATTTGTTATGTCATAGTTTGGAGCTGGATGATCATTGTGTTTCTTTTTGACTTTAAAATCTATGTAATTTTAAGAATTGTAACAAGATTTATAATTGCTTCTTTGGAAATATTCCCAGTGATAGTATCACTATAATATTAAAAGGGATCTGAAGTAGTCTCAGAAATCATGAGCCTTACATCACCTAGGACTTCAGACTATTGAAGAGCCTTCTACATGGCAGTTTTGAGGGAGGGAAATTAAAAATGCAATCTGAAACTTGGGTTTGGAGCTGCAATGCTCTAGTGATTTGCTGCAGAGTTCACAAAAGCAGCAGGACTGCTAAGTATACCTTCTTATGCTCGATGTTTCTCATTTATCACAGCCCTTCAAGGGGTTTCTCTTAGTGCTATCCAATTCCCACCTAGCTACTACGTCTCCTTATTGTTACCGTGAACCCAAAGTACAGAAGAAGCGCTGTTGGATGGAATTCTTTTTTGAAAGGCTGGGGAAGCTGCCTCAGATGTGAAGTTACCAGTCTAACAGGTTTTTTCATCCCCATTTCCTAGCTTCTTTTACCAAAGACACAGGTAGCGCAATGGGATCACCACAGTGCCCAATATGTGGCACTGAAAGCTCTTCTAGCAAAGTCAGCTCTTCCCTTTGACGGGTGACTTTTGTTTGCCACGTAGGTAGACTTTATAGTGAAATGGGTTTATGAAAGTCAGCTAGGAAGAGGAAGCTCCCTTACTGTATAGCAGGTGGGCAACAGGAGGAGAAGTCGTGGATTAGTGAACAAGCCTGAATAAAGTGTCTTGGTAACAAGTCTAGTAGCATCAAATGGGATGGATCTATCTGATTGCTATTTGATGTGTGTGCTCACTCTGTTTCAGCTCAGCAGATTGTCATCTCTGGTAGTGATACATGGGTGGGTATGCTCTAAGTGAACAAGAAAGCTTGGGGCAAATGGGTCTCTTCATAATCTGATTGCTGTGTCTATCCAGCGTATGTTTTTAAGGCAGTGGGGAAATGAAGGAAGTTATCATCAAATTACTTTGCAATAGAACTTTTTTATAACAGGGAGTGCTGAAAGGAATTAACAGAAACGTGGGGTGCATGAGAGGAAGACGTTTAGAGCCAAAGTAAAGGCAGCACCTATTGCCTTTTTTTGCTTGCCTTCTTTTTTTTCACCTTTTTTTTTAAGCCCTCTAAATGAAAAAGTCATGTAGCACTGCTCTTTCTATACATGAAAAATATTGCCTGTGGAGCTGCTGATGTTTCCTAATTCAATTGAGTAGAGTACCTTCTTTCAAAGACTTTTCATGACAGTGGTTATTCTCTGCTTTCATCAGCCTGTTCCTCAAGCTTGGGGGGCCCTTACAGAGCCATGCCATTTAAAAGTCAAAACCCCAGTAAGTGGTGTGGTTTGGGATTTTTTTGTTTGGGGTTTCTTTTTATTGTTTTTGTTTGGTTGGGGTTTTTTTTTGGTTTGGTTTTTTTTTGGGGGGGGGGTGTTTTTGTGAGGGTTTTTTTGCTTTTTTAACACTGAAGACAGTAGTAAATGCACCTCTGGCATCATTGCTTTATTCCTTAAACGCTGGTGGTCTCTGGGTTTTTTTTTTTGTTCTTGGTTTTGGGGCTTTTTTTGGTGTAGATTACTATCATGCTCATAGTGCATGGAAATAAGTAAAGACTTTCAAATCCTGTTTTTAAGGCTAAGAAACTGAAAGGACTGGGACAGAAAGGAGCTTAAGAGACTCTTAAGAAGGAAATTGTTGGATATAAATGGGCTGACTATGGGAAGCACATCTGAGGTTCTTAACCATACCCTAGAAACTAGTGATCTGGTCCAAGGAGAGACTTCCATTAATATTACTAGACTTTAAATTGTCAGATAAGCTAATGTTGCTTTGGCATATGTGTTCTGAAAAAGAAGATAATTTCAAGGACTGCTGTGGCCTGGCTCGTTGATGTGCCAAAGCATCGCCAGAGTGCAAATATATTTTAGCTATGAAAAGATCAATTATGTCATCCAGTTCTCATACTCTGTACCCTTCCTGTCTCTTGTAAAATTGTATTAGAACCTGTACCATGATGAAGTAGGCATTTTGAATCATTTACAGTTGGTTTAGGGCATAGGTGATGAAAACAGAACAGCAAAGAATAAAAGGAAGGACACAAACTGGTGTCAATTTGATGAAATTTTCAGTCTTGGAAAGAACATGATAATAAAACTTCTTTTTTGCTGTAGGTCCTGACTTGCTGGAATGAAACATATCATAGCAAGAAATATCTTGCATAGGAAATTCATATTCTTATGAGTATAAAAAAAATTAATGACTATATTAGTTTTTTCAGCACATCATCTATGACTCATTGTAAGATACTCTGCCTTTTGTTTCTTTTTATATTATCTTCTATTGTCAGATCCTACAATATGTTATCCTGTTCTACCCATTTATTTTTTCACCTCCACGTAGAAGGTATCATGAAAACCTTTACTTTGACTGTGTATTGGTGTAAAATAGAATAGTCTTTGTTATGTATGTACTATTATCCCCTGGCAAACACTGTGACAGATATTTCATTGTTTGTCTACTCAAACCCCATTACAGTTACCAGACAGATTCCTATTGATTTCCGTAGGTTTTGGAACAGTTCTTCAGCAGCTTTTGACCAGGAAGAGCCTGTGTCAGTGTAGAAAAAGGAAGATCATAGGGCTCTTGGTGGCTTTCTACCTATATTCTCTAGGAATGTTTTTCCCTTTCCAGAATCAACTCACAGCCTTCTGCTGCTTTCCTATAGCTCTCTGCCTCATTGGTTCTCCATCTGTTTTGATGTGAACATCTTTCTGGTGACCTGTGTTCACATCTGGTGTAAATATGCTACTATTCAAAGTGTTTTCACCCTGTCAGTTACCATTTCAGGGAATGATTTATTATAACAGGAGCTGTGTGCTCTGTTCTGTGGAAAAGGGAGAAAATCTAGACATGGCCTTGAGGATTTCTTATGTCTTGCTTGACTGAGATTAGGAAGCATGAGGCTATGTGCTGCCAAGGGATGTAACTGATAATCTGTCCCCCTAGATTACTGGGTAAATAAAGAAGATGGGGAATGGGCAAGCACAGAAGGCAGATGTTACCCACATTTCCTTGAATGTTTGAAGGACCTGAGCCAAACCATACGTATGTCAGTCAGAAGTCTGCCAGCCACTCCTCTGAAAGACAAATGCTGGAGACTTGACCCACTTTTCTGAATTGAAGTACAGTGCCTCAATTACAAGCCAGTCCTCCTAGCCTTCTACAGTTAGAAAAACAATACACTTCATAGAGTGGAGTACCACATTACCATCTAATAACAATTTATAGTCTAAGGTTGTACAGATTTTCCCTCTTATTTCAACACTAGATTAACAGAGGAAGGAATTTCAAGAGAATTGATGTTTGAAAAGGAATTTAAATCTAGACCAGGTGGTTAATTTGCTCACATTAGTTACTATGTTTAACAAGGGAGGGTGCAGTCTGCAGTCAAGTCTCTGGAAGAACATCTCTATTGCTGTTTAGCATCACTGCACATCTTTGCATTTTTATCTGCTTTCCTTTGTGCTAGAGCCTGGTTTTTTTTTCCCCAAAATACTAAGCAAAGAAAATAGCATATGGATGAGAAGTGGTGTATCTGAATGGCTATGTATGTCTATTACGTGAATCAGTACAGAAGAAAAGGATACATCATCATGCTTTGATAACAAGCAAATCCGAAGCAGTTACTTTTTTCTTCCAGAGAAAAAGGGATTGCTTACAATACTTCAAAATAAGATTTTATTATTATTATTTATTTATTTTTCCTCAATGGACTGGAGAATAATAATAATTCTCTACCTAAGCTGAGACACTATGGTTTCTTTCCATCTCACTGAGTGGGAGCCATTCATGATGTATGAATGCATCTCTGCACTCATCCAATTCAATGACAGCGATCTATTTGCTAGGCTACAGTGATGCCACTTCTTAAATATCATTGATTTCTGATTCAGTTGGACCAGATTTTAATCTTTATAACACATATGCAATTCTGTGGGGAAAAACAAAATTAGTAGAACAGAGTATTTTCCCCAAGTTTTAGGCAACTAGAAAACGTATTTGTGAGGTTACATCGTGATTGTTCGTGTGTTGAATTAGTGTCTATAGAGGGAAGTTCTGGATTGTCACACCCAGTAACTGCATTACCCCTAATAGCAGGTGTCTTTAATCCCAGTTGCTCTGGGCAAAGGATGATGTGCTTGATGTGGGTGGTAACTTGTTCTGGGGCAATGCTTTTTCTCCACCCTATGTGTAAATCTGTGTGAATTTTATCTGTGGAAAAGTAACTGAGCACCTACAGCCTCCATTCTCTTTAGAGAGAGCTGCAAATGCTCGGCAGTCCTGTGGAGTAGCAGTTTATTAGCTACAATACTTATTGCAAGGAAAGCTCTTTATTTCCTAGCAGAAGTTCATGGTTAACACCCTCCCTTCCTCCCTCACCCTTTGCATCTAGGTAAATACTGCTTATGCATTGCAAATCATAGGTAGGGGGAGGAAAACATGTTGCTATTGGACAACAAACAGCATGTCAAATAATGTAAATTGGTATTAAGAAGCATAGACAGATGTAAATCTCAACCTGTTAAAAGCATTTCTACATGTAAACTTAAACACCCTTGTTCTTTTACTGTTCTGCTTCCTGTATGGCTTTATTTGCATTTGCTCTTTTCCACCAGGATTAAACAAACCTTCCAGTTTCATGACAAAGTTTCTTTCTGTAATGCTGTAGAGGCCCGATGGAAACAGCACATTATGCTGATTATAAACATTAGTACACTATTAGTGAAGTAAACCCAGCTTACTGGTTAGCCAGTGTTAATATCCACAACAAGAAAAGCAAATGCCTGGTTTGTTAGTAGAGTTTGTGTGTGTATTTTCTTGGACTGAACCTTTCTGTAACCCAGCAGGCAACAGATCTGTCTGTAAACCTTCTTAGCCTGCTGCCAAAAGTGCGTAGAGCCTCTTTCCAGGTCTCTTCCTCAGTTAGCTGTAATATTTGTACTGTTTGACTACTTTTGTTCCTTGTCTTTCCCAGTGCCCTGCTGTCCCCTGCAGAGCTGTCCCTGCAGGTTTGCTCTGTCTCCAATCAGTGTAAGCATAGCTAATCTGTGACACTGCGATTTGAGGTTTGTGTCCTGGAAGTATAAAGAGTCTATGCTTTTCTTTGAGCCTCGATTCATTGAACTGATCTCTTTTTCATCTTTTAAACAGTCTTTCAATAGCTCAGGAGTAACTTAAGTTTACCACCTTGTTCAGTACAATTGCCCTCTTTCTGCTGTCATTATACCAGACCTACAGAAGGATAGCACTACACCGTGCCTTCTACTCTGCTTATCAGAATTACAGGAATCAACAGGGAATCCATAAACCCTGTGCCAAAAGGAAACTAACGATGGAAAAAATACTCATAATACCTGTCTTCTGGTGTCAGTCCTATAGCGGTTGTTGTCTGCAAGGCACAATGGAACATCTGGAAGCAAGAGCTCTTCTATTCAGGTAGCTGAAATTGCATTAGCTGCTCTCACATAAAGAACAGGATTAGAATGACAGACCTCCCCACTGAAATATTTGCTTCTGAATAAACTTGTCAAATGCAACAAGGAGTGTCATGACAAAACTTTTCCTGCTTCTGCTGTGAAGAGAGCTGCTGTTTATATTATGACAAGAGGGCTGTGTTTAATTGAGTTGCATATTGGTGCCTTCTGCTGTAGGTAGATACAATGAAAGGGGAAAAGGGCAAGTTCAATTCACTGCTATCAAGCTTCCCTTCTTCTAGTAGCAGGTAACAGCAAAACAATGCCTGCATGTTTAAAGCAGGTGTGTTGTAGTGCTGTAGAAAGAATTCATAGGGGAAGAAGAAACCGCTGCAATAGCTCAGCGTTAATTTATGCTCAAGAAAGATTCACCGTTTTTTATGGCACAACAGGGGACCCTAAATATAATGGGGAATACAAACTAAGGAGGATAATAGAGAAGAAAGGCATCCTGCAATACCTTCAGAGTTCATGCATTATTCCTGCTTACCAGAATCCGCTCTGGTGAGCATTCACTTAAGCATAATGAAAGCATAGCTTACAATATAGCTTTGTAGAAACTAGGTCAGGTAAATTGGAGATGCTATCATAGCTTTATTCACTCTTCATCTGTACATCTAAAGTTCAAAAAAAAAAAAGGTCAGTTTTCACTAGTGGCCATTGAAAAACTCCTGTGATGCAGGACAGTTTTTCAGTGCTTCAGAAAGTTCTACATAGGCATCTTGCTTGATACTTGAGCTACTTCAAAATGTGGTTCTGACTTGAAAATGAGTGTCTTTATTCCTTAATTCTACTGTTTCTTCTCCCAACACTTCCTTGGTTTTGATTATGCTGGAGGGGAAGGTACTACCAGTTTCACAGTGTTGACTGGGGATAGGAAAAGCATCTCCACAGCTAGGCAGTGTTTGATTTTCATATGAGTTACTTAGAAAGGTGTAATTTGGTCACTAGAAGCAAATCTGTTAAGTTTGTGCAGTTTTGCTTGTGGCCTAAAGTTTCATTCTCCATCCAAAGGGTTGTCCAGCCTGTGTTGGGATGCTTCACTAAGGTCTTGCTCCTTGTGCTAGCTTGGTATGTCTATGAAATACGGTGCTGAAGTAAAGAAAGTGTTAACTGCCACTGGGATGGCTTTAAGCAATGACAAAAGCAACTAAGATGAACCAGTGAGGTTGAGCCATACAGACAACTCATATTTTTATCTGTAAGTTCTTCCTGACCTCTACCAAAGAATTTTACCTTTTACTTTCTCTGTGTGGAAATCAGAAACAAGAATACACTTTAGATTGTGTCATTGTCAGTTGATCCACTTCTGTTTTGAAAGAGGAGTAAACAGAAACCCTTTCTTTTGTGCCAGTTTGAGTGATTTGTTTCCTTGGTGGGATATGTGACCACAAAGGCTAGAGCTTAGGTACCTCATCTGTGGACCCAGTTCTCCTCCTGAAGGGCGGAAGCATGTCCAGCTGTCATTCAGATGGAGACCCTATTGCACAGGACAAGAGAAACAAAATTAACATCTTCCAGACCATACAGCAGGAGTTACAATGCAGTGCTAATGTAAATTAAAATTTGGCTTCTTAAAAATGAAACAGTCTGATTTGGGAGTCTTAACTGCTTGTGTTGTTAAAAAATGGTAAAACAAAATGGTTCAACACTTTCAGAATGTTGGGGTTTTTTTTCCCATGCACTTCTAAATTGAAAAAAAATGTTTTGTTTATGCTTTTCTAGTGTACCCCTCAAAACCAGTAATACTGCCCAGGGGAGGGGGGAAAGTGTCACATTTTAATTATTTTTATAGCGTATTTTATTTAAGTTATGCATAACAAATAACAACAAATGTCATTAATATTAATGGAATTGGATACATTTATTTCTGCTTTGTGAAGGCTTACTCATCTCTTTGCTTGGCTCTGGGGGAAAATACAGTTTAATATACTTTCTGGTCCTAATTGAATCTTTGCTGGTCTTGGATGGTCTTCTGCTCTCCCATTGCAGTGCTTCAATAGTGACCTGCCTTAAAGATATTGACTTTGTTTGTTCCATAAGGTTTTCACAGGCAGAAAGATGGCTATCAATTATTCAGTAGACATTTTCTCCCTGACAAAACTCTCCCTTTATCTTAAGACAGACATTTACCTTACTGACTTCTTGCTTCATTTATCCTTGAACTTAGTTAGAAATGAGCATCTACTAATGAGTTAACTATGCTAATAATTTCTGGTCTTGATGCGTAGCTGCATTAAGCTTTAGAACGAGTTCATAGTGTAGTGGAGGGAGAGGTTATCGAGTAGTCTTGTCGAGGTCATTCAGCTGTAGTGCAATTTCCAGTGGAAACTTGAGTTAGCTGTGGTTATATGTATATTTGTATGAAATCCTCTCTGAAGCTGCTTACCACAAGCCCACAGACCACCTGCAATTTTATAGCTGGTAACTGAACACTGCTTAGAGTGAAATGGATGCTCTTGTCTTTGTCATAGCTGTGAAGAGAATTCACACACATGTGCCCCTTTCAACTGTCCAATAATCCTCACAGCCTCTGGGATGTAGGATAAGGGAGCAGAAATGAAAGCCAAAAAAGAGAGACACCAAATCTAGGACACCAATGCTAGCTAATGACAAAAAGCAAATTGCCAAGTGAAAAGGCGTGGAGCTTAAATGAAAATAAGTGGGATGGGATTCTGGCTCTGTCACAGATGAGACTTTTCATGAGGGGTTAGGATTTTGCCCTTGTAAGTTGACAGGAGAATTCTCCATCCTCTAAGCTGAAAAAAGAGCAGTTATTCCTTCTTTCTTTACCCTTTTTAAATGGCTTTGGTGAGCATGGAAACAACATTAAACTACATTAGTAAAATAAATTACATGCCAAAACTCACTGATGTGTTTATATTGGATACAAAAGCACGTAGTCCAAGAAGTTGTTGTCTGTGAGCTATTTGGGGGTGCTGAAGACAGAACCAACATACACACAACACTGTTGCATAGTGTCTTCTGTGAGCATTCAGAGCAAATGTGAGATTTTTCTCCCCACCCCTTCAAGTCCTTCCCTCTTGGGCTAATTGATTTTCAGTTGATTTCTTACACTAGTTCTTTACCAGTTGTTCTAAAAACCAAACAAAACCCAAACTAAACCCTGCAAGTGCCTCTTATCTTACTACATGGGAATAAATTACAGCAGCAACTGCTTGCTTTTCAGGATCATTTCTACTATTAGACACCTGGTACCAAACCTGCTGTGCCTGATCTTCTGCATTTCACCTGGGTTGTTTTGTTTTGTTTTGTTTTTCAGTAACAAAATGAGTGGTTTCCCTAACATCTGATCAAAAACTTTCTCATTCTCCTTCTGCTCCATATATTTATTCCTGTTACTACATAGCTTTTATTTCTGTGGCACACAGATACAAGAAGGGATTGTAATTTTCTTGTTGGCAGAAGTCAACATAACAGTTTCATTTGCATTATAGATTTGTTTTTCAAAATTTCTGTTGTCTCTTGTAGTGTAGATCATTACTTTAAATTACAATTTTCTATATTGTGTCCTGTGTGGATTTGAAACCTGGTATCACATTGAGCATAAATCTCTTACAAGAGTTTTATTCTTCAATTTTTTATATTAATATTGATTTTGTGTTAGTTGCTAATGAAGCCTTTGCTGCTGTCATGGCACTAATGAGTGCAAAAGAGAAGTAAGACTCTGGTATGCATGAACTTACTGGAATGGCTTTTCTAATTGATGAGTTGCATTTCATCAGGTATAAAAGGCATTTCATCAGTCATAAAAGGCCCTTCTTTTGGAAACTGTGGACAGTATGCTTGGTTTGCTTGTTGCTTCTTTAGTAGTAAAGAATGAACCTTATATAGGTGCTGGAAATTACAGAACTGAAAGTTGGGCTTGGATATAATTTTCAATGCTGCTGAAAAGATTTTAATTCCTGGAGGTTGGCCTTGAATAGGTCTATATAAATACACCTATCTAGCCTAATTGGAAAAGAAAATAGAACTCTGTTTCAAATTTTAAATCTTGCATTTCGTAGCTTTCTTCCTTCTGTTCTCTGAAGAAAGCATCGCTCTTTAGGGGTAATCAGTACACGTAAGAGCAATATAGAGGGAAGGTACCATTGTATATAGATGTAGTAAATAGCTTTTAAAATAGAGAATTCATCTATGCTATATCTATTTTGTAGCATCTCGGGTAACAATCTGTGATTTAACATGCCATTTCAAAACATAATTCTTCTGGACAGTAGTGGAAAACTCAACTACTAGCACAGTTTATTGCTTCGTCAGAATATGTGTAAAATAACTCAGAAGTGGAAAGAGCAGATGTTTGAGTGATACTTGTTTTCTTAGAAGTCATTACATTAGAGATTCTTCCACCAAATAAATGTGGTCTTGCACTGTGTTGTGTATCTGTATTTAATAGGGCAATTTAGAAATGATTTTTAGTAAAAAATTAGCAGTCTCTTACATCAAACCCCTGATGCTTCTTCCTGATGAATTCTGGTGTCTTGAGCCTCTTGGTACCTTTCCACTTCAGAGAAACAGACATAGAGGAGGAAAACTCTAAAGTTGATCTCAGTAAAGGAGTCCTGTTATGAGACTGCTATCATCAGTTTTTAACTGATATGTGGGGAGAGGGTGTAACAAGAAAAGAAGCTAAAACCAACCTAGCATTTTAGGAACCTGGTTGCTTTTGACATGATTCTAGTGCTTCTATACTCAAAATACTTACTGGTGGTGCCTCAGACAAGAAATTTTTGTCAGCATTTATACTGTACCACTTGAGATTTCAAGTCTCTTAAAAGCACTTAAGTCAGAGCCTCCCTGCTACATAAGCTAATTATACTATTTTCATTTACAGATGGGGGAACATAGGGAGGTTAAGTGATTTGCCTGTGGTGTGGAGTCCGAGTTTGCCTCTTGGCTTGGAGAAGTATCCAGGAAAGAAAATTGTAATCACAGTGACTGGGAACACTGGGAGTGCCCAACACATCTAGGATTGCAGCCTGGAGCCTGCTTCTACCTTCTCCACTAAAATGGCAATACAAACCAAGTAGAATACAGGTTAAAGTATTCATAAATTTAAATGAGGCACCAAATGACCCAATTTGCTGTGCCTTCTGTTTTGCTTTTGGCTCAGTTCCTAATCTTGTTTCTCACAAGAGAAACTCCTACTGTGAATAGCTGCTTCTTAATAATAGAATATTACTTTACTGATTAATATTTGTTGGACACATAGTCTAATTATGGTTTCTCACAGCTTCTCTAATTACTAAAATATGAGGTTTAACTTAAGTAAAATATTTCAGATGAGTTTAGCGATGCTTTGCAACTTAATTCTGTACATGGACCACAGCAGCTGCCTGTTGGGAGAGAGGAAAACACAGTCCTTCCTGAACCCAGGACACGTGTTTTTGAATGATAAGATATGTTAGTGTTTTTGTTTGAATCAAAAGATGTAATACCAAGGATTTACAGAAGCTAGGAACTCTGAGACCTCAGCCTAGGGAATAGCTGCAGTGAACGTGATTAACTGGATAAAGGGGAGCTCTATGTAGTGCAATTGAGGATGTCGGTGTTTACTTCCTAATTGAAATTGGAGAGACAGAATTAAAAGCCTATGATTAGTAAGACATGCCAATATCTTGAATTACTAGCTTACTATCTTTCCAAATGAAAGTGCAGAGGCACGCTGACATTGTTTTTCTTGGTGAGAAATTATCCTATTTCTGCAATGTCCTTTGCGTTAAAAAGAAAAAGGCGAAATAGGAAGAAAAGCCTTTTGAAGTAATTAGTCACTAATTTTTTCTTTCTAGGATGTCACACTTTAAGACAGAAGTTAGATAACATTATTATTTTAATATCTTGGTGGAAAATACAAAATGCTTGCATTGGCATATTGCTGTCAGTAAATGTAAGTGTATTGGCAGTGTATTAACACAGGATTCCTGGTAAGAAAGAAGTGGAGGGTTTGCTAATAATGGGACCTGTCAGCTGTATTTCTCCATTCTCCATTTGTACATCTCCAGTGCTGTTTTCAAATGTTACACCTTAGTTTCCTTCTGTGTGGAAATGCAGAACATCTTCTTAACCATTAAGAAAAATAACGCCACTAAATGAATTAAAACAAATAAAGAACTCCTCTTTTTGTGTCAGTCCTGTTAGTTCAGGAATGATGTCCTTGAAGTCCGACCTGAATTTTCTCCTTGATATGCTTAATATTTGCAACGAAGCTGAGGCAGAAGCTGTTGAGCACACTGTATCCATGCTGCAGAGGACCTGAATGCTCACTTGACATGAAGTTTAAGGCAGATGCTATGTGAATAAATTAATCTCATTTTGCATAGACTCAGAAAACTTCTTTTAGACTTTGTTCTCCTCCTTTGAAATTATTTATTTCAGTTTAGGAAAACCAGATGTGTGCAGCTGCTTAAATGCTCACGCTTCATGGTCCGTAGTAAGACATTGAAATTTGGTTATAGAAAAATGGTCTCTTACAACATTTAAAAAAGAAAAAATTTGCATAATGGTGACTTATTTTGAAGTGTCATGCTTTATGCTTTCACCCTTGCAAACTGATTCTTATTTAGGAGATGAAAGCTTGTGTAAAATGTAAAAATCTTGTATAATTTCAACTGCCTGATAATGTACTATAGCCTCCCAGAATTTAGTCCCAAACATGAAGCACTGATTAACAAAAACATTTAAATAATTTAAGTTGTTCAATGCTGACCATGATCAGAACACCAATCGTTTTCAAATAAAGTACCTATAAAAAATTGAAGCAGTTGAGTAATTTTAAATTGCTTTACACTATGCAAGTGCAGAACCCCATTCACTTTAAGGCTGAAATACTTGGAAAAAAAATAAATAATTCCAAGTTCTTTAGTAAATTTAAATTGCTATGTACAAGGAAAAGGCCTTTTAAATTCTTGGATACTTAAATTATTTTTTTCTCCTTTTAAGTTTTCTAACTTTTTTTGTACAACTCAAACTACTTGGTCAAAATTAACTGAAAAATCTGTATAAAAGTTGCAAAAGGTTAAATTATCCCATTACAAATAGTAATGGTCAGATATTCTGTGATCATAGGACAATCCACGATTTTATATATCCTGGTATAGGAATTCTCAGTATTTTCATTACTCTGTATAGCTCAGGCAAAACAAACAAACAAAAATAGCCCTATAAAGAAAACAGCTTAAATTCTTCTTTGCCTCTCTGATGGTATAAAATAGACCTCTGCAGATCTCCTAAATCTGAACTATCACAGAATCAAATACCAGGATGAAAGGGTCCTCAAGGAACAACTGGTCCAACTTTTCTTAGGAAAAGCATGGTGTAGATAAGATGGCCCAGCACTCTGCCCAGCTGCATCTTGCAAGTATCCAATGCTGGGGAATCCACCACTTCCTTTCCTGCAGAAGTAACTTGTACCCATTAGCCCTTGTCTTTTCCACGTGACTCCTTGTAAATTTAGACCCTTTTACCTGGCCAGTCTAGATGTGTGCAGAAGCATGTCCTCACGGGCTTTCTGTCCTGGCATTTTAAACAGAGAACTGACTCTGACTCCTCTCATCTACTTTAGTGATTATATTGATGTTTAGGGGTATAAACGAGTTGCAAAAGCAACATCCAAGGCAGAGATTTTAATTTTCCACAACCTTTCATCTGTTTTATGGTTATTGTTTATATCTGTTGCCCGTTGAATCTCATGGGGAACAGATGATAGACTTGGTAAATACAGGTAATTATAGAACAAATAAATCTACTGAAAGTGCCATCTCAATGGGAAGTGGGGGGGCTACAATAACACACTGAGTTTCCTAACCACTGCAGAAACCTCCCTTGTTTTAACTATTGTTTCCAAAAGCAAATCTTAGCTAGAAGTTTTATGATGGAGTATCTGGGATACAACTATATACGTCCTTTTGCCTCAGGACTGACATCTGTCCCTTCACATTAGAAAAAGCAATTTATCTGTACCCATGACAACAAAATAACTTTCTGTGATGATTGTTTCTACAACCAATCAAAACAAATGAGACAAAAGCCCTGAAATGTTTAACAATTAGCTTGCATTATGTCCCAGCAGCATAATTCCTTGATGGTTGAAACAAAGTTCTACTCTAAAGAGTTAAGTATTCAACAGAGTGTTTTCTAGGTATCTTTCATTGCTCATGACATCTCATTCTGAGCGTTTCTTTGGACTTCCTAATATAATACATATGGGGTCAATAGCTGTATCTCTTACAGAAGACTTCATTCAGCTTTTAAATGGCAAGCAATTATAAGCAAGAGGGTTATAGACCAAGGTCTTGGTTTCATATTATATATGTTCTAATTAATATACCAGACTGATTAAGTTTGGTTTTTTTTAGTTTTCTTTATCTCCTGCTTTGGCTACCAAGTGTTGATCTTTTAATAGTTATCATGTTCCTAGAATTAATAGGTTTTATTTCTCTGGAAAGGTCATTCTTGATGTAATGTTACTGTTAACACAAGGGAGCTTGTAAGCTTTAGAGATTTTATTTTATTGTGGTGTGCTCAAAAATGTTCAACTACTTGCTGCCTTTCCCTTGGGACATGCTTTCTCTAAACTCAGAAGAGTTAGTACAAGTTGTTTAATTTTTTGACTGTGTTCTTACAACTAATTAATAATACTCCTCAAGTAGCAGCTGGCACTGCCAAGAAGACCTGGGTATTTTTTTTTATCCTCTTCTGTTTATTTCTGGATTACTCTAGAAGCTTGAAAATGATGCCTATTGCAAACAAATCTGAAAGCCCTTAACTGGTAAAATGATACAACAGCTTCTGTCATATCAATTAAATGAATTAAAAATATACACGGTAACCAGCCTTGTAGTGATAAGGCACAGTTAATGCTCCTTAGTAAAATAAAGTAAAATCATTTGTAAGCCAGTGCTGAACAAGAAAACACAAAACTCTGTAAATTTAATAATCAGTTTCAGAATTGAATTAGTGTGAAGCATTTTCTACCATAAATCCTATGCATCTACCAGTCTCTGTTAAAACAATTTAAAGATATACATGTATTCAAATCTGTGCAATAGAGGCATATGTAGAGATTGCATATATTTGTCTCCATTTCATTCAAATATCTTTCTTCCTCTGTTGTAGTTATTTCAAAGTTTGATCAAGAATTATGAGAGTTTTATCAAGAATTATGAGAGTTTTATCAGAATTTTTCAAGAAGTATCAGAGTTTTAACAGAAAGGCAATAACTGAAGTAGAAGATCAGGCATCAAGACTCACTGGGTGGTTGTGGTGCTTTATTCTGACAGGCATGCATGGGGGGGCAGGGGAGCATGACAGGACTTCAATGAATTTCCTGCAGTGTAATTATACAGCTCTGTGTAATAGGTTGATCTATGATCTACAGAAGTGTGTCCCTTAAGGAGGGTTGACCAGGCAGTAACAGCTAATCTATTGCCATTTTCCTTTCTGGGATTTCTGTTCTATGAGTTGAGATAAAGGTAAAGTAGGTAAAATACTGGAGTGTGATGCACTGTGTAGGACAACTGACTCAGGCTGTACATCTAATAAAGGCTTAAATTAGAATTTGCCCCCCCCGTTTTAATTTTTTTTTTTTAATTCTCTTTTACTGTGATCTAATTATTCACTGCACAAGTCTTTCCTCTACCCTGTGGGGAAAATTTAGCATATCACAGGGTGTCAGGGGTTGGAAGGGACCTTGGAGGTCTCCGAGCAGTTTGTTGTTTGTATTTTATTTTGTATTTTGCTAATTTCTAAGCTCAGTTCCTTCTCCTGTAGACATATAGTATATGCTAAAAAGAATTTTCTTAAACTACTTTTACAACTTGAAATTATTTATGCCCTTAAACTTTACCAGCTAAAATAAAAACTTAAAGACACTTCCCTATTTTCTGGAACTAGTAAATGCAGACAAGCAGAAGTGGCACTGTATGCCACCTTGTATCACTTGGGGTTTTCTGGGATTGTGTAAACCTTGTTCTCTTATTACTTAACCATGCTTTTCACGATTCCCTCTTAGAACACTTGAAAGCACGGGGCAGTTTCAGTTACAGTTGGTAGGCTGAGCTGTAAGTGTCGAGTTCATAGGGATTTCACACAAATAGCCCTGTGTATTTGTTTAATGCGCAAACCTCGGCTATTCTTTGAAGGATCATTTTCAGCAAGCTCATTTTCAGTTTTAGTTTACCAGTGCAAAAGACAGATGTTCAGTGTTAGGCAAAGTTCAGTTTTGTGGTGCAGTAACAATTGCTTTATACTATAACTTTGTGGAATGTAACGAAAACGATAGGTGGAAGGTTGCCCTTTTCCTGATAATGATCACACTGGTGGGAAATTAAACATGTATCATATTCCTTATAGTTTCCAGCCAGCCTATCAAAAATATCCCACTATCTGCTGTAAGACATATGATTTTAATTTTTTTCTCTGTTGGCTTTTGCCCCATCAGTGTTTTCCTGTGTGGAATAATGACTTTGCCCCGTGCAACCCCATGTGAAGGGTTATAAATACATTTAAACAACTCTTTATTTTCTTTCTTTTAAAAAAAGAGATCTGTATTTTCATTCATCTGTTTCATGAAGTCATTACTGCTGGAAAATAGGATCAACCTGTTTATTTCATTGGGTGATAAATAACTAAAATGTTTGGTATAAGCAGATCTTTGAACAGGTTATTGCAATGCAGTTTAGGTTTCAGCAATTCCATACTTTTCAGTATAGCCAGATCAGAACTCTCACTTGCCATGTTTCTTCTTTATGCCTCTTTCACTGGTACGGGAGTGCCTTTGAATGGCTCATTTGCATTATTCTGTGCCCTGTAAAATGAATTTATTATGCAGCTTTTCTAAATAGGCTAACCAGTTGTAATCTCATTCCAGTGGTGTATGGGTTTCAGCAAAACATGATTACTTCTTCCATATCACCTAAAAATAACAGAAAAAATAACCTTGAAGGCCAACTTGTCCTTTTGTCTGAGGAGTCTTATTTGCTAAATGGTGTTATTAATCATGATGGGTAGGTATTTACTTGTTAAATAGTTGAGTAATTTAAAATATCACTTACTTTGAGCACAAGTAACACATTTTGGCTTCTGTTATTAATCATTAAAATACTGCTGTGACCAGTGGGTCGAGGGAGGTGATTCTCCTACTCTTCTCTGTTCTTGAGACAACTGCCCCTGCACAGTGCTGCACACAGCTCTGGGGCCTCAAACATGCAAAGGCTATGGAGCTGTTGGAAGGAGTCCAGAGGAGGACTGTGAAGATAATCAGAGGGCTGGAGGATGTCCCTTATGAAGATAGGCTGAGAGAATTGTAATTGTTCAGCATGGAGAAGAGAAGGCTCTGGCAGCCTTCTAGTACCTAAAGGGAGCCTATAAAAGAGCTGGAGAGGGACTCTGTACCTAAAGGGAGCCTATAAGAGAGCTGGGAGAGGGACTCTTTAACAAGGATGTGTAGTGATAGCCNGGAGCCTATAAGAGCTGGAGAGGGACTCTTTGCAAGGGTGTGTAGTGATAGCACAAAGGGTAATGGCTTTAAGGTGAATGAGGGTAGATATGGATGAGATACAAGGAAGAAATTCTTCACTGTGATGGTGGTGAGCCACTGACGCAGGCTGCCCAGAGAGGATGTGGATGTTCCCTCCCTGGAAGTGTTCAAGGTGAGGTTGTATGAGGCTTTGAACAGCACGATCTAGTGGAATGTGTCCCTGCCCATGGCAGGGGGTTTGCAGCTAGCTGGATCTAGATCTTTAAGGTCCCTTCTAACCCAACCTATTCTGTGATCAGTGAACCAGGATGATAGTTATTGCCTAGGTTACATATATCTGAACAATGTTGGGATATATTTATGTAGATGAAATGGGAAGTTGATTTTGCACTCTGAACTCTGTGGGTGCAAGCCCCTTTGAGCCTGGAAGCCATCCTCTTGTGTAAATCCTGAGCCTCAGCTAACAAGCTCTAGTGAGAGGCAAGATTAAGTTTGGGCTCTGCTCTGTAAAATATCTGCCACTTGTGAGCAAAGTTGGTTCCCATCTGGTCAGAAAGGGCATGGATTTAATAGCCCATGAGGGTTTGCATCTGTGTTTGTGTTTCATAAAGATTAATCCTGATGCTATTTGCAAAAGTGGCTTCAGATTGTTGTGGCTAAATGGGGGCAGCATCTCTGCTGATGTGCCATTTCTCAGCTCTTTGTGCGTTAGTTAATGCACAATAAAATGATTGTGATCCATCAGCATGGCCAGACTTTAAAAAGATGTGGAATTTTAGGAAGCATTAGGCACTGTATTTCGGACTTAAGTAAACATTAGTATCACTTACTAGACTCTGGAGAATGCTTATCTGTAATTCTTTGTGTATTTTGCACATGTGCAAACTTAAGCAGGCACGGTGAAAGGTTACCAAAGTAGTGTGTTCTTACAGACGCAGATCGAAAGAGCTTGGTTTGTCTAGCCTCATAAATCGAAGACTTAGAGAGGAGAAAGGTTAATTAAGTTATTAGACAAGACTTGTACGAGAATTAATGGTTATAAATTGACCATGAACAAATTTATTCTGGAAGCTATGAAATGACCATCAGAATAAGAGTCCATAATTGTGGAATGCAAGAAGAATTACTTAAGATTGGATCAAGTGATCCAGCCAAGAGTCTGTATGTTATACCTGCTTGTGACACCAGAGATGTTTCCTTCCAGGCCTGTATAAAGCTTTTCTGGGTTCCCAAGGGAACTCTAAGATAGTTCAAGTTCTGATGGATGGAAGATGGGTTAGTAAAAGTATATTAAAACAATTAATTTTAGGGTGCAGTTTCATGGCAGCTTCATCAGATTGTGGTGCAGACTGATGGTCTTACACCTGACCATGTTTTTCCAGCCTATTCTGTGGGCACTGGCTTTTGCAGAGCTATCCAGTGACTTCATTCAGGGAGCAGATGTAACTGAAGAGAAGAGAAAAATGAAGAAAAAGAAGAAGAAGAGAAAAAATGATTGCT
Organism: Chloroceryle aenea; assembly: GCA_013399075.1. NCBI lineage: Eukaryota > Metazoa > Chordata > Aves > Coraciiformes > Cerylidae > Chloroceryle > Chloroceryle aenea. Next base: position 1,181,696 of record VWZY01011396.1, on the reverse strand, counting down.
TTCCAGGCAGGTCAGCACCTGGGGAAAGAGAAATTGTCACAACTCTGGCTTCAAATGGGAGTGCCGTAAAAGCACACTCATGCTTTCTACTACACTTCTCCTGTTATCCTTCACCCTAAGCAGCGTGGACTCCAGAGTCACTCTGGGCTCTGAACAGACCATGGGGTCATATCTTAAACTGCTACTGCCTCTTCCAGAAATCTTGAAATGCAGAAGGAAAGTAGCTGTTGGTTCAGACATGAATGTTGTCAAACTGCTTCTTAAATAATGTAATATTTTCCAGTATCACGGAAGATGCACTCTTTTTATGGAATAAATTATAAAATTCTTACAATAAACACACATTCACAAAGGAAGTGCCTATGAAAAGAAAGCTCCCGTGCTAGGTAGTCTCACAGAAGACTTTGTCATATTTTGTTTCTAGTTAATGGATGCCTATCACAGTCACACTGCTTAGTGACAGAACTGAATTCATTTGATCCAATAAAGTCATTCTAATTTGCATTTTCATAGCCTACTCTTCAGTACTCCAAGTGTGACTTTCACTTTTAGGACAGAGCTGTGGAGTAAATGGATATGTGGGCCCTTTAAAAGAATATTTGTCATCCTTGAAGAATCTTAGTGCCAAATCTTAATAGCATTTCTTACAAAAATGACTGGGATTCACTATCAGATTTAGAGGTAGAGCTGCAGAGATTGTGAATACTCTTTTTCTGAACCTCCTTCCTGATAAAAAGAGAGGTTAAACCCTAAAACAGGGAAAGCTTTTCCTCCGAAAGAAAAATACTGAAAAAATAATTCCTCAAATTATGCTACCCTTGAAATCAAATTAAATCAAATGAATGCAAAAGAACTGTGTGCTTTATTTAATTTAGTCTTTTCCAGAGATAAATCAACATACCTTCATGCAATGTTAAAATACCCCTGTTAATTATGCCAATCAGAGGGTAAGTTATTCAAGCTTTTGAGGTTTTTTTTCTGTTTGAATTGATGTTAAAAAATAAAATAGAGAAGACAAGGAGATCTTCATGTCCAGTCTGTATGTGATTTGATGAAACAATTGCCTTAGGACCTGCTGACACTAATTGGAGTCTGCATAATGCAGAATCAGAACCTTACTTAGAGCAGTGCTCTCTTTATTCTTCTTTTTAAGTGTCCCTCTGTTAATTTCATTTAAATAACTCTCACTTAAATCTTGAGTAAAAACCTAAAATTAGTGAATAGTTCTTCCTGACTTCACTGAAGGCAGGATTTCATGATCTCTTTGCAAATCCTTGTGATTGTCTACTGCTTGTAACTTCTTTTCCTTCCCTGATGGCTTCCTCCCTATCCACTTTCTGGGTCTCGTGTTGCAGCACCTGAAGATGGAAGGGGTTTTTAAGATTGAAAGATCTTCATCTACATGATAAAAATATTTTTGTCATGTGTAATTTAATTCCATGTTGGTAGTTCTCTTTATTCTGATTACTTTTTTCTCTCGGTCCTCAGCTTTTAGGATCACTGTATTTTATATGAAAATCTAAAGTTTTCATATGCAAAAAGCAAATTTCTGGCTCTCATGTTTTCAGAGGAAAGCTTGGAAGCATAAAATTTTCAGTAATTCCAAGTAAATGAGTCAAATGAATAAAAAAGACACTGCCAAAAAAAACCCCAAAAACCAACCACCAAAAAACCAACCAAGCAAACGCCCAACCAAACCTCAAAAACCCAGACCCCCACAAAAAACCCTCTCAAACCAAATTTTTCTCCAAGTGACTAATTTTTGAACTTTTGAGATACCCACTCTTAAGAGTGAGTGTAATTTCTGGTTTTGCTCTTCTTTTTTTTTTTGGGGGG
>VWZY01011396.1:1126738-1179852 GCA_013399075.1 Chloroceryle aenea | reverse complement strand
TGGTTTTGCTGTCTTTTTTTGTTGGGGGGGGGGGTGTGTGTGTTATGGTGGTTTATTTGTGCTTCAAATTAGTGTTCTGAAGTCAAAGGTAGAATGTAAACCTAGAGAAGATTGCCCTATGAAATGAGATTTGTTTGAGTTTATTGTGTGTAAAATCTGTGTCTGGGCAGATGGTTTTCACAAGTGTCTGCAGTATTTAGATCTCTAATTAAATAAAAGCTTGCACAAGAATGAATTTCACACCATAATAATGTGTGTGAAATGCAATTAATACTCTAAAGCTTGCATTTTTGTGCTAGTTGGTCTCATACAGGTAGGGCTAATAAAGATGGGGGAGTGTTTATGGAAAAGGTGAGAAAATTAATTTCCAGAGTGAGGATGTGGCCAGTCAAACCTGAATTGAGTCACTTCAGGTGCTGAAACTCAGGGTGTCAAAAAGGACAAAGATTTTTAAATTCTCTGGAAGGTCAGAGACAGACTTTTAGTCATCAGCAGAGGAGGTGGAAGAACCCTGGGTTTTATGATGTGGAAATACTCAAAGGTACTTTAACATCCGGGGCTTTATTAATTTCCTCTGCTTTATGGTATAAAATTGCCATCCTTGTTTGTTTTTCAGTTCATGTTCTACGTGAGCAGCTGTCAGTGCAAATGCTGAGGTCAGGCAAGGTCACCACGATGTGTGTGCCATATTATTAACTAAAAGTAGGTGTTTCATAGGCTTGGTACCTCATCAGAAATAGAGTTCGAGCGCAGTGACCAAACTTGCAAAGAAGCTACCTGAACTCGTGACACTTCCTTATGGTGGCTGGAAATAAATTCTGAAAGACAAAGTGTCAGGGTATTAAAAATGAGTTTTCACTTGACATTTCTGAAAAGCAGTAGGTTATGAAAAACTTTGATTCTACTTGTCAGTGAATATAGGATCTGTAGGTCTGAGTAGTCACAACTCCCTGCTTTGCTTTTCAGACTTCCACCCCTTTCGATGTTCACGTGCTAATGATGTTTGCTGCAGAATTGTTGTTCTTTTAAGAATATGCCTTTTTTCTTTGTAGTATGTGAAGGATCTCTTTCTACTATTTGCCCAGTACTGACTCAACTGGATGTGTGAACAATATTTATATCTGAATTCTACATACATGACACTTGAACATTATTTTCAGTGTATTTAGCCTAAGTCTTTCTTTAGAGAACTATCAACCCATAAACCCTTTTATTATATCAAAACCCAGAAAATCTACATGGTGCTTAAATTCAGACTGTATTCTGCTTTGAACAATATTCTCTTTGCCTTCAGTACATCTGCCTGGCATGTTTTCTCAAGGCGTTTTAAAAGATTCCCTCCCACCCCCAAGTGAAGAATCTCAACAGAAATTATTTTAATGAGAGAGACATTTAGCTCAACAGAAGATTCTTTATGAGAAAAATAAATTAAAAGAATAATTGTGCTTTTAAAAGATAATTAATTAAAAACTCTGTGTGGTGACAACATCTTGTCTGACACGTTGAGAAGAAGAAAGTGCCTGGAATTGCACAATCAGAATAAAATGTTCCATTTCACAGCAAGGCCAAGCCCCAGTCTTGTAATTATTTCAAAGGGAGTAAAGGTCATTTTCTATTTGCTACATCTGTATTATATGAGGCTTCTGTACCAGGCTTACTGAAGTTAACTCATGACCCATTTAGATTGCCCAGATTTCAAAGTCAACTAACACTGTCACAAATCTGATAAAGGAGACACATTCCTTTCTCTAAGTAGTGACATATATGATGTCCAAAGCAAGACTCTCTCTATAGCTCTGTAAGACAAGAGTTTCAACTTTAAGATAACTGTAGCTGGGAGGTTGAAACACAATTTGCCCCTTGCTGTGTTTAATCCTATAGGGAAGAGTTGTTCATAGTTAAATTTCGGGATATCTTGCTTGGGCTTTTTTTTTCTGGTGTGCTTCAGTTGTTGCTTGCATCTTGAGATTGGAAGAATTTTCTTTCTGCTGTGATTGCACTTTTATGCATATTGATTCAGTAACATCATGAGTCAGAATGACAGGTACTTTAAAAACACATCTGTGTGCACAGGAAATGCATGTCTTTCTGTGCATGTGACCACTTAAATGCCTATAAGGTGCTTTTTTTAATAGTCAGTAATCAAGCTTTATGCACAAGTTTGCAGGCTGCCTCTGAATGTGTTGGATCACTTTTACTGATGTCTCATACTGCGAGATTGAAAGGACACATCCAATTCTCAACCCCTGCAGAGTTCAGAGTCTCCAATAAAATCAATATAATATCAAAGTCAGTAACTGAATGAGGGATTAGGCATGTGTGGTTTTAATCCTTTGTAGGAAAGGCTGTAGTTACGTGGATATATAGAAATGAATAGCAGTTGGATATATTGCACCTTGCTTGTTGTCTTCAAGTCTTTCTCATCTTTCTTGGTTGATCCTTCAAAGGAACAAACATAGAGCAGGTCAGGATGGAAAGCAAAGGCGTCCATCTGCTGCATCTGAGTACCACCAGCTTGACTGTCATGAAATACTCAGGCTGTTTCTCAGTCTGCTAGCACTTCTAGCCCAGCTCTTACAGCAAATGTCAGTGACATGAAACAAGTGATCTAGCAGTTGGTTTCGGTAAGAACGATGCAGACCAGGTGGGGTATTGCTGCTGGTGGTATTTATAAATGGGATCACAAAGCTTATAATGAGTGCAAAGTGCATAAAGGGAGAAGGCAGATACTGGATTGCTCTGATTTAACAAATGGACTAGGAGTGGTGGTTGTGGGAAATATGCAGTTGTAAAACTTCATAGGATGTTCCTCTAGGATGAGGTTCAGACACCTAGATGGCAATGTGGTGGAGACAAATGTGTGAGATGCTGCTGTTGGGTTGGGAGTATTGAGAGAGCTGTTGATCACCTGAGCTGGTGAAGGAGAAAGGAGCCTTCAGCACTCACTTGTGTGGTATAGGGGAGGAATTGCCCTCACTTTACACCTGAGAATGTCTTGAGTAAATAGACCCATCCGAGCAGGGCCACTTTTAAAGACAATGACGCTCCAGAACCACACTGACCATTTTCTTCTTGGTCGCTGTATGCTCACTCTACTTCATTATTCTTTGGCTGTCCAACAAGCAGCAGATGGTCCATAATAACTCTGAGGTGATAACTTGGTGTACTCTCTGCACCAGCTGCAAGTCAGGTTTTGAAAAAGTACCTTTGGAGGTTCTGAAGGAGAAAGTACTTTTGAAAAACATGATAACATATATAGGTTGAAAAATACAGATTTGGTTCTTCCTGTTCTTGAATTCACCTCCTTTTGCCTTGCTCTTTAACCTATTAAACTTTTTTAGTAATTTTTTTCTTGTTGCCTCTTTCTTGGACATTTTAACCTCCATGCTCACCTTTAAAAGCTGCCAAGAAAAGTAGAGGTGGTTGCCTCTACTCAGGGATAGAACACAAACCTTCAGAGAATGAGATTACTATTGCACCTATTTCCAACCAATTTAATTTTGCTTTTAAGCTTTCTCTGTTGCTAAGGTGTTTCTGTGGTGACAGGGAACTTTGACCATGTACTAACAGTGACACAAACTGTATTCAACTTTAACCTTCAGATCCACCTCCACTATGATGAACACATTTCATTTTCAGTCTTCCCTTTGTGTAAACAAGCTTTTGATTACAGGGAAAATGGACAAACCCTGTTGGGGCAGGGGGGAAGCAACAGATTACCTTTGTTAGCAAACAGGTTTTTTATAGAGTAAACTTCTCTCATGTGAAACTTGACTCTTGAAGGTACAATTCCTTCTTGAATCTGATGATCAACTTTCTGAAACTAGGTGTGCAGACCCTAATATTTCAACTATTTAAATCAGTTTTAAAAAGTGCTTAACTTCAACACACATTCCAGAGTAGCTGTATTAACCTGTAATTTCTAGGAGCAACACTACATCCTCTGTTATCATTAAGATAATAATATCCTTTATTGATAACCTGAACTAAACTTAACCTTCAAAGCTACTATTTCATAATCTCCATGCCAGCCCACATAGGTAAAAGCAAAGAACTTAAAGAAAAAATTGTTTAGCAAGATTTGAAGGGGAAGTGCAATGTGTGCAATGTGGTGAATATTTTGTTTTATGAGCACGGAGCCCAATGTTTGGTTTTATGAGCACTGAGTCTGAATACAGCATCATTCCCAGTAGCCAACATGATGGATGAATGAGTGGATGTTAATAGTCTATTTCCTTTCTTTTTTTTTTTTTTCCCCCTCAGGTTCTGCTGCTTGCATGTGCAGAAGATTTAGAATGTGTCCCTGGATTCCAGCAAAAGGTTTTTTATATTGAACAGCCATTTGAATTCACAGAGGATCAGCCAGTTCTCAACCGTATGTTATTTTCATATATTACTACAGTGCAAAAAACCTGAATTGCTCATGTATTCATATCTCTCCTGCCTTGTATCAGAAACCTTCTTTTTCTACATAAGATTTTGAACATTGCCATGATTCTGCCTGCGTTCCCCTACATTAATCCTGTATCTCTACAGACTTCACTCTGTTCCTTGTATTAGAGATAGCAAAATACTCTATGTAATCATCTAGGTAAATGTGAATATTGTGAAAACTTGGAATCGTCCCCTTTTCAAAAGTAAATTTACTCTGATTTTTTTTATAGTCTTGCCTGTAATCTTGGAAATCAGAGTTTGCCTGTCAACGGCTCACTGTTTAATTAATCTGTGCAGCACAAATTTAGAAGCCTGTGTCTTAGAAGCTTCCTTCAAAGCTTGTGCAATTTCAAGCCTTTATGTGGCACTCAGAGGAGACCGAAGGAAGCTTGTGATCATCAGTGACAACAAATTGTTACTACACATGTTCTACAAGTGGGATATTCAGTAATATTTCCAATATCCAGGTATCACATCATAAAGTCTAATCTGGCACCATATACTCAAAGCATTAAACTGAAGTAGATGTAACCATCTTTCAGTCTTGGTGTTAGTCCTTTCACTAACTTTTCCAAATGCACTGTCAGAATTAGTTGTCAGAGTCTATTGAGATTACTTGTTTAAACTTCAGTCATTTCAAGAGGTGCTAAAATAATCCTTTAAAAGAATGCTTTTAGTCTAAGCATTTTGATAAGTTACTTAGTTGGAGCTGCATTTGCAGAGGAAATTTAGATTGTATATACTAATCCTATTCACAGAGATGAGATTTTTATTCAATTTAGAAATTAGATGTTGGAAATCGATAGGCAATTTTGCTTTATTTGAAATTCTTATTTTAAAGAGTTGATGAACACGTCATTCCTACATGGTTAAAAGTAGGATTTCTTAGAACACAGGAAGTTTGGATTTAATAGGCATGCAAAGTGAAGACCTATGTAAAGAAAAGCAATATTAAGAAGTTAGTGTTAAATAAAAACAACCATTGTATTATTTGGCTGCTTTTGACCTCTGATGCTGTATCGTGTCAGGCCAGATCTCCTGCTGATTTTTCCTTGTCCTCCCAAACCCATGAAGAATGAGTTGGTTAAAGCATAGTTGACTGGGCCTCTCCGCTGTGACCCAGTAAATTGCACTGGTGTGAAACTAGCACAGTAATTAAGACACCATCATTAATGTGAGGAGGGGAGAAGAGCAGGAGGAGATTTAGAAATGCCTGGAAACAATCTTTGGAATTAAATTATTTTAATAAGCAGACACTAAATTGGCCTAATATGTAATGTTCAACAAAGGCAGACTGTCAATGCCTGATTCTAGTTAATTCAATCACTCGTAAACAGTGTGTCCTTCATGTGGCAGCATTAAACCTCTGCTCAGTTTCTTCATTTTAGCTGTCAACAGAATTGATATTTTTAATTGTCTCTTTGAATATGCTTTACATGTTCTTGCATCTTTTCATCCCCATTACCCAACAGTGGTGTAATTTAACAGTTGCATTGCAATCTGAGGCTTTACCAGAGCTATATAAATTAATAGAGTGAATATGCAAAGCAGGCCTATAGCAGTGATTGGTTTTGTAGTCCCTGATAAGACAAGGAGCTCCTTAATTCTTTTCTCAAGTGCAATAAAACAGTCTCATTCTTTTTTATTTTTCAATTTAAGCAAGGACCTACTGTACATTTCATTGCTGGTATCTCCCTTGCAATTGTATATAGGCTATGGCTGGTTCTTAGGTATTTATTGCTTCTACATATGGCCATGTTAATTATCTTTTACACTTATTGATGGGAAGAAGGGAGAGAAGCCTAAACTGAGGGTACAGAACTTTATCTTATTTGGTATTTGATTTGTACTGAATCTTATCAAAGCCTACTAATAATTACACCAGTCCAGCTGTTGATACAAACCCTCCTTCCTCTTAGTTTTGCTGGAATTCTGCTGCTGTTCCTTTGGTTTTGATCTCTGTATGCCCAGTCTGAACTGCTTTTTTGGTTTTGGTTTTCTTTTTCTGGTTTACCATTACATCTCACTTAAAAGCAACCTTCAGACTTGGATCATTTGATTTTCCTAATTTTATTTTTTTTCTTTTTACTTTGTTTTTTTCTTCTTTTCTGAGCCCTTTATCTCTTATAACTTATGTTTTCTTTGACCATAAACAAAATCAGGCATTGCTCCTCTCCTTCTGGTCAGCCCAGTTCTTCTCCATGAGTGCAGTTTGCTTAAACCAGATGGTCCCTGGATGTAGTGGGAGAGGATTCAGTCCTGAATTTACACCTGTCTGAAACACTTGTGGCCATGAAATGCTTCCCCAGCAGAAAGTTTGGCTTTGGCAAAGCTGACAGGTTGGTGGTAGTGACAATGCTCTGTCATGCCAGGCTGATAAAAAGTTCCTAATCAGACTCATCAAACGTGGAAATGTAATTGTGTTACATTAATCATGTTTATACTTAACATACATGAGTCTTGGCTTTTGGGGGTATTTTTAATTGACAATGAATCAAATAGTGCACTTGAAAAATTGAGGCAATTAACATAAAAGCGTCAGGTGATGTGTTGTGCATACTAAACTGGGGAATACACTGCTGGTGAGTTAAATGTCAAAACAAAGGAAGTTTTGACCCTTACTTGAAAAGCTTTAATTTGGATGTTAATTAATGGCTGACCTCTTCTGTCTTTTACGTGATAGATTGCATGTTTCAGAGCTTGGGCTGCTCCAAGATCAGGGCTTTGTCTGCATTTGGTACTTTTTTTTTTTATTTTAACAAATTTTTCTATTCAACCATATTGAAAATCTTTGTTTATTCATATGATGGGAAATGTATTAGCCTGCTTACCATTAATGCTTAAAGGCAGTTTGTCTGTTGTCAAGCAAAACTGTAGGCTCCTTTGTTCAAACTGAGTAATGCCTGTGGAAAGGTTGGAGGAGACCACTCCTGCTATTCCACAATCATATGTGTACATGGATCACAGCACCAGTCGTGCCCAGATAAAAAAAAAATTCCCGTTGATTCTTGGATGATGCCCTGTGAGATCTGTGATTTATCACATCTACTCTTCCCCCTGACTGCCATGCCATTTGACTGTACAGATGGCCTCTTTCTGTGGCTGTTCCATGCTGTCAATATTGTTGCTGTTACTCTCTTGTTTGTTCTGATCCGTACAGTGTCTGTTGTCGCACACTTGATTCATCTCCCCCCTGCTTCACTTTTTCTGCAGCTTGCACAGAGCCAGTGTGGCAGCCTAATTCAATAAATTATAATATGTCAAACCCTCTACAGAGCTCTAGCATGAGGTTTATATGGTAGCATTAACTCTTCATGCTGAATATGGCAGGGTTTAGGCATTTAGAGCTACAGGTGGCTGGCAGTTGTAGTTTGCAAAAGAACACGTTCAAGTGAGGTAAGATTTGACTTTTTAAAATTTTTTTTGGCTTAGTAATTTCTTGCAGGGAAAACTGCCTAGACTTTTGGGTAATAGCTAGATAACTACAGATCTTTCACCTATTCAGGTATACATATCTGTAGCATATCCTTTCAGAAATATAATTGCAGCTTCTTTTAAAATAAGTCTTTAACACGTTTTGAATTCTACAAACATCTTAAAATTACTTTCATTTCACCTAAATTGCTCAGTATGTTAAGAAATGTACTTCTGCAGAAAGTGTTGAAAAATGACTCGGTTCCTGTGCTTGGCGTGTGGTAGCAGGTTCTACAGAAATGTCTCAACTTTTCTACTGAGATAGCAGAATGCTTTTTATACTCCAAAATAAATCTTAATGTGCACGTTCCTATGTATAGAACTTAAATACCAGAGTTTCAGTTCTGACACTGGTATACATGATTAAGGCCGGGCATCTGGGACTCAGTTGTGCGATGTGGACAAAAATATTTATCAGGATTTGAGGCTAGACATCAGGGATATATTTTCATTGTGCTATTCCCGTTTAAAGGGCTGCAGGAAGCCAAATTTGTGTTACTAAAAATCCGAGGAAATATCTGGGGGTATGCAAAATAGATGCAAAATTGTGGAAGTAATTTTTGAAGTGGGAGAATGGGAACTTTACAATGTGTTCATGGAGGCAGAGTGAGGAGAATCTTCAGAGGGAAGATCCTTTTGCACTTAAAAAGCAGTGCCTTGGGTATTTAATTGAAGTTTGATTCCCAACTCTGTAAGAGAGAGGAAAAGTTGTCTGTGTCTGTATTGCAAATATGTATTGTGACTACTATAAAACATCTCAGATGTGTCTCTGAATAGATGTATGCAGATTTGCTGTTACAACAGAACATGATTAAGGCAAAACAGAAGAGACAGAAGTGGTGGTTGAATGCTAGATGGCCAGACAGTTGCCTTCCAAACAGTGCACGTTACCTTACTAACAGGATCTGAGGGGAAATAAGTTTAAAACAGATTGGTTTTGATTTAGTTTTGGGGTGGCTTTTTTTTGTTGTTGTTGTTTGGTTTTGGTTTCTGGTTTGGTGTGTTGTTTTCTTTTAATGCATATACATTTAATTAAACTAGTTTTTGATAAGGTAGAACATTAGACTGACCAATGAGAATTACTTCTGAAAAACATTTTCAAGGCTAAGTCAAGAATCCCTTAGAGATGTAGTTGGCTCTAGTAGAGTAATGGAGGCAAAGCCATATGTGTTGGAGAAACCTTTTCTTGACGTAATTCCAAGGTGGAGAAAATTAAGATTAAAACTCAGAAAGTGTCTTTTCTGTTTCGTTGAGAAAAGCCGTGGAACTCTGGTTTAAAAAGAAAATAATTAATGGGGTGAGGATCTCTGCAGTGACAGTGAATGCTCTGTTAACAGGTTGACCTGGATTTTGGAAGATGAAAGTAGGAGATTACTTGGTCTGAGGTTTCATTTGTTTCTGGAGAGTTTCCAAGAGCCATAATGTTTCACAGATAATACTTTTTTTGAAATTCGTGTAGGCTTTGGTAGGCTGAAGCATGCCAGCTGTTCTTCTAATAGTCTAAATCAATGACCAACTGCTCAGTATTAGCAGGATGGGGTCTCTTGCTCAGTGCAGTGCAAACCTTGTGTTAATAATGTCCCCAGGTGCTGCAATGGAAGATTTCTCTGTTCATTTCTAGCTGGCAATTCCAAAACAAAAAAAATCAGATTAACTAAACTGTTGCTCCCTAACTGATTGCCAGCTCAGGCCAAGAGGCAGCCTCATTCTCTGCAGGCATAGGAATAAGTTGGAAGGTCAAAAATCTGTCTTTTAGGAAAATGTAGGTAGCTTAGCTTTGGACAAACTCAGCAAAGAGTCTGATACGATTTGTTTATGGATGACAAAATTTACCAGGGTCATCTTCCTGAGGAAACAAGGGATGCAGGTCGTGCTGAAGAGGCCTCAGCATCAGCCCAGCTGTGCAGGAGGAAGCTGCTGTTCATATCTGACAAACACTGCAACATCAATTACCTCCTGCTGAGGCATTACTGCATTGCCATAGTACATGGCTTCCTATTTTCACAGACCACGTTTCTGACAGAACTTTTAATTTGAGGATCTTGGGAAAGCAGCATTCAAAAGAATCATGGCTAGCTAACCTTTTCCATTACATTTCAAAGTGCAGTGTGGACATTTAGTAAGAATTAATGGGAGTATGCGAGGTTAAATCTTCCTTTAACCACAGAATCTCATTTCAGTTAATGATATATAAAAGCATGCTCGTATTCTTGAAAATAATTGTAGATGTAGTTCACAATTAATTCTCAGCTTTTAGGATTTCTCCCTGCTAATCCAAATCAAATTATAATTTTTCTAATGTAATTATGATTATGCTTCAACTTGCAGTTTTTCTTTCCCTTTGCTTATTTAAAGCAGTTCCTGGACAGAGCAATCTGTCTGTGTGCATCTGCTTTAATGGACACATCTTTTCACAGAGCTTGCTTGTGGCTTGTGAGCTCTCAGTCTTGCTTTTAGAATAAGTAATGCTAGCAGTAAACTTGTGAAGTCTTTCTGAGATATATTAGATTGAGTGTTTTTTCTAACTGGAGGCAAGTGTTCCTGATTCTGTCTTATGTCTCTGTTCAGCTTACTCACCTGAACACTCTGCTTTTTAGAAGGGTAAAAAAAAAGTGACTTTTCACGGTATGATTCTGGAAACTCTGGTCACTTAAGAATCATTTTGTGCATATTTGTATGCCCTGTAACTACTGTTTCTTGCCAGGCAGAGAAGTGGACTAAGTGCATGTCATGTTCAGTGATGGGAGTATTAACTAAAAGGTTGGTGGTGTGTTTTTTAAATCCTTGAAAAAATACCAACCTTGGTGAGTGGTAGGATTTGCTGAAATAAAAGGAAAGGAAGGAAGGGAAAGGAAGAATATGTGAAAGGGATTATCTTTAACAAAATTCTGTGAGGAATTCTTAAACAAGGTGAAAATAAAATTTGGAGCCCTGGGATGGCCTAAAAACCCCATTCCTATAGCAATCTGGGATGCTGCTTTTCAGGCAGGAGCTCCACTTTCAGTGCTAGCTTTGATTTGTTTCCTTTTTAAAACAAAAAATCGGTACAATCCTCACTTTTTTTTTTGGCTGTCAAGAGAACTGAGGCAGAACTGAGGACACTTTAAAGAAGGCAGCAAAACAAAGGCAGTACTGGAACAGCTTGCAGGTAGCTGATGGCAAAACAGAAATTCAACACTGAGGCTGGAGAAAGCACTGGTACATCTTTTGACACTTTTGAAACACTTGCTAGCAAGTACCAGAATTTAATTGCAGGTTACAAGGAGGTAAATTATAATCTAATTGCTGCATGGGACCATTTTGCAGCCAGGGATTCAGGTTTATTTTACTGAAAGGCAAATTACAAATCTTCTATTGCTTATCAGCAGTGGTGTGAACACTTTGGCTGGACCTGGGTTAATTTGTAAACTGAGCTCTCCTGTCTTGCAGTTTTTTGCCAAAATACTGAGAAGTAGGTTGTAGAAAATGGGTGACATTTTTTTTGTTGTTTTAATCTTATTTATCTTCTGTAACTAGGATATATTTATATTCTTTACTAACCATGCTGATAAGAAACATTGTTTGTGTAAATGCATTCTGGCCTGTGGGTTTTGTTTACCTTCCTTTGTGGCAGTGAACTAGCAGCAGAAAATGTGCTCTGGTTTGCTAGAAAACCAAATTGCATGGTTACAAGTAGGACTCCTGCAGACTTATTTAGCTGGAATTTTAATTACAGTGCCAGCTCTCAACTCCTACAATAAAACAGTGGGGATACCACTATAATTTGACCTTTATAAAACATTAACACCAACCTATACAAAAATATAACTTCAACTTTAAAGAATAAATACAGTGGGAGGCAGAATTCAAGGAATTATGAAAATAAAGCATGTGTATAATATTGTACTTTTGGGAAAAAATAAATACACTGCTGTGGACACCCAAGTGATGTTGGAGTTTTTCCACCTATCCATCTTCTGGTCTTCATATGAAAATGTTGCCCAGTTGGCAGAGGAATATTTTAATGGCTTCATCATGCCCTGGGGAAAGCAGGAGAGGCTTAGAGCAAAGGATATTTTACAAATCACATGGGAAATGTTGATGTATAAACAGAGCCTGTTTCTTTCCTCAGAACAGTCAACGTGGGGAAACTGCAGGTACCTACTCATTCTTCTGTCTCCTCTCCCTTGCTGTGTTCTCTGGAGGGGGAACATTCCTGGCAGTCAGTTGCTGTGAATTGCACCATGGGCCAAGTGCTTCTTTCCTCTGCTGAGTGTCACAAAAGAATGAGGTGGGATTGGAGAGGGGCAGTCTCTGACAAAATTGCATGGGAATGTCGATGCAACAGCACTGTTGGAGCATGAAATGGCTAACAGCACTGGCTCCCAGCTCTATGCAGCACCATAAATGGTCACAGACATGGACCTGTTTTGGGTTAATCCTGGCTAAAGTAGTCCCTGAGCTGTAGTGTGGCAGGTCACAGTATTTTGTCATTCTGTCCTCATGGAAAGGTGATGAAGTGTGTGCTCCAGGTCTCGTATTGATTTTAATATCATTCAAAGCATACTTTAATCAATTTTACCTTTTGTGTGTGTGTGTGTGAAACCGAATTGAAACTGTAAATATAAGGATATTTTAAACAAATTGGTTTTTATGTCCCGTAATAAAAAACAAATTTGAAGATGTTTGAATGCTGAGGTTATAAGTTGCTTTTATGTCACCTAAAGCATTTTTGTTTTCGTTGCATATGTCAGCTTTATTTTGCTGTTTGCTTGACAGGTGAAGCATTAACTGCCAAAATCTATCGTTCTTTAATTGTACTCCTGATGTGATGACTTAGAACACCTTACATTATGGATACATGCTGTTAGAAAGATGCATCTTTTCTGTGCTGCCTATACTGGGGAAGAGAAAGAAAGGGAAAGAGTGTGTATCAGCTTCTGCGAATGGAATGTTTCAGGACACAAACTTTCACTAGCCTTATGATTTACAGGACATTTGAGGTTAAAAGTTGTCTTGAAGAGCTATCATACATGGAGTTGTATGTCTGTATTGTTGTGAGGAACATCCTAATTCCAGTAATTGCTCTGTTTGCATTCAAGGAGAGGTTTCTTCTGCTGTCCTGGTGCTTGAGGAAGGAGGGGATGAAATATTTGCAGCAGAGAGGCTCTTCTGTCTTGGTGTGCAGTGCCCAGCCACATCCTTGACCAAAGGGTTTCCTTAAACCTGAAGACCAAGCAGGCCTCACAAAAGCATAAGGGACTTTCTCTAATTTCTCTTTGTGTCCCAATATGATGCTGAATGTAAACAAATGACATGAAGGGTAGGAAAGCAGCTATTAAGTATCGTGGTCGGGGAGCTTCCCAGGGATTCACTGTGGCTGAAAGAACAGCCATGAGCTCAGTTCCTTAAAAATCTGTGTTTGGTTGTCTAGTTACTCTTGCTTTGGGTTTTGGAGGTTTTTTTTGTGTGTGTGCACTTCTCTTTGGTTTTAATCTTGGCCCTTTTAGGCAAGACTGGTATTCAGTCTGTCTTGTATTTGTGGAGAAATGACTCAAGTGTGACGTAGAAGAAAATAGGCCACAGTGATTTAACAATATTTCTCTAGAGAAATGAAAGCAGTATTGTGGGAGTTATACAGTGTAATTTGCAACCAAAGAACTTGTTTTATTTAAATTTTTGAAAGTTAGGTTCGTGACACAGGAAATACTCTAAAATTATCTCTAATAACGAAGCTGATCACTCATGAAGCAAATACAATGCTCCAAATGTTCTGTAAGACTTGGTGTTTTTCTGAGAAATGTCAGATCTTACACAGGTAGGCAGAAGCTTTTTGGCATCATAAAATAGAAGCTTCTGTTGACTGTAAATCAAAATAAGAAACTTTATTAAAAATTATATTATTACTTCTGGCACTTCTATTCTTTGAGACACCATCTTTAATAGCTTCTCCAATAAAGTTAAAAGAAACTGAAATATAGATGCTTTAACACTTACATAAGAAATCTATTAATGCCTCTGGAAATATTAGGCATTGACTACCTACTGCTGTTTTTATAAGCCAGCATCATTTCCCAGAATGGTATGATACTGACTCCAGTTAGCATTGATAATTAATTGGAATGAAATTACTCATACAATGAGTGAGTGCTGGACAGATTTAACTTAACTATTTCTGGCACCATAGCTATGCTTTAGATTGTTATTTAGGTATTTAAGCAGCACCTTAATTTAAGATCACTCCACACTCTATTTAGAAATAGAGTAAAATAAATTCTGTTAGTTCAGCACAAGCTTTTGCTTATGAAAATGTTTGCCCTTTGGGAAAGGCTTGGCAGTGACAGAACTGTAAGGTGACTGTTCTTTTGCATGGCTGCAAAAGGCACACAAGCTTCCTAGCACATATTTTCTGTGCTGAAACAGATGATTTGGAGTGATGATGCTCTGAGCCATAAATCCAGCAGGAAGTTCAGCTTCTACGGATGAGTGCTGTTTCTGCTGAAGTTGACTTTTCCTGCAGAAGTCTGTGCCAAAACTCTTATTCTTCTTAGCTGCAACTGCTATGGGATTGTACGTAACCGAGCAAACAAATCTAAACTGGTCTTTTTTTTTTTATGTTCTCTTAATGATGTCTTAAATATGATGAAGCTCCAGATGGAGGTGAGTACTGCAAATTGGTGGAGAAGGTTGGTGCTGCTGCCCTGCCTGCAGTAAGTAGGTGAGAGCCTCAGGAAGTTGGGATTGCTGGCAGGGCTTCTGCCAAGGAAGGCTGGTGGGGAGCAGCCTTGGCTAGAACAGCTGCCACTGCCCCCATGAGATCTGACAGATTTAAACTTACTTCACAAATACTTCTATCTTTATTAAAATTAAAGGCCAGGCTGAATGTGAGCAGATGGGAAATGGGAGGTTGCAGGTAAAGGTCATAAAATTGTTCTCTGTCTAGCTTTGCTATTTATACTGCTCTCTAATGCCAGGTCTACAATACAGTCTTTCTGCTAAAGCTGGGAGTTTAGAAAACTTAGTGGCTGCCCCTGCATTCAGATTGTCCTCTGTGAAAGTGTCTCCATGAGTTTAATAGACCATTGCCAGTTTAGTAATGGTGGTAAAGTGCCTGTGAGAGAGCCAGTTTCACTCAAGGAATCTTGAGGGCTTATTTCTATCAAGATAACACAAACAGATACTGCCCACAAAGATCAATTAAAGACCTTATTTAGGCCAAAAGCACCTCAGAAGGTACCCAGGCATCAAGGTCTGCACATGGCAGCCTGCTGGAGGTGGGTAGCTATGAGATGCAGTCAGTGTAATGGCACACACTGGGTTGGCTGCAGATGGGACTCAACTGGGTGGCTGGGTAATGCTGTGCAGAAGCTGGAATGGCACCTCCTGCCTTTGTGTTTGGTTTGTATGTTTGTTTGTTTGTTTAAAAAACCCACCTCAAACAAACACACACACCCCAAATCCAAACAACAACCAAAAAACCCCTCAAACCCAAACAAATAAAGGAAACAACAAATAACTGAATAGTGGAGCCAAAGCGAGACTCAAGCAAATGCAGCGTACTATACAGCAGCCTGCTGCTTCTCTTCCTGTCCTCTCATCTCTCTGGGACAGTCTTTGAGTACTTGTGGCAGTTTCTGAAGTCTTATGTGCCACGTTGTATTTTCTGTCTGTTTTCTTGAGGGGCAGAGCTTTTACTTCCATCTCCATGTGTCATATACCCAGGAGAGTGAAAACTTCTAACTGCGCACATATGCCCCCGCTTTACCCTTCTGCTGCCTCTTCCTTCTGTTGAAACTGTTCCACTTTAAAGGGATTAATTATGCGTGGATTAGATGAGTGACTCCATAGCCTGGTAGTTTGCCCATTTCCATGGCAGTGGAGGTAGTTTTTTGCTCCCTGCTCACCTGATAGCTTCTATTTTTTAATGCTCTTATTTTAAAAAATAATAATAATAAAAAAATAAAACGATGGCAAGCATTAGTGATTTTGAAGTAAGTATTTTTATAGATATTTTAATAAGTATTTAGGGAGTTGGAACTGGAACCTGCTTGTGATGTGTGCAGGAGAATGTTTGGATGTAATGATTTCAAAGTATGTAGAAACATCCGTTTCAGCAGGAAGCAGAGTAAAAAGTGCTGCCTTCTCTGGATTTTTCAAGCCTGGAGTATCTTTGCTGTGATTTGCTTTTTTCTTTTTTTTTTTTTTTTCCTGCAATGATTAATTGGAATGAAATGGTTCCAACAAAAGGTTCTGACACAGCTTGCTGGTTAGAAGAGTTTTCTAAATAGGAGAGGGGATAGGAGAGGTTCCAGTAGCTTTGAGCAGGCAGGGCAGCTGAACTGGAGCCTTCCAGATCCTGGTGGAATCTTGGAGCTACTGGGTACTTGAAGAGCATCACAGCTTTTCCTGCTCCCCTTTAAAGCTTTGTAATTCTTGAACCTTACTTATTTTTCCTACAGTTGTTAGAAATCCAACCCTTGTTTGTCAAGAGCAATGCTTTCTGTTGCATTGAGCAACTGTGGGTTTTGGAGTTTTTGTGGGTTTGTTTTTGGTGGTGGTGTTTGGTTTGTTTTGGTTTGTTTTGGTTTTTTTGGTAAGAAAAATATTTTTCATTTAATGTGATCCTGGTGGAACCTCAATACCTTCTGCTTGGCAGCTGGTGGAACCCTTTCTCTCAATACCTTCTGCTTGGCAACTGAACCAAAAATTATTTGCAGAGCTCTAATGGTGTTAGTGAATTGATTTCTGTAGAACACCAGACTGCATTTCTTCTCTGGAAGGCCTTAAAGTGATCATTATTAATGATAAATGACAATAGAAATTTTGCAGAGAAATTAAGAGCTTAGATGTTTCTCTGAAATGAGAAAAGCAACATGGATGCCCTTGAAGGATCCTGATCATCTCTTCTTTAGCACATCATCTGCTCCTTGTTTCTGAATAGATTATAGGAAAGCCATACTCTGATTTATTTGCCAGCTGGCTTACTCTATTAAAAACAGTGCTATCAAAAGTGAAGGAGATGATGTAGCTGTGTTCCCTGGGCCTGCTGTCCTGCATGCCAGCAGGAGATGGGAATGATTGGTATTTAGTGTGTTTGGGGTTGGTTTGGTGATTTTTTTTTCTTTTTTTTTTTTTCCCTCAGAACAAAGCTTAAAACCTCACTTTGAAGTGGCAGTAGTTGATTTCTGAGACCAGTGGATTTAGCAAGCACGTGCTTCCTTAGCTGTATTTATTTCAGAGACATCAGATGGGGAAAACAATGAAGGAATCACAGAATGGTTTGAGTGGGAAGGGACCTTAAAGGTCATCTACCTTCAGCCCTGCTGCCATGAGCAGGGAGACCTCCCACTAGACCAGATTTCTCAAAGCCTCATCCAACCTGGTCCAGTGATGGAGCATCCACAATTTCCCTTCCCTTCAAAGAAGGGAATGAAACCAGAATGAGCAAATTATCTTGAAAGAAGAACTTTAGAATAGCAGTATCTCATTTATTTCTAATAATTAACTTGATCTCAAAGCCCCTTTTCTGACACTGCCACGCTAAGACTAGCAATGGTGTGTGGCAGCTCTGCTGTCAAAAGGAAGCTCTGCAAAGTCTGATGTTCAGTATTAAATGCAAATACTGTTCTGTGTACTTCCCTTCCAATCTTATGCTAAAAAATCTAATTAGAAGGATTATAGGAACTGAAACAAAATGGGGGAAAATATATATTATTGTTTTCCCCCTGGAGGAAGATAGAAATATAATTGACTGTTTTGATCTGAAGCTTCCAAGGGTTTGATAGAAAACCCCTTTGGTATACTCATGAAATCTTACAGGAATTACAAAAAGTGCTGAACGCTGATCTGTGAATACCATTTGTAGCTGACTTCATGCAGTTCTGTTTTACCTTTAGAAAATAAAATCAATTTCAGATTAACTTTGACAGGGAGCTGTTGAGATGTGTGAGTCAGCACTTACTCAGATATTTCTGCCAACCTGTTGGGAAGACAAAGAATTGTGATGGTTATTATCAATAGCAGTGCTAGCCTGAAAATACAGCTAGCAAACTAAAGAAAGAAACCCTTTCTTGCCTTGTCCTGGCACACTTCATGAAAAACTAAATCTAAACTTACTATCAGTGTACAAACACAAAATTTATCTTAAGATTTAGGAGCTTCCCCCCTCCCCAACCTCCCTTTCGCAAAATCATCCTGGTATTGCTTTTACTGTGCTAGGAGTTCCAGTTTGAAATGTCAAACTGGTTTTCTGTAGCCTGAAAACAGTATGTTGGGTGTAAGTCAGTACAGCATGACTGAAGCAATGAGGGATTTCATTCTTTTTATCCACAATCTTTGAGCTATATTTAATAACCCTTTATAATAATCTTTCCACTATACTGAATTATGTATTGATTCTTTTTTCACAGTAGCTTCATTGCAGAATTCCAGAAGGAAAATAGGCTTTTAGATGTCAACTCAAAACTCTTTACAATTTTGAATATGCTATTACATATAATTCTGTGAGGACCTAATCATATATTGTATGATTTCAGTGAAACAACTCTCATTGACTTTACTGGGAGCTGGCTGAGACTCAGATTGAACTATCGCCATGTTGTTGAAAGTATAATGGGCATTTTGATTCAATTTTCCATCTCTTCCATGGAGTTCTGTTTCAGCTCTGCTACATCTGGCAATATGTAGGGTCCTGTGATCCCTGACTGCAGCTTTCCGGGAGACATTTGTGGAATTGTCTTTAAAAAGTAGAAATTAGTTATGTGCTTTTTAACTGTAAATGTTGATGGAGCTATTGCAGATGGTGTGTGTTACAGAGGGGGGGATCTGGAAGGTGGGCTGTGGTTGCACGGGCTACTTTGGCTGAAGTTCCAGAGGTTAACAGCTCTGTTGCATGCAGAGGTCTCTGATCATTTATTTTTAGTGGCTGCTGTAACAGAAAGCAAGAGTGGCATTTAAGAGAGACAAAGCACCTTATTAAAGTTAATGCCTTTGATTTGCTTCAAATCATCTGTAATCCATGTGGACCTATCATAATTTATACCTTGCTTGGTCGCAGCAATAAGTCTAAGACTGTCATGTAATCTGCATCAACACTGGTGCACAGGAGAAATTACGCATACTGCTTGCAGAAGTTGGTGTCATGGTATTTATCTCTCATTGCTTAGAAGGTTATCCTCAGCTTAATTGGTGTGTCTCATTATTTATATTGCTAGGGAAAAAAAGAATTAAATACCAGGAGAGAAAGATAACAGAGGTTTTGCTTTATAAGATAAATAAAAATCAATTTCTATTTGTTTCTAAACATGATAAATGTGGCTAGGTTTTTTCAGTCTTCCCCACCGCCCCCAAAGTCTTGAGCCTCCTGAGGATAATTTTAATAGGATAAAGTGGCCTTTGAAAGGCAATTAGCAAGATTCTTATGAACTGGTCCATGCATGTGCCATGCTCAAACCCCTTCTGATTAATGCTCATTTTAATTCCATTTCTTGGGATTTATTTACTCATTTCACATATAATGTATTTAGTTCCTTAACCCTGCTCTGTGATTTGAAAACATATTGCTGCATTTTACCTTCACTTAGAGCTGCAATTCCACCTGTTCTTCGTGCGAGCAAAGAGCAGCCTGTGTGCAGGCTGGTCACTGGTGTACAACTGCTGCCTTGGAGCCCAGGGGGTTGAGTCCCAGCACTCCTGGACTATTTTTCATTAACATGGACTAATTCATGAACTTGATTGCTTCAGCTTTGGGCTAGTTTAGGTACAAAACTTTTTTCAGCATAGTGGGAGTGAGAGTTCCACAGCACTCTATGTATCTCAAAGTACTTTGAGCTGGGATCCCTGATAATTAAAATACCAAAGTCATTAGTTGGTATTGGAAGTTCATAGGATTATGATGCCACAGACATATATGGGTTATATAGCAATAAAAAGTGATTTTGGATCACAATCAATACAACAGCTGGTAATACCAATAATTAACACTGTAATGATATTTATGAAGTGAGGAAGATACTGGGATTTTAGGATGAAATTCAGCACCTTGTGTTAGCTCTCTTGATTTTATTCTAGAGGAATGGTGCTCTCCTGGAGGCAAATGCCTCCACTGGAGAAAAGCTCCGTGGAAAGCTTTCTTAACATATGCCTTATGTGCTATATCCATGAAAATGATTACTTCTGGAAAAATCTTTCCTATGAAAGAAGTTCCAGCATTTGTCACTCCTCACTCATTCTCCATCCATGGCTGCACTTTGAGAATTCCAGGAAAAGTCAGGATCCTGTTGAGTGTCTTCCATCAGCTACTGTTAAGGTGTATTTAATTAATATTGCTCCTTTGGTGCCATAACTTTTCTGTTCAGGAAGACTCTACCTCCAGGAGGCTTTTGAACTTGTTTCATGTGCTTGAACACCCTTTGTGAGCTGCACTTCGTTCTTTGATGTTTATTTCAGTCTCTGGAAATTAGTACAGTGGGGAAAGTGAAGTCCCTGGCACCCACCTGCTTCCTTGAGCTCAAATGCTTCAAGCACCAGCCCACCTATAGACCAGAAATAAGCAAACAAACAGATCTGACCAGAAGGTTTCAGCAAACAGCATGTACTTGTTGAAAATTAAATGAGGTGCAGAACCGATCTCCAAACAGCCTGTTCGGTGGGAACCGAGAGGGGAGGTCAGTTATTGAAATTGCATCCTGTTTACACCACGTACAGAAGCATCCTGTTGCTGGTAAATAATTCGAACTGCTAGAAGTAATATGACCTCGAGGCAGGGAATATCTTCCTACAGCTGTTTTCAGTTAGCGAGAGTATTAGTAGATCACTGTTGAAGAGAAGTAAAGATTAGTACCTTTCCCTGGCTTTACAATATTTCCAGTATTTTCATCATTTTA
This sequence comes from Chloroceryle aenea, assembly GCA_013399075.1. Lineage (NCBI taxonomy): Eukaryota > Metazoa > Chordata > Aves > Coraciiformes > Cerylidae > Chloroceryle > Chloroceryle aenea. The sequence goes on along the minus strand of VWZY01011396.1, from coordinate 1,159,081 downwards.
TAAATAATTCTATATATTCTTGAAAGATAAACAAGAATAGGGCACTCAAGGCTTAGGATTTTTGAACTGGGATGTTTCTCAGGGTTGTTTGAGGACATTTGTCCTGTGCACAAGCTGTTGCTGCAAAGCTGGGAACTTGATGCTGAAGGGACATTTACACTCAGGTGGTCACTTAGAGCCCATCATGCTAAAATTGGCCTGAATAATTATGGGTCAGATCTGGACTGGCTGAAATCACTGTCAGCACCTGTTTTTTTACTCCTCTATGGGCTCCTTCAAGATCTTTGCAATGTTTTCTACTGGGACTTGCTTTAATTTAGCTGGTTTCTCTGTGTATTGATCTTCAGCTGTTAGCTAATTTATAGGCAGCATTCATGCAGCACACTGTGTACATCGTGAGGACAGGAGACAGGGATTCACCAAACCTTGTTCATGTCGCTCATTAATGCACTACAGCTACATCTCTAGCAGTAAATTCAACGTGCCTGGGACTGCTCAGTGGCACTAGGGCCAGTTGGCAGTGAACTGCCTGTATCCATACCATTAAATTCTCTGCGTCTCAAAACAAGGATGACTGCATGTAAACTTTCTACTGTGCATGATCCTCGACACATGCATGCTCTCATACTAGCTCCGAGAATATCTGCAATTAATTTGCAACAGGGAAGCACAAACAGAACACTGAAGGAGCTGTACTAAACAGCATTTATGACTGTTGGTGCAGCTCTTAACATCATTTGCCAGATGTAGTGGTTTTCCATTGAGGATTCAATATGGGGGGCAATTTCAGAGCAGTAAGAGCTGGTAAAAATGCCTAGGACTGTTGGAAATGCAGATGATTATGAAGCTAAAACAGTAGAAAAATCTCTGCTTTTCCGTGGCCCTGCTTATTGCACAACGTACATAAGTACTCTCAGTTAAGTCACAGATTGCCAGCAAACTTATGCAAGCACTTGTGAGGAAACATATGCTTATGTGGAATGCTGACTGGAAGTTTAGCTAACGATCTATTCAGCTCTGGGTGCCATACACAGATCATGAAACATTTACTTCCAATAATTAACTGTTTTGTAGTTTTGGTGTTGTGGTGTTTTTTTTTCCTTGTTGTTCTTTTTGAATCCCATATTGACAGACATGGCTTTCTATTCTACTCTTAGAGGAAGTTGCAGCTGCAAAGGTTCCCTGAGTTATGCCACTCATTTGCAGATACTCTTCTGAAAGCAAAAATTAAATATACTTTCTGGATGCAAATAAATTATAGAAAAAATGTTCAATATACTCTTATCTCTACAAAATGTGTGCTGTGGTCACAATGCATCAAATACTGCTAATATAACGATGACCTTTTAAAAGAAAGCACATTATGCTGTAGCTGTCTTCATATTATAACTCTGGAATGCTGGTATACAAAAGTCAAGCTATTAAACAGTGGGAGAAATGGAGTGAAAATAATGTGTTTTGCTTTTGTCTGATATTGCTGTTCTGATAGGTACATTCTTCTCTTTTTTTCCCCCTGTATTAAGTCATGCTCTTCTTGAAATAATAAAACACAGAGACAGATCAAATACAAAGTAACATTTTGGAATGTCAAATCCTACTGAGTTTTGATGAGTTGGATCAAAATCCAAATCACTAAAAGCCATTGTTCAATAGCAAAACCTAGCAGAACCACAGAGAAAGATAAGCAGGGTCCTTGTCCAAACTTGTCAGGGTCAGATACTAGGAAATGAGGAACCAGCATCTGTCTAGAGACTGGGCACTCGCTCAGAACCAAGGAGACTTCTGTTTTTTTACCCAGCAGCCACAGATTGTGTATGAGGAGGTAATCTGAGCCAAGAGCCTCAGAAGGTGTTAAAGTGCTCTTGAAGAGCTGATGATCCGTGCCTAGGTATTCATCTCTCCGTCCACCGTGTAAACGTTGAACAGGAACTCTTTCTTTCTTTGCAAATGTGAGTTGAATCCATCACATAACATGTTTGCTAGTTATTTGTGTGCTGGCCTGGGAAGGCTGAAGAAGAATAATATTAAATGCCTGCAGGTGCCGAGGAGATTCCATATACTTGCTGGAGAAGTAGGAAATAATTCCTAGGGCCATTAGTTTACTGCCTTTTCTACCAGTTTATTCTCTTTTTATCTTTGGTCATTTTTGTTAACTCTGCAGAATAGATGAAGAAACTTCCTTATATTTGACTGTTTCCTATCAAGGTGGATGCAGAAAAAGACCTAGTCTAAAACATTTAAGAGTAGAAGGTTATGCTACTTGGCATGGCAATGACATAACTGTAAACTATTTGAATGTGCTTTGATTAGGGGTGGGTAGGAAAGACTTAAGGTGTTTGATATGACTGCTTCTCCAAACATTAATTTTGAGGTTTGAATCTCAGTGCCAGGTTAGACTCTGTGTGGTGAAGTCATTCATTGCCACACCGTTTGCAGTGTATGTAACGCAAGGTTGTGTTGTGTTTGCACAGGGAGTTAAATACACTTCTCGTGCTGTTTAAAATTTTCCTAGTTTTCCCACTGTATAAACAGCTCCCCGATAGCTTGTCAATCAGCTGCTGCTTTGGTGCTACTAATTACACAGAGAATCATTAAAAACTGACTAAAAAAAGTTTCAAGGTTGATATTAGATATGTCAAAAGGTTCTAAAACATTGTGTTTATCTCCTTGCAAGATAAAAGTTTTCCAGGAGATCTTTCAACCTGGAGGATCAAAGGGAGCATTTTGTCTGTAGCGTGTACCCATCACTGCATACTTTGTTTCACTTTAATTGCCATTCTTGTTGGCTGTCTATTAACAAAACACACCAGACTCTGCAGAAGGATAGCATTAATTTATGAGTAATGGACAATGTCGTGTGAAATACATTGCTGAATAGAACTCGTTCTGTGTTTGAAGACTTAGACCAAAGTCACGCTTAGAATATTATTTGTTCCTCCCTCCCACCACACTCTAATTAACAGCAGCTCTTTGCCACTGTTGTCAGTAGGAGGTGTTGAAATGGCTCCTTTGAGAATGGGGCAGCTTTCTTGGGTTGCTCCCTTAGAAAGGCTCCCAGTCTCTCTTCCAGCTCAGTCTGCCCAGAAGAGACCTAATTTGAAACGATTCTGTTCTCCAGAGCACTTTTCCCATTAACAGCCCTCAAACCTCCCAAGACTCCCGAGTGAACTCTTGATTTTAAAATATAAATGAAGCATCCTGGCATCATTTAGATCTCACTGGCCTGGTAGTTCTATGGACTCCATGGCAGCTGGTAGTGAAACCAAGTTTATCAGTATTATTAGCAGTATTTTACTCAAAGTTATAGTTTTCATGCCTAACAGTTGATTTGAATGTGTGTGGCAATGCCAGCACATGCCAGGCATGTCTGGTAGGATTTTGATGTGAAGATCACCAGTATTCAAGCTCTCAACAGTCAAGAGCTATTGCAGATGGGCAGGGCAGTTGATCTTTGACTGGGAAGAATATTTTGCATGTGAGTAGCCTTGCTGAAGAACTGGTTAACTTAGCTTGCCTGGATTACAATGCATGCACAGCAGTAGCTCCTCAGCTGTGTCATGAATAAATGTCAGAAAATTGCTACAAGTATTTAAACTCCTCTGTATTTGTCAGGTTAAGGCTGCTTAATTTGAATTAGCTACAGTTTAGAACTGGTGTAATGGAAGCAGTTAAATGCTGTAATTCTTGGTCTCAATAATCTGAATATTCTGTCAAAAACTACTCATTCAATAATTACAAATAGACAAAATTTAAGTGTCCTTTCCTCTTTCATGGGTCTGTTCTGCAGTTCTTAAATGTCAGTCCTTCTGGAGAATCGGTAGTTTCGATCTCTAAGCTAGTGTTTAATTTGTAATCTTCACATGCGACACATCTTTTGAGGATGACTGCACTGTTTGTATCTGCGCGTTCGTTGATAATTCAGGGTGTACAGCTGTCTTCTGATAACTTCTAGAAATCTTAAAACAAGTTAAACTGCTATTGCTGTCTCTTTCTTAATCAAAAAGGCTATTTTGGTACACATTTGCAAATTCATAGTGATATGTTCAGTAATTTTTTCAAGCTCTGTTTTGAAGCTTAGAAGAAGTAAATCAAGTTTCAAGATGTCCATTTGTTTTATGACTGTTTGCCATCTGTGGTAATGCTGGGTATCTGCAAGTGCAAAGATACAGACTCAAGGTCAGCAAAACTGAAAAGGAAGATTTTTCTGTGACATTTCTATCTAAATTGGCACTTTATTTCAAAATACGTAGGGAAGACCTGCTGACATTGTTGGAAGTCATGGAACATGTTATAAAATTTCAAAGTCTGCAAGCAACTTTTCATCCATTTTTCTTTTATATTGAAGAAAGTCATCATTATCTGTCAGCCTAAAGTTGAGTCCTGTTCTAAAGCTTAATGTTGAAAGTGCTGGGCATTTTAAGGTAGAAAATTAGACCAAGCAGAAGCTCTTATGTATGTAGATGTCTAGAGGGTTTTTCTATCAATGCTGTCTCTCTTGTGCACCTCCTTAATTATTTAATCATTTATCCTCACACAAAATTCTAGTTAGTTATTCTAGAAGTTATTAGTGTATATTAGGAAAACTTATTTTTATGTATGCTGTAAACTTTAAAGAACTACTTTTTTTTTTCTCTAGAAAAGTAAATTACTTTCCTCTGTCTTCCTCATGTACTGGAATGTTGGTCATTCTTATCAGAATCCTGAATTGTATATTTCTAGGTTTCAGAGCAGAATACCTGTCCCACCTCAGAGTTTGTGAATAATATTGATTAAAAAACAAACAACAAACTGACAATCCCCCAAGAAAAACCCAACCCAAATATAAACATGAAAAGTTTTGTTGGAAAGCATTGTATGTAATGTATTCCTAAACTATTTATGATTATAGCTTGTAATTATTAAAGTTAATGTACCTTAATAAAGACTTAGTATAAATGGAAAAATAAGTGTTGGTACAGTTAAGGTTGCCTAGTTCAGTTTACTGCTGTTCTTAACTTCTTACATCTGAGACATTTTTCCTCAGTTGTTATGTGTATTCTTATTGAGTGTGCATTTTTGTAATCTTAAAACAAACAAAACACACACACAACACCCCACAAACAAAAACCCAACCAAAAAATACCCCAACAAACATCAAAACAGAAAGAGTTGAACACTCCAGCTCAAGAAGGGGAAGAGATATTTTTACGTGTAGCAAAAATAAAAATGTCCATTTTCTTTCTGCAAAACACATCTTCTGCAGCATACAGTACAGCTAATGTAGGAGGACAGCTGAAATTGAGTAATGCAGTATTACTCATTGTTAAGAAATGTTTTTATTTGGGTGAAAACTGGTTTTGATTTGGCAGGGATAGAGGACATGGTATAAATAAAATTATATGTGGTGTGTGTTTGTGGTTTGCTTTTACTGGGCAGTGTGGATATAGCCTTCTAGGGGTTTCAGTACTCTATAAGATCCAGGCTCAGGTAAAACCAGCTTATTTTCTTTCTCTGTGGCCTCAAAAGTGTGGGTTGTTGAATTCTTCTCTTTCAATAAAGTATGATTCCAAAATAGTAGAAAATTCTGATATTAAATGAGGAGTACAATCTTCCAACAAAAAAGCAAAATGCCAAAGGCAAGTTTAGCTGAAAACTCTGCTTTTTTTCCCCTTGTAAAAATGTTCTGTAATTGTACAGTTGCATTCTATTTGCCAGTGAAACTTTTAGTTATGTTTTCTTTTGAGAGCTCAGTGAAATTACTGTCCATGAAATTAATTTATATCTTAGATGCCTTTTAGAAGGTTGTAAAAAAAAAAAAGTTGCCTTCCTATTGCTGTGAAATAATTCTAAATAATTGTGCTAAATTGTATTAAAAAGCTGCAGGATAGAGAAGACTGAGCAAAAGGATAAAGGTCATATATAATTTCTCCTCTGCAATTCAAGTGAGGCAATTTGACATTGCAGAGTCAACTGAAAGGCATGTTTTGCAATGGAATAGTTGGAGGATGAATAACATCATTCTGACTGCATGTTCCCAGCCATACTTTGAGAAGTAGCTTGTCTAGAGAGACTGTTCCTCCTCCTCCTGAGAAACCTGAGGAGTGGAGATGGAAGTATGTGCTAATTGAGACGGTGCATCTATGAAATTGCTTTTGTAACTTATGTTGAATGATTTGCTCCTGACCCTACCAGTGTGACTACTGAACTTGCAAATAAAACCACACAGAGAAGGAAACCAAGTAAGCTCTGTGCTGACCTGTTTGAGGTTATTGGATTGCAGGACAACTGGGAAACTGCAAAAGTGGTAGAACTAATGCTAGATCATGTGCTCATCTAGACCTGGAAAGAAAGGTGAATGCAAATAGCATGCTCTTTCCCTTTGTCTCTGAAGGGAAAGAAGTCAAAGAAACAATGTTGGCTGGAATACCTCAAATCATTAAAAAATAGCTAACAGATTCTGGAGTACTGTCAGCAATTTGGGAACAGTGGTGGTTAATTAGTGTAGAGGAAATCTGTAGAACCAAGCTAAGGATGGACAAAGGTGACAGAGATGGGAATCCAGCCATCGTGGCAGAGAAGAAATTGAAATGCCCAGTTCTGGGTGAACTCTGGAGTCAGAATCCTCTTTTGCCAAAGAAGGAAGAAAAGCAGCTGTAACATTCAGTAATGGAAAGAGGTTTCTGGTGGAGGAGAAGTGGGATGATAAATGTTTTGTCATATCCCAAACATTCAAATGACCATGTATCATAAAAGGATGCCAAACTTTCAGCTGTTCTATGTGCAACTGGGCCCTGGTTCAAATACTGACCTGCTGTCAGCTGGCCTCTGGGCTGCAGTTGTGAAGAGTGCCCACCACTTGCATGCAGAATTACTGAGCTTGAGAAGCATGATCTCTTGGGAAATGCAGGGCAAAATCATTCCAAGGGCAGCGCGTAGATAAAGCACAGGTATTAAACTACGCTTCTCCAGGGTAAGCAAAGTTGGAAAACTTCTGAGACTTCAATGAGAAATGTCCTACATTTCAGAGTAATGGAGGGGAGTAGTCAGCTTTCTGGAGGAAAGAGTTCACAGCCTACAGTGATACATAAAGCATAGGAAGGCTCATTAACCAGTCTGTGATGCATACGGGCCTTTGGAAGATCAGGATTTATAAAATCTTCTGGTGAGGGGAGCAGCAAAACTCATCTGGAGAACTTGCAAAACTGAGAACCAAGCTCCTAAGTTTCAGACTGGTGTATCTTTGTTTTAACAGCCATTCCTGCCTTGGGGTTTATCCTGAAATGTTGTTTCCAGTGTACTCTTTGGGCAATTATGTTCACAGATTTTTTTTTTTTTTATTTGCAAAAAGGGTTTGAATATACCCTGTGCATATTAAAGTCACCACAGCATGTTTTTATCAAAACAGATGATCAGGAACATAGTACAACATGTTTTTGCAACTCACTCATGTTGGATTAGGAGCTTAATATATTTTCTCTTTATGTTTATTTTAAGATTCATTCTTTAATCCCATTTTCATGGAGTTAAAGATTTTTCTTTTGCAGTTTTTTCTGGGTTCCCTGCCTGTCACCTTTACTGAATATGTGAACTACACTTTGAATATTTCTGCTTAGACTGATTCTTATTAGTTCAAAGCAGAGCTACACATTTTAAATTGATCAAGGTTTCTGAAGCAATTATAACAACAGCTTTTGGAAGACACAGTGGCAGTTTTCATTTTGATACTATATGAAAGCCTAAATTTCTTCAAAGCTGCAGATGTAAGCCAGTAAAAGGCAGCTGGTAATTATTCTCTAATAAACATAGTAGGAAGTACATGAAAAACCTTAGGGGATATATAGATATATTGCCTGCAGAGAGATTAATAAAAATCTCAAGACACTCAAAAGAAAATTCAGCCTGAAAATAAATGTTTGCTTATCTATGTATTTAAGATGATTCCAAATTAACAGGTACATTGTGGTAAGTTTTGTTATTTGTTTACTAACTCTCCTTTGCTTGTCGTCATTCAAGACTTTTGCACTTTAGGTGAAAATTGTTATTCTTCATCAACTCTTAATTTCACTTGTAAAATACTTTAAGCCTCAAATATCTGCTTTTTCTCAATCTTAAATATTTTTTTAAAATAGTAAAGTTTTGACATCTTTTAATGATCTCTCAATTTTAATTTGTTTTGCTTGTAAACATCTGAGCATAGGTGAAACTTAATGAATTTCCATGAAATAACCAAACTGCTCCTAAGCAGCTGGCCAAAATTACATTCTCATGAATGGTTTGTACAGCATCATGCCTCTTGTTTTTTCTAGTTTATTATTATCTTTGAAGAATGTGTTTTTCTAAATCAAAGGTGTTCGTTGAGAGATGCAAACAGGAGAGACAAGAGACTATCAGCTGGAATCCTTGACAAAAGAGCAGAGAAACTATTTATTGTACAAGAGTCTTATTCACAGTTGCACTCAGGCTACAAGTGTTTTGCTCTTCGCAAGGCTAAGGTTCAAAAGAACATTAAACCAGAACTGGACCCTGAGGGGAGAAAAGGGAGAGGGAGTTTACGTGAGCTAAGTAGTTTTGTTCAGGGATGGTGAAAAACCTGACAAGCATGCAAGGTTACAGTGTCAAGGAAGAATGTGTACTGTGGTTAGCAGTCTTGTAAGCCAGAGATGGAGGTAACTGGATCAGGAGAAATGTGTTCTAAATTCAGGCAAAGACTGAGCAAAAGAAGGAAAAATATAAACTCATACTTCTGTAAATTTTACCTTTCTTTCTGGTAGTAACAAGTTTGCTTTGAAGAGTTCATTTCTGTGGCATCCATGAACATAGGCTGCCTTAGCTTTCTGAATGGAGAATTGTTATGAATCCTGAAGTCACTTGGTCATCTTGTTACTGTTCAAATACCAAACTCTGGATTACTCACTTAAAAGATGTTAAAAATACAGTTTATGTTCAGCCTGTGATGATGCTACTAGTTCAAGCTCTGCTTAACTTTTGCACCTAAAGCATGGGTAGACTTTATCCACTGGTACTGGGGAAACAAGAAGCAAATAAAATAAGCATACAGATGCATAGATTCATCCCAATCTCCTCTAGCACTCGATTGAGATTCCAAAGTGAGATGTAACAGGGAAGAGTGATTTTTGTTGTTGCTATTATTATTATTTTTTTTTAACCTTCCTGAGATCCATATAGTCATCTCTGGAGGTAACCCATCCTCCACTGACTGTGCAGTAACTGTAAGCCAATTTAGACCCTTTTGGAGGTGTTTCATAAGCCTGAATTAAGTGGAAAACATCTACATTTCTTTGGTTGTTTATTCAAGTCTCATTAAGAGTGGATTTTCCAGTGTTTCAAGCTGGATTTCATTGGTTTCTTCGAAGTATGAACACAGTAATCCCCTGCTGACTGCACCACTGGCTTGTGGGTGCTTTCTCAGCAAAAGGGACAGTTAAGGTTATTAAACAAAGCTGGTAGAGCTAGATATAAACTAGTGTCTGCTAGTGTACCATAAATCATGTTGCCCCCAAGACAGTAAAAATTGCTGTGCCATGGCCTAAACCCAGCAAGCCTCCGTTGTTCTCCCTTTTTAATGCAAACCATCCCATTATGAAATACATTGTAGTTTATCATGTACTGATGCTCTTGCACCATGCCAAGTATGCTGGCATGAAAATCAATGCAACAGGCACACCACAACCTTTAACGCTCTGCCTTCTGTAGTTGCTCTGTGAGCTAGATAACCAGCTGAAAACTGCAGCACACTCTGTTTAGTTTTTGTGATTTTATTTTAGTTTTACAAATAACTAGCATTTTAAAATGAACTGATAAAAAGCCTGTTCTCTGCTGATACGGTAGTCGCATTTGTTACTGCATTGTGTGTTAGGTGGGGGAGAGCTTTCTGTTACTAATGGTTTAAGTCATGACTAATGCTATGTGCCAACAACAGAGATACGGATTCAAATTTAAATAAACTACCCAGGCAGTGTTTTACAGGATGTGTTTCTTGTTGGCAATTTGTTGTTCCTGGCAGCCGAGGATCCTCAGGCCGTTGTTACACCAGCTACTGGGATTAGAACACACACAGGCTAAGCTTATAAATGTTTCAAAACTGCTATGCTGGAACAGCAGAATTTTAAAATGGGGGATTTTTTTCATGTAATCAGATATTCCTTTGGAAGCATGGTGTGAAAGAAGTGTAATACTTCAGTATCCAGAATTCCAATAATAGATGCTGGGACAAGTGAGCTTTGGTATAATGAGACAAAACGTTATGCTACCAAGACAGGTAAAGTTGAAACATTTCAGTAATCCATGTGAACACCACTGGTTTGTGCAGCTATCTCCCTTAGTAGGGAGCATTCGCAAAGAACCAAGCACTTTTGACCCCTTTCTGGTGACAAAAGATGTGAGTCTGTTGTCAGTTCAAAATCATTCTGGAAGGTATGTGGATATTTAAGCCACATCTTACAGAAAGAGTTGCTTTACATACAAATGTTCTAATTTAATTTGAGCCCTGCTTCACTTAAGTCATGTTCTTTACATATCTTTCAGATGTTTTATGACAAATTATTTTATAGCTATTGTACACCTGTAATATTAGTAGGATGAAGTTTTAAGGTAGAGGCATGTTATAACTGATATAATTAGAAGAAACAGTTAAGTTGCTGGTTTTGCAAACTAGTCCTCAGCTCTGAAGCAGGAGAAAGAGTCCTGCTGAAGCAGATCTAGGAACAGTTGGTTTTGGTTTGGTTTCATTTGTTACCTTTGTACAGATCTGATTAATCAACGTTTGTCTTTCTCTTGTACAGTCTGTATTTATCGCACTCTAGTGACCTAGATTATGATGAAGTGTGGCATATAGTAATACACAGAAATAAGCTAAAGCTCCTGTGTGCTGGATGCAATGTGTAGATAAAAGCAGGTCCTGATTCAACTGTTTACACCCGCTGGGTAACACCTTGTTTTACTTAAGCCCCTCTCTACAATTCATCAGCTTCTCTTGTCCACTAGAAACAAGACAGCTAAGTCAAACCTGGAAAGCCTCAGGAAGAAAAGCTTTTGATGCCAGAAGTCTTTTCTACTTCAGGTCCATGATGCAGTAGATATTGTGGGATTGATCTCTTCGAGATAGCCAGGGTTAAAATTATTCTTCATAGCATTGCTTAAAGATTGAGGACTTTCTTGAGTACGTTACAGAAGCATTCAATATTTCTTACTGGATTTTAATGACAAGCGTGTTTTGAAATTGAGAGTGCTGGGTTTTCTCTGGCTTTTAATTTTTATTTATTTTTAATTTTTAATTAGAGCAATTCTTTTTAATGGGACCAGTGTATGGAACATGGCTGTTTGAGATGTACTCCACTGGGGTGGAGTTTTACCATGATGGTGCTTCTGAAGTTCCCCAGACAGCTTCTCACAAACGCTTTTGTAAAGTGTACAGAATTTCCTTATCTTTCACTCTAATGCTTCACAAGTCTCTGTCCACAGGCATTCAGTTCCCTATCTCCAAATTAAAACCTGTTCTAAAAGAAATCCATGATAGACTGGTGTTTTGTTTGTTTGGGTTTCTTTTGTCTTCTCTATCAGTTCATGAAGTAAGATTAGGTAACAGGTATTGTTATAAAGAATGGGGTCTCCATTCTAACTCTGCATTTATCTAAAATGCCCAAGCTAAATTTATCATACACAAGTGGTTTGTGCTGGTATAACAAACAGTGTATCAATCTGGTTTAAGCCCTTTGATACTCCTGAAGTTGCTGCTTGCTTTAATAGCTAATATTGATCATGCCAATTTGTATTTAGGAGTCAAATGTATGTTAGATGTGGTCTTTCAGAGTAATAGCACAGCGCGTATTTGTTTCATGATTACAGCTGTTGTTTAACCATATGTTTTAAACCATATAATTACAGAAATGAGTTAACAATCCAATGTGTCATGGAGCTAATACATTGTTGATGTGATTTTTTGCAAAATATCACAAACTTGTAATGCATATTTACCATCCTGTTCTAGTCCTTTTTGTACAGAGAAGCTGTACACTCCAATTGGTAGGAAAAAACAGTGCTCTCATTTGGATGGTGTAAGCAAAACATTGCTCAGAGATGCAAACCCTACCAGTATTTATAAAGTTAAAGTCTTACATTAATTTTTCCTAGCAAAGTATTCAGAATCATGACGTTATTGAGAACGCTTTTTGTAATTGCTGCAGAAATACTGATTTAAGGCTATCATATTTGTTTGCTTTTATTTAATATTTTTATTCCTGCCTGTACAAAAATTCAGGATAGAATTAATCACTGCTTTAGTTATTGTTTTCTTTTTATAGTAATAAACTCTTTTGATTACTTCCCCCTCACCCTCCCTGGAATCCCTACCAAATCATGTGCTTTATAACAGATGGGGATATTCTTTACAAACTGGTGAATTACTGCTGAAAGTGGTGGCACTGCACTGATTTATAACAACCGGGGTGCCAGTCCTCTCATTTTAGAGGTCTTGGCTAATTCTGACACAGGCTTTCATTAGTAATTGCGTTTGGAAGATTCTAATCTTGTTTCCTTGCAAGCAATGGCAAAATCCAGCTAAACTCTGTGAAGTCAGGAAGGTGGCGACACCTCAGAATTGGGTAACTAGGACCTGCTGGTTCTTTGTGGCATGATTCCCTTGATGTGACGTCTTGCACACAGTCATATCTGAAAAGATGCACTGAAAAAGGCAGATAATTGTTTTTGTAGTTATTACTTCAAATTTAATCTGGCCCCAGATTGTTTGGAATACCATTAACACTGACAGATCCCTTTTCATTTAGACTTTGGTAAAAGTTTCTTGCTGTAATTTGGCAGCAAGTCTAATCTGGCTGACCACGGGCACAGCCCACACAGCTCGTTCTTGAGCAGCCCCCAGGAAGCCAGAGGGAACAGCTGCCCTTTTGAAGAGAGCCTTTCGATGCGCACTGAGCTCATAATTAACTTCCAATAAACCCAGCTTGTGAGGGATCTATTCTTAGCTTCAGTAGATGGAGAAAGGTTTACCTCTTCCTAAGCCAGAATTAACCACTAAAATCTCTCCTGTGGGATGGAGTAGGTATTTTGAAATGAAGGCATGAACAAAAAGCACCATGAGACCCCAGCTCTGTGCAATTCTGCAGTCTTCAGACTTCTGTCCCCTGGAGATGTGCTTGTAAATATTTACAGCACTGGAATCATTGTGATCAAGTTTGATTTATCCCTTAGACCTAGAAGGAAGCAATTCATTATTTACCCATGATTTAATTCATTCCTATCATTAGAGCAGAGGACAATATGCTTATTGGATCTCACAGAAGCAGTGGCAGTCCTCACCTTTTTTCCAACCCAGTAACAGGGTGGTGAGCAATTTATCTTGGTGTGGTGTATCTAACTCCTGCTGCTGTGGAAGACCTTGCTGTGGAGCTCTTGGTGACAAATGTGCAATGTAAGGACCAGTGCTCTTTTTCACACGTGGTTTTGAAAGCCTCATGTTCTTATGAGTTTTGTTTTCTCTGGAAACACTATAGATTATTCTGTTATATAGCCTAACAATAGTAATATAAGATAAAGGCAAGGTTATGTTAGCTTCCCCATGGAGCCACCTGAAATACTTATGTTCTTTGCATCTCAATGCATATTTATGGTTTTGTGCATGCTGATTCCTAGATGGACTATTCATTTTAATAGTTACTCAAAAGTATATTAGCCAGGAAACAAGTTTTGTGGGTAATTAAACTGAAAAATTATGTTCAGAGACTTAATATCTCTTGATACAGGAATATTTGTGAATAGATTGCAGATTCCAGTCTTTCTTTCCTAGTGGATGACAAAAGAGGGGTTTGGGGTTGGTGGTGGTGGACAGGGACACAGTCTGTCTACCACAAGGTAAAAATAATAGGAAAAAAAGTTCATTTTCTGTTGCTCTGAAGCACTTACTTCTTGGTCAGTTGTTCCACTTACTGGTGTCCAGAGGCCTTTATACTTTACACAATCCTATTCTCCCCATCCCTGGCTAAAAAAGTCTCTCTGATATTTCAAAAGCAATGCTTTCTTAATGCTCTGGAGGTATTCCTGGCAGATACAGTTTAACCCTCAAAACTATACAACACAAGTAACATTTTCTATTTGTGGACTTCAGAGTTAACCAGATAGGATTTTTTTTGAGGTGTTTAAACAAATCCAACAGACAAGAGGTTGTGCCAAATCTCTTTCACTCAGGCTGTTTTCCATACATTTCAGAATGCTTGTGTTAAAAGCTCTGCTATAATACCTAAATTTAATGTAATATTCAGGAAGAAGTCATAATCTGTAACAGATTACAAAAAAAGCCCAAGCCCAACATAACAGTTTTATGTAAATTTATTTTTCTGCAGGTAGTACCTTACTGTTTAGATGCAATTCTGAGAAAATGGATGAATTTGTGTAAGGAAAAATAATGTTATATTTTCTCCCATCATTAGGCTCTCCTCTAAGAATGCCCCATTATAACTTTGGCAGCACAGCAGGATTTATGATATTGAATACATTGTGTCAGCTCTCTTGTTTGCGGGAGGATAAAGTTCCATTATTCAGAGCTTTGCTTCAAATCCTTCCATTGTCATACAATTAAACACAGTCCTTTTTTAGTACTAAACCTCAGACTCAGAAAATAAGCTTTTAAGATGAAGTGTGCAGGGTTTACGTATTTTACAGGTAATATGATGAGCCCATAATATAAATCACATCAAGCCTTTGAGAAAAGCACATGGCTGAGGAGTCAACATTGGACACAATCTCTGTTCATCTGGGCCCTTTATTCTTTGCGTTAGCTGAAGACCCCGTTCAGGTTGCAGAAAGCACATTGATTGTCTGGATTGGAAGGATTTTTGTTTTCTTCTTTCTCTATTTAATTGTCACACTGTAAAACATGAGCTGGATTTTATGATGTAAATAAGTGTTAGTGAGATTTGCCTGGGCCTTGAGAAATTTAGGGCTAGTTTTGAGGGGATACGGGGACTTGCAGGTCTTTGTTTGCTATTTTTTCTCTTTTCTTTATTGAGGGCACAAATAAACATGTTATATGCCTGTAGGGCTTTAGAGAACAGTCACATCCCAGGAGGCCTGCAAGGATTTGGGTAGTGTATGAAGGAGATAGGGGATTATTATTTGTATTGTTTTAAATTGGGATTAGTCACCTCAAAGGCAAAATCTATCTATTTACTGAAGTTTCTGCTTTGGCCTAATTGTTGGGGTTTTGTTGTGTGTTTTTTTGTGTGTATGTGTGTTTTTGTTGTGTTTGTTGTTGTTGGTTGGTTGTTTTGTTTTTTTTTTTTTGTGGGGGTTACAGCATCAGATTATGCAAGAGGGTGAATCTCAAACAGGCATGGTACATGTCTTATCTAGAGCTGTCTGCATAGGTGACGTTTTCTTGTCCATGTGGATTTCATAATCTTAATAGTTTTTGAGCTATGACTTAGTTTTCTAACATCCAGAACACCAAATTCCCATAAAATTAAAGGAATTTGAATTTTTATAAGTTCTTGAAATGCTTTTTTTTTTTTTCCTTGAGTACCAGGAACAATTTGATCACACTTTATTTCTTCTTAGGATTTGAAAACAAACAAGTTCTGAAATATTTCAGAAACTAGAAAAACTATAAATGTTCCATCTGATAACTTGTTTCCCTAACAGAAGTCCCAGAACTCAGGCCTAAAGCCCAGCTGTCATCATACATAACTAAAAACAAGCTTGGAAATAAGTGGATATTCACAGCACCATAATGAAGTTTCGGAGTACAATGGGAAAACAGTTTTCTGTGTTGTGATTCTAGTCTTATTTATTGTGCTAGCATTGCTCATATTCAATTCCTATAAACTTTTTATTTTGTAGTAAATTGATAAAATATCTAAGGTATATATTTTAAGTTATAGGAATGAACACTGGAAAATTTACTTCATACTTTTTAATACTGCCATGATTTCATAACTTAAATTCCACTCACAGTTTAGAAATACAAAGAAACATGTTGGTTTCCTTGAAGGCAGCTATTTGTTGAACTCTTTTTGTTATTGCTTTCCTTCCTCTAATGTTCTTGCTGCAAGGGTTTTTACACTGCTGGAGGGTTTACAGATTGCTAGTACAGTAATAAACCAGATGTTTATATAGATTTCAAGAAGTCTCCAAATTAGACTTTCTTCATACTAGCTCTGCTGTGCTGGAGTTTGCACTGGTGTACAGTCCAAACTCCACTGCAGTTACACTCTGCCAGCCTAAAGTTTTCTAGCAAGTCTGTTGTTAACTGGCCTGGTGTATTATTTATAACCAGAACACCAGTTAAGATAAACTCCACTACGCTGTGCCCTGCCTAGATGAGTTTTCAGCCTCATTACAAAGTCAAGTGGTTTCTGCAGACAAGGAAAAAGCCATAGGGCAGCTCTGTGAATGGCTCGGTCGGTTCCGAGTCAGTTATTTGCTCTCTACCACTGAGTTTTCCCCTGCGTTCTCTGTGCACAAACTTCTGCTAATCAAAGAGGAATAGGTTTGTTTTCAAAAGGAAGGAGATAAGGCTGCCACCCCCCTTTTTTTTTCCCATTAATGCTGCTGATTCTTTTGTGAAAGACCCGAAATGATTCCGTTCTTTCTGAAAGCTGTCCTTTTTGGGTGTTTGTGCAGAGCTATCAGATCCCACCTTTTGTTTTCTCTTAGCCGAACTTGATATGTTTGCCTTGCTCAATCATTACCTTAGATCGATATTTCTAGCCTCTTGATTATTTGTATTTCACTTCAGTGACTTGTCGATCTTTTTGTGCAGGGGAATGCAATATTCCAGCTGCCATGGCATCACTGCTATAAAAAGCTTGATCCCTGTCTTCCTGTGTCAGGAGCATGATCCTGCTGTAACTACCACCTAAAAACACAGCATCTCTCCCTCTGCCATGTCACGATGTGTGGTTTGCTCCTGTGCTGGTTGAATTCAGGGCACTGTTCCCTCTGCCCCCAAACACCCTGAGCAGCTGTATTATGAGCATTTTTATTTATGTTTATTGATCCTCATTACAAGTGATGCCTAAACAAGATTTTTTTGAAAATAAAGCAGAGACCCAGCCTGAGTTCTGCTTGGAACAATGCCCCCCTTTCCATTTGACTCTGGGGGTTTTTCAGTCAGGCTTTTAGTGTAGCATTTCAGATACTATTGTCAAGTAGTGGTTCTGGAAATTTTCTCTCTTTTGGTAGTGATTGCTCTTTCATCTTCAGTTGAGATGCATATTTTGTGTCCCATAAGCTAAACTTACAAAAACCACGTGTACAGAATTTACATCTATTTTTGACTTTTATTTGATTGTTATGGAATATAATGTAGTCAGAAAAATAAATTTACACTTTATCCTTGGGGAGGAAATATTTCTAGACAAAACAAATCATTATTTCAGGGCTCTTCAAAGATCAAAGGCATGGAAAACTTTGCAGAAGAGTGAAGGCAATATTTTTTTATCAAAATGTAGGTTTTATTGTGAAAGACAGGAGAGGGAAAAATAATTTCTCAAAGGTGATCTTAGGATATATCATAAGAGAAAGTTCATTAATAGTCTCCACATATAGGGTTGGTATTATTCTGCTTTGTGTCAAATGTTCATTTGAAATAGCAAACACTCTTTCTGGCCAAAGCCTTTCCTGAAATAATTTGGTAACCAACTGTAGTGATCCTAAAGAATCAAGGATTTTAATTAAGGCAGTTTAAAATGATAACCTAGTTAATATTGGTTATTATCATGAATAGATGATGAAATCTAATAGTAAATTGTAATGTGAGTGGAGTTTGTAACTGAATAAGTAAAACTGAGTAATATTTTCACCATGGAATCATCATGTGCCAGTAGTACTGATTTCTAATGAAGTGAAAATGTAATATTGTTTGGAAAGTCAGCTAATGATGATGGTAGGCACAAGTCAAACTAAGCATAAATTTACCACTGCTTTTATAAATTAGTGTTTGTAAAAGATTGTGACAATAAAATTGGAAGGCTGGGTATTTGGCTTGGAATGAGTGCTTAATCCATCACTTAATTTATCCAAATAACCAAGCTAATGAGTAGTCCCTTTTACGTTCTATGAGGGACCCATGCATTTAATGTTAAATATCTGCTTGAGTGCCTCACTTGACATTAAATATTCAATGCGTGGATAGATCCTTCGACTTCAGGATTATTAGTGTGCTGATATAACACATGGATTTCAGCATTCTCTTAAATTGGACAAATAATGCTCAATAGCCCCTTCGAGGACCAGGTCCAAAGCTAACACTTCATTTGTAAAAGGTCATTTTTCTAACTTCAATGAGCCTAAGACTTATCCCTCATTGCTTTCTGGATAGGCTTATATTCTGACAAGTTTTCAGTTGCACCGGTTCAATTTCTGCATAGATTAACTTGATTAAAATGCTTTCTTACTGGTTTTCCTGGTTCCATTTCTGAGGAATTTTCTAATGAAAAAGGGCTTTTTGATTTTCTAATTTATTTAAATGAATGTCTTATGATTACTCTTGTTACATATGCAGAAATCAGGTGCAATAGCTTAGTTTTTATGTTCAGGATTCTTGGGTAGTAAGAAAGTACTGTACAAATCTGCTGTTATGAGGTGACCATGCTCTGATAGAGGAAATCACCTTTCTTCTTGTGTGTGTGTGTTTTTTCTCTGTCTGGGGTTGGGGTTTTTGTTTGTGGGTTTTGTTTGTTTTTCATTTTTTGAGGGGGTTGGTGGTGGGTTGGTTTTGGTTTAGTATTTTTTTGCTGTTGCTTGTTTTTTTTCAAAGGATGCAAATTTGATGGTAGCTTTAAAATTGTGAAGCCTTTTCTTAAGAGAAGGGTGCTATCACTTGTGAATTTTTTCCCATGTCTCCTCATCAACAGCTCCTCTACACCAGGTGCCTTTTGGTTCTTTTGCTTGGCTCTGGAAATTGGGGTTTCTTATACACAGCACAGGAGGAGTGAGAGCAGACTTCTCGCTGCCAGTGTCCTTTGTACATCCCCCTGGCAGAAAGAATACTTCTTAGATAGAATTTGTTTTGGTGCTATAATTGTTGTTCTCAAATAAAGTAATTTCAGAGTGACTAAAGAGGCATGTTGTGCATCAAATATACCATGAATGTGCAGGGGATAATTATCTTAAATTGTGTTATCCCTTATTTAGCTAGATGAATGGCAAGGGATCACGGTTTTCGTGGGTGGGTTCAAGAACAACAGTATCATTTCCACTTAACTGCATGTGCATTTGTGTTTCTGGGGCCACAATACCTATGATTTGCATGACAATAAAGTTAGAGATACCAAAGCAAAGACCACACTTCATTTATGTTGCAAATAAAAATAGAAGCAGAGTTGATCTCTTCCCAGATTAATTTAAAGCCCAAGTCCCCACTCACCAATTGCTGGGACTTTTTGTCAATATGTTTTAAATTATGCATGTGGGTAAATATCCTGTTAACGTAGTTGAGATGCTGGATACAGCAAAGTCATGGTGTTAAACAGACAAAATCAAATCAAATAGCAAAATCATGAATCTTGTTAATTGTTTTTTTCCTTTTGATTTTTATCATGCCCCTTCGAATTCAGAAACTCAGAAAATTTGTTATCTTGATAGAGATTGGAATCACCTCTTTGAATCAGAGTGTAAAAGAATCAGGGATATGCTGCTGTTGAATAATTTTAGTTTAGCGTTATATTGACTGGTTACTTGTAATTAAAATCTATTTTTGTATCTGTGAGATTATGTAGTGTTGCTAACCTTGTTCAAGGGTGAAATTTAACAGTAAAATAAGAAACAGGAATGTGAGATCTCCCAATGGTGAATCAATAATCAATCAGTAGCACTCCCTAATTAAGTGCCAATCAGTTGTAACTGTTGTATAATGTACCATAAACCTGTTTAGCCAGGAAAGGCTTTGCTGTCTCTGTCAGACTGTGACTGCAGTATCACAGAATGTATATGAAAGTGTCTTAGAGAGCTGACGGGACCATTGTGGGATTTTCCTGGAGAAGTAGAAAATTAATCCTAATGTTTTTAAATATAACTCTTTTTTCCTGTTGCTATTTTCTCTATCTTAGCTTTAATATACAGAATCATCTGATTTAAAGTGAATTATGATACAAACCTTTACTGAAATTGTGGGTATGATTTTGAAAATAGCTTTTTTTTTTAACCTTATTGAAATTAGTTGTTTGAGCATCTGCCTTCACCCTGAAGCAAATATGAGCCCTTGGTGAGATGCTTACCCTGTACTCTCCCTTACAAGCAACCTGAAAATTCCATTAAATTATGAGTTCTGAAAATTCCTTAGGTAGTTTAGTACCAGATATATAAGTCCAGTGAGATTTGCATCTTCACTGTACCAGTAAACTTAAAAATGGTCTTGTGCTTCACTCTCTTTTGAGGTGGCTTGAACATCAGTGAGTTGCTGAAGAAGTCTATTGCACTTCCCCTGCAATGTAAAAAAACTAAGACTGAAGGTCACGAAAACTGCTGAGCTTGACGACTACAGTTGTGTAAGGAATTAGATTCTTGATTAGAGATTAAGGGTTTTGTCTTGATCAATCTATCCAAGTCTTTTTTGCTTTAAAGCAGAAACCACCAATTTTCCAAGAAAATGGTATGCATCTGTTTGACGTATCAAACCCTGCTCAGAGAGAATGTTCAGTCTTGTTGCAGTGAAATGGTAGGGAGAGTAGAAATGTTGAGTCGAGAATAAGTACCTGGCTATTATAATTAAGAGTTCAATGAAGAGTCTGTTAATTATTGTTGCAGGAGTCCGGGTGGGGGGGAGGATTGCAATGATCTGTGGAATGTGATGCTAGGAAACTTGTGAAGGTTCTTCCTTTTCACATCTTTTTTTCCTTTCCATACTTCTGTCAAATGGACCAATGCTACTGTCACAGCTTTTGATGAATCATTTAATTCCTGTTTTACATTTTGCCTGGGGAGGGAACATTCTCTTGATACATCAACATACTCCTTGGAAAATATGATAAAGTTTTGTTAAAGTGGAAATATTGGGTTTGGCTTAAACTTCTTGTTTTCTTCTCAGTTGTGATTTTTTTCTTTTTTTTAAAGTTGTATAGCAATAATACTAGGTTTGCCTTTGTTTGGAATAAAATTAAAGTTGGAGGAAAGATATTTACTGAATTTTGAATACCTCATGTTTTAGTGAGACTTGTATTTCTAATTTATAATAAATTAATGTCTTTCATTACATTGTGATGTCAACAAATATTTGGATTTACTAATTAACGTCTTTCTCTGGAGGAAGTTTTAAAAAGGACCCCTAGGAACACATAATTTTTACCCCCATTATTCACGGATTAGCTGATTTTCTTCAACTGGTTTTTGTTTGACCCTGAGTATTTTTTGGGCAGGAAAAAAAAAAAGAAAAAACTTACCAGAACTGAAAAGCAATTCAGTTTCAACCTTTGCACATAGTATCTTATTCTGTCTTCTGAAGTGGAGTGTCCATTGTACTCCCTGTATTGCTTCCTTACAGGGTAAGCAAGTAACCTGCAAAGATTTCTTTGGCAAACTCTATTATAAGCTAAACTGATTGCTGCTCTCGAGTCTGTCACTCGGAGGCATGCCTTGCAATCCCTTAGTCATTCTTTTGCTCCTCATCGACTACCTCATTTTATCAGTATCTTTCTGAAGTTAAAATGGTCACACAAGCATAAAGCTGAAGTGGAGTCTGCGTGGGACAGAACCTCTTCAGAATGAATGGAATGTAATGGGCAAAATCTCCATTGCAGGGTTTCATTGCACCGCGTGACACGCGCAGTATCGCCACATCCTCGACACCCTGTCATTGCCATTATTTTCCTTCAGTCCACATATTCTTTTTCATTGAGACTAAATAAAACTCTTAATTAAGATACGTATATTCTGATAATAATTATTTTTATTACTGAAGGAGATAGAAATTGAGATTAGTTTTTTCTGCTTCAGTTAAATTCTCTTAAAGGTACTTGAGTCACAATTTTTTTCATCGCTGTATTTGCAGCAGATAAAGTTGAAATGTAGGAAACTGAACATATGTTCCTCTTGTTCTGATCACAGACTTGTAAAATCACATCAGATAAAATCAACATGTAAGCAAGCAACCACAGTGACAGCTTTATGTAAAGTTTTTTTGAAAAGGCAACTTTCATTTGTTGTTAATTTAGCTTAGAAACAAATTCTCTTCTAGAGCACTGGCTTACCTGCTGACATTTGAATAATGCAATCTTGGAATTTGTTTCTGTTCTACATGATACCTCTACAGCACATACAAATGATTTCCATCAGCTTTTAAAAGCCAAATTTCCAGCTGAAGTAAATCAGGATGTGTCTATTATAATCACTGTTGTTCTGATTTACATCAGATGTCCCTAAAAATAGCAGGCATACTCTAGCCTTTTATTTTCAAGCAGAACTCCCCTGTTGAATTAAATGGAGACTTCTGCTAAAAAAATCAATGGCACAGCAGACCTGACCAACATTATTTTAAAACACAAATGATTTTTAGTTCTAAATCTATACACCAAAATAGATTTCCTTTGCATTTTTTCCCCACTTACTCATAGCATCAGTGATGCTGCATTTACATAGATGTGTTGAAGTGCATCTCCAGCTCCATTTGCAGGAGTTAAACTTGAGGTTTTGCAGCATGTTTTTGTTGCTTCTTGGTTGCTTGATAGAAGGACGGGGTTCAAGAACAGTTTTGATAGAATTATTACTGTTTTTTCAGCTACCCTGTACTATATCCCATATATTCAAGTGCAAGTTTAGACTGGGCTCTTTTCAGTTATACTTAGCAAACCATGGAGTAGTTATGTAGCTGCATACTGCACACACTTGGAAAATTCACAGTCCTCATAGGCGTGAGGTAGCCTGTATAGATGATTTATCCTTTACAAAATTGCTTTATTTAAAGTAAAAATATGCTAAAGAAACAAATTGGTTTTGTCAATCAGCCTTAAATATGGCATTGGAGCACTGATAAAATTTTAGCCTTTTGGGGGGTGGTCACTGTGTTCCTCTTAAGAAAAACATTTTGCAAAGTGTCCATTGACATAGTTCTTTGTATGGGGAACTCCTTTGAGTCCATTAATATTATTTCATTGGCTTATGTAAGTTAAAATTCATGTTCACATACTTTTTTTTGCTAGTATATTATTAGCTGAAGAAGACAATACTGTACTATCCATTAACTCTATCTCACATATACGTGTTTCAATGCAAACACAGAATTCCGAATCATATATTTGCCATTTGCTGTTGCTAGTTCCACTTACCTAATGCATTGTCTGGATCCCAGAACACATTATGGAATTAAGTGGTAGAAGGGAAATGCGGCACAATAGAAATTACAGGTTATTGAAATTTAAAGATATTCAGTGGTGAATGAATTTTAAAAGTCTGTCATTTGTCTCGTAACAGCAGGATAGAAAACTTTAAAAGGAGCTGAGAAAATGAAATTTCTAGAAACGATTGGGGGTGGGGAAGGAAGTGTAAGAGAGAGAAAAAGTGGTCCAGGGTGAGAGTAGCTCCAGCTGTGGGGAAATGAGCTTTGGAACAAACATTTTTGGAAGAGGTCAGAGATGTAAGAGAAGACTGTCAGGAGAAAGCTAGAAAAGAACAAGGATGGTGTCCATGGGATGAGATTTATATCCATTACAATATGTAGAGGAACAAGAAAAACCTGCATGAATCCTGAGTTTGATGAGGCAAGAACATAATCAAATATATCCAAATGTACTTACGAAGCTTAAAGACTCCCCTGGTTTTCTACCTCCCTCTGTCTAGTCTGTCATTTGGACAGTCTTTGCTAGAGCACAAGAACCAATTAAGGAAATGGGATCAAGCAGAAAAATGAGACCTGGATGTCATTTCCTTTTTTTATTTGTGCATTTGTTTGTTTGATTTTCCTCTCCCCAATGCAACATAAACCAGAACAATCCATTGTCCGAAATAATGCCAGGGTAATATTCTCCCTCTGTTAGTATATTCTACTATTAAGCTTATGTTAATGGTTATGGGAGATGTAGCAAAAAGCTAGTAACAAATCTGGAGCTACACAAGCCAACAGTGTTGTGAGGTTTTCAGTATTAGAGATGCATCTTAACATCTGCTAAATAGGAGACAGTGACTGAAAGCATCTTGTGAGATGATGTTTGCTTTGCTACTTAGTAATTCTCAGAATCACAAATTAACAGTTCTTAGATGAGGGAGCTTTTGGGGGGAAATTCAGCTGGGACAAGTGGATGAAAAAGGAACAAGTGCTGGTTGAAGCTCCATGGACTAGAAGTAAATGCTAGAAGATATTGCTTCACTTTCAGAAAGCAGTATTTGCTACAGCACAGGCTGGTCTTACGAAGGTGGGCAAGAAATCAGTTTGCATATGGCCTCACTAATACATGTGAGGTCTATATGGTTTCCTTTAACCTCATGTGAAATACTTAGGGGGCTTAAGCCTTATGTCTGTATTGTTCAACTGCCCAGTATTAAAAAGAAGCTCAATAACTGGCTGTTCTGGCTGCTACAAAATACATCCTTAACAATACTGACACCTACATTGTCTTCAGTATCCTCTTGTGTGTCTTTGACTGTATATCTATTTTCATTCTGCTTTAATCATGGAGCCTTAGAGGGGAATTGTTAGTCTAATCAGCTCTCTGTACTTGTGGAGTCTGATTAATGCCTGCTAGGGCAGGTTGTTTGTGTTATAGTAAAGATCTTCATGCCCTGGTCTCAGCTGTGGTGTTTTTAGTGTTCCCTGTCTAGTGATAAAAGGGCTGATGGCTGAACAGCTGCATTAACCATTGCTCCTCATTAATGCTGCTTCAGCTTCCTGTGAGGGTGTCAGGCAAGCTGATGTCTTGTCTAGGTCTTCTCTCAGGTTTGCAGGAAGGTGTGAGGGGCTGAGTTATGGGTAGGCTATGTTAGACACAGGTTATGGATGCTGAGGATACAACATTACCATGGGTACCAACTTTCCTAATATGTTCTCTGTTTGATTGCAGTAATGTGTGTCTTCTGAGGTTGTAACTGCTTCCATGTGTATTTTGTAAAGCCAGGTGGTTGAGGTTTTGTCTGCATTTATGCAGACTGGGGAAATTCCTGTTTGGTTGCACAAAGCTTGAAGGAAATCAATGTTCTTTATAAAAATCTGTAAGTCAACAAACTGCCCAATAGTGGTGCAATCCAGCACCGTGTTTGATACTGGCTGTCAGAATGGGTTTGGCCAATGATAACAGCAGTCATTCCACTTGCCCCATCAGTAGGTTTCCTCTTGTCCTCTTACCCCAGCTCCCATTACCCCTGTGGAGCACCAGAGAACACAGCTCTGCAGTCCACTCCCAACTTGTGGGCTATTCTGTACCTTGCTACCTTTGTCAAGGACCTTTCTGACTGGATAACATGAGTCCCCAAAGAATGGCAGTGAGAGTAAAGTAAGAGCTGCTCCTCAGCTCAAAGGCAAGCAAGGATATTCCACTGTTACCTAGGAAGCTATACCTGATGTATAGATCTTTTTGCAAGAAGATTGAGGTAAAGGCCATGGTAACATCAAAGGCTTTTGAAAGTGTGACTGGAAAAGGAGCAAAGCCTTTAAAGGTTTTGTATTGCTTTTATTTTCTTTGTTTCAAACCTCTATTGTTAAATGGTAAAGCTGCTATGTAAAATTGATGGGAAAAGTATAATGTCAGGCATCACCGAATCCATGCTAATAGGCTGCTTTTTAAGGAAGTCCCTGTTAAGTGCAGCACTTGCATCACAATGTAGATCAGATATTAGGCTTGAAGCAAGTGGTAAGGATGTTTCCAGATGTATTATATATCCTTTGTCGTTTGATTCCTAACAAAACTGTGGATGTAAAATAATTTCTTCACTGGAAAAGCTATGAATCTAGGCTGTTTTATACTATGTCCATTATTTAGGAGCTTATAGGCTGAGCAGGGCACAGAATGTGCTTAATGGACCTTTGTGAATCATTTTGTTATCTTTTTGGAGGGTGGGCGTGTGCACCTATACTTGGCCTTTGGTTTAAAGAAGTCCTCAAGGATCTGGCAGATGTATGTGAACTGCCCTGCTATGCTGTCTTTTAGAAGAAATACTTTGCCTCAGTAATGCTGTAGTTCAGGTATATCCTGGATTTAATTTAAATACCTCTAAACCATCGAGCTGGCAGTATTTTGTCTCAATACAAATGTGGGAGGTTTTAAAGACTGGCCACTGGAGCAATCTCATTTTAACAGAATACTTTCAATTCTCTTTCTGCTTAGCACTGTCTCTTTTAGGATGGCAGCCCTGGGAACTGTAATTTCCAAATACTGAATGGTGTAAAGGCTCCATTCAAGTTCTGTCATATCAATTCACTAATTCTGGTTTGCTTTTGAGCTACAGGGTGGGATTTGTTTGCAGTTCTCAAGCATTCCAAGTCATTTATGTGTTAGCTTTTGCAGATTTTCCCCTGATTTGTGGACTAGGTTGGAGAGTTGATGCAGCACTTCCATGTAGCTGTGTCACCTGTTTAACTATTCCTATGGAATCTTGGCCTGTCCTAAATCCTAGTTACAGGAGACTACAGATACTACAGCTATGTCTAACTTCAGCTGAAGAGAGAGGGAGGGTTAAATCAGTCTCTTTCTTTCAAATTGCTTCTATTGTTTTCTTTTATTTTGGCTCTGCTCTAGAGATTGTATAGATCTGAATGGCAGGTGTCAGAATCTTCCTGTGCCAGAATCTAAGGGGTTTTAATGAGATGTTTTGGAATCCATAATGAAGAATGGTTCAAGTCTGACAAGTCCCTCAAAACTTTGTCCTTGGTACTATCTAGTAGCCAAGAGCAGAAGACCATCACAATTTTACATGCAGCTCCTTAAGATGCTAATTGTTCTGCTCTTTAACAGCAAGATTTAGTGTAAATGATGCTTTTTTCCCTTCTGGATGCTCGTATGTTTATAAATCTGCTTTCTAATTTATTTATAGTAAATTTGTTCTTTAAATTAAAAAAAAAGGCAAAGCAAAAAACTTTGAAAGAAAATCTACCTTGTAATTAAATTTAATTGTGTACATTAACTTAACTTTTACTTCTTATTTAAGAAGACTTAAGAATGTATACCTTCACAGATACACCCTGGTATCAATTCTTTAGACTGAGTTAGAAAAATAAGATTTTATGTTTCTGTAAGCCTTGTGGGTGATCATACAAGCAGAGCAGACTTTTTATAGCTTTTTGCACTGAGAAAATGACCTAAGTTTTTTATTTTGAGACGTAAAATTATATCAAGGCTTAAAAAAAGAAGTCTGGGCAGATAGGGTCAATATTTCCTCATAAAATGAAGCATTCATGGAGAGAATCATAGGTGGGGTTGTTGGGTTCTGTGCCTTTGAGGTATTTTTGGTTTTGTTCCTTATCTCATGTAAGACCTTTATATTTAAGGGAAAATTGTAGGTAGGAAGCTGGGGGGGTTGCGGCTTCTCCAGCTGTTCTCTTGCTGTTGCACCCCTCTCTTTAGGCTGAATCAACACCACCCACTCTATCCTTGCTTTCAGTCCTTTTTAAGATGGTTCAGCTGTGCTGACCCCATAGACTTAAACAAGCCCCCACTCTCTTCTGTTTCAAGTCACTTGTCTATTTAATGTGAATGAGGAGGGCTTTGGTGGAAGGCAGTAGAATTAGAAGCTAATATAAGTGATGGGGGGATTGGGAGGAAGCCTTTCAATGTGTGTCATAGAAGAACCATGTCTTCAGTTGTGTCTGATAGTAACTCCATCAAAGATAACAACTAAATGTTACAGAGAGAAACCCATGACTTGTGGTTTTAGCCTCATGTTACAGTACCTTCAAGGTGCACAGCTGGAGGCTCTCTCACCCCTTCTGGTTCAGGTCTAGGGAAATAGTGACTCCTGCCAAACTTTCTGAGGACTCTCCCAAGTACAAAATGCCTGTTGATACTTGAGCATAAGTCTAGGTAAAAAGCTACTGAGCAAAAATTCATTTTATCTGGTATGTCTGGAAGATAAAAAAAACTGGATGGTGAAAAGTCTTCCACCTGCTGGTGCAGGTACAGCTGTGTAGTTGGAACCTGGTTGGAAGTGGCTAAATCAGGAGAAATCAGTTAAATTGTGTAATGCTACAGTTGATGGAAATTTTGATCTCTTCCCGTGTGCATATGCTGATTACTGTACTAAAGGGATGTGTTCTGTTGGTGAATGTGGAGCCTGGCAATAAAGCCAAAGGGAAGAGTCCAATTGATGCCATGGCACAGCAAAAAAAGCCATTACATGTTTATAGTTCTCTTTCAAAGGTGAGTTAGTCACTGAGACAACTGTTCTCTGAAACTAATAAAAATCTTTTCCCTAATGAAAATTGTGCAAACTAGTACATTTATGATCTTCCTCACTACCTCCTCCCTTCATTTAGCAGCATCTTCTAGCCAGTACACTTTAAACTAAAATATCTAGAGCAAAAATAACAATAATGCTAATAAAGGCACCTGTTAATATTTGCGTGCTTATTTATAGACATTTTGTGCTACTTTTTGCAGAAGAATGTTGACATTTTATGCACTTCTGTAGCAATACATTTTATGGAATAATTGCTTGGGGTAAGATGAAATTAACTGTTCAAATATTTGATTTTGTTTTCTTGCTTTACTTTATAATGCATGGCCTTGCATTCTTTCCCATCATGAATTCTTAAAAGACAGAATTATTCTTCCTCTAAGGTTCTAAAAGTCAGAGGAAGGGGGTTATTTTCCTAGTTGTAGAATTTTGTAGGCTAGAGGAAGAGAGGAGCTGAGAATCCTAACCTTCATGTCCTTGATGTTAAGAGAAGGATTTGCCTTACAAAGGAGAGGAGGATTTGACCCTAAGGTTATTTCTCAAGGGGTAGAAGTTTATTTTATTTCCTATTCTTTTTTCCTGATAGCTGCTATTAATTCAAAACTATCCTGCAATTTTGTAGTCTATAAAAACCAGGCCCAAAAGGTCTCTCTTCTGCAAAATGTGTAAATTGAAGCTAGCAGAGAAACACAAGTTCTGCAAACCCTCTATTCCCAGTGTGGTGGTGATTGACCCAAATAACTGCAAATAAAAGCCAGAGTAACCCCTTGATATGTGGGGAGAACCTTGAAATCATTGCCAAGCAGGGGTTTACATCTTTTTTTTCATTATGTTTGTGAAGTGGCAGAGTTAGTAAAACAACAGGATGGTATCGGGTGGTGTGAACAGACAGAGGGGCCCCTTCTGTTTTCCTCT
The DNA here is from genome assembly GCA_013399075.1 of Chloroceryle aenea. Lineage (NCBI taxonomy): Eukaryota > Metazoa > Chordata > Aves > Coraciiformes > Cerylidae > Chloroceryle > Chloroceryle aenea. The sequence goes on along the minus strand of VWZY01011396.1, from coordinate 1,129,843 downwards.
GCAGCCAGCTCCTCTCTGTGGTTGTGATGCTGTGCTGTGCTGTGCACGTATTTTCAGAGACTTCTGGCCCTTGCTGGAGCAGTCTAAGCCTGAGGGAGAAGCTAACTGTCCTGCTGGGTGAACTGTTTGCTGTTGAAGTTGAACGTGGCAAAACAGGAGTGTGAAAACTGAACGTGCATTCAGATTTAAGGGAATTAAACCTTGGGAAACTATGCCAAAAAGTGTCTGGGGTCCATGGCTGCTGCTTTTTGCTGAGGAAGGTTTGTGAGTGCTCAGGCCTGGTATTATGATTGATTATGAGCTTCTGGTCTTATTGCTTTGATTTAGCTTTTGTTTTCATAAGCCTTCAGATTCTCTTGTAGCCCCCTGTTTTGCCTAAATTGACTCCCAAACTTTTATTTGGTTTTCCTGTGTCTTTAAACCATTATTCACGGGGTACAAGGAACAGAAGGAAAGTGATAATGTATTTTTTAAGCATTTTTGGAAACTGCATTGAATAATTTATTGTTCAGTTGTGATAATGCCTTACTAGGGAAAGGTGACCTTGATGTTGCATAGGATTTTCACATACGTGTGACATTGATAGTAGCAGAATTGGTGACATTATACATAAATATATACACATATATATGTGTTCTTACCACAGTAAATGTCTTGTTTCTGAACTTCCACCCTTTTCTTTGTGATGAACTCAGGATACAGCATGCAATGTTGTATAAAATTTTGTGTGCCCCGTGCCTCACTGGAAATGAATTATACCCCAAAAGCCTCCTTTGTTTTCCATTTATTAGTATTTCCCAAGACATCCCTCCCCTTTACAGAAAATTTTCCTTCAGAATAAAACCAGGCATGGTAGACAGCTGAGGCAGCCTTCAGGAGCTCCAGTGGGCTGGAGGAGTGGAAGAGCCTGTGAATTTTCAACCATTCCTTGAAGAGTGGTCAGTAGAAAAGCTTGCTGAGCAGGCAAATCCATTTCTGTACATTCTGAAGTGCTGCTGTCTCAGTCCCATTGGAGGTATTTTGATGAGACTTTCTTGTTTTCTTTCTCTTTGCAAGGACTGCCTCTTTCAAAAAGAATGACACTGTGGATGGGTGACTTGCTGACTATTAGAAGTATTTTACTGAATGCTCCATGACAAATAAATCTCTTACACATTTTCAGCCCAGTTATGAGATACTTAGCTCTATTCCATGTGTGGCAAGCTGGTTTTGAGTTCTGCTGTAAAAATGTACAGTTCTGCTTCTGAGACAAGAATCATGTTGCTTTTGGGGAGTATTTTCTACAGTTACAAGCCATGATTTTTGGTCAGCTTATTAGGTGTCAGGAACACTTAAAAGAAGCAAGTATTGGCTGATAAAGCTTAAGCTGTCAGTGAAGAGCAGTCAGCAAGGAAAGAGAGGTGCTAATCTAAACGAAGATGGACTATAATGTGCTACTCACAATAACATAGAAAGGAGACTTTATTAAATGCAAGTCCAAGTTAGAACGCTGAAAGCAGCTGTCAGTTTGGTAGAAAATGTAATCATATTCACACTTTCTTAATGCATAGCTTACAGAAAAGCTCACAATGGAAGAGCACAATATCTAATTGATAGCTCAGAGGCTGGGATTTTTTGTTTTGCTTCACTTTTGCAGAATCTGTGGTGTAAGTCCGTAAGTATTTGCTTTTTCTTTTGTGATCTGAGAAATTAGCACAATATACTTGTTTCTTTAGTTATCATTAACTAAGTGGTTTTGTACAAATCTTTTTACCTGGTCCTTAGCATCTGAGTTGGATCTGTTGTTGAAGTTCTAAAGACATCTGATCAATTGTTGAAAGCGTTAACATAAAAGCAATGAGCTGGTGTGGTTTTAACTGCCCAAATCAACACTTACAGCAGCATCCTTGGAAGATAAATACCTTTCAGTCTTATCTGAAGCCCTATTTGCTTGCTTGCAACCGTGCATTAAACTGGGGAAGAGAAAAGAAGGTCTCTATCAAAAACAAAAAGGCCCAGGCCTTCAGAACTCCACTCAATCTTAAATGCATGTGATTCTCAAAAGTACACAAGTAATTCTGGTGAGTAAATACACAGCTGATCTATTAGGTATGCAAGTAGACATCTGTACCTGTGGCTGTGGGGAGCTCATGCATAGCTGCTTCAGTACTACTTCAATATCTTAGGACTGTACACAAGATCTTATCAGTTGGCCCAAGTTTTTCCAGCCAGAGGAACTGTGGAGAGCACGTGTTTTTTGTAAGAGTGTTCAGAGTGGGGAAGGGCAGCTGTTGCTTTTGCAATCTGTAGTCAGAGCCTGTAACGTGACTTGTCTTTATGCATTCAGATAGTGGTGACTGGGTTAGAGTCATGAAGGAACTAGATGAGCAAGATGTGACTGCCAGTCTTTCTGACCACAGATTCAGGAGAATATCACAAGCTCTTCACTCAAAATTCATTAAATATTTAATAACCATGGGGAAAAGTTTCAAGTGGAACTTTTATTACAAAGGAGTTATTTTCAGAAATGCTCCATGTTTGGCATCATGTCTATTAAATATTTGTTTTCTGCAAATGATACACAATCACATAACTATTTTGTGGCAGAACATAGAATAGTGTAAGCTAGGTTTAAAAATTCTTCATCTGACTGCTTCTGAGGAAGACATTTCAAAGTGATCTAAACACAGGAAAATGGAAGAATATTTCAAAAACATTTTGTGATTGTTTATATTCATAATTAGGCAAGTGGTTCATATACTAGAAGCCTTGTTACAATCAAATGCTCTATGTGGGTGGGACATATTGTGAAGCTGGGATGGCTGCTGACAGCTCTGTGTTTTGTGTCAATTCCATTATATTTTTCATTTATTATATTCAATATACTGAAATATATTTCAATATATTTAATTTTTATATAATTATTAATTATATTTTCAATTATAGAGCTTTAGATAAGGCAGGTAAGGAAGCATTGCATTATTAGTTTTATGGAAACATTAATATTTCCTTTACCCTATTAAGTCCAAATGTAAGATCTAAACATGTTGAGGCAGGAAAATAAATTCATTTAGTGAAGGAAAAAAAAAAGTATTATTTTCTATTACCTTCCTATATTCTTTAGGT